>OZ026509.1:3339133-3761633 GCA_964019985.1 Aurelia sp. 4 Dawson et al 2005
TTAGCCCGATATTGAGACTCTGGTTGCGTGCTTGCCCTCTTCGGACCAAAGGACCGGACCGGAGTCAGTCCGATTTGATGAATTGGGACTGGAAATTTAAACTGCAAATATTCTACCAATTTGGATTGTGATTTTATATACCTACAAAAATTGACCCGGATTTCCCATGAAATATGACTTGGATACTGAGATTCAGAAGCGTGAATCTTTTTATTAGAAACTTATCATAAGAGACCCAATGCCCTGATAACCAAAACATCAAGAAACTCGGCTGCTGGTAGGGGTGGGTAGCAATCATTATAATTTTTTAAGGTTTTTTGTTTTGCCTGGAGCATGCTCCATCTCGTTTTATTTTTATTACTTGATAGCTCTTGAGTAATGCATAAGCAGAGGCCTTGTTTCATAAAACTGGTTATAACGTGTTCTCGAAAGTGCCAGAGATCCCGTCGCGATACATACGTAGAGCCTGGATTTGAAGAGCCTTCTAAGATACAGCTCAGAGACTTAGGACTAAGAAGAATGATAACTTTCTTGTATTGCTTTACAGTCGCACGCAAGAATACCAAAAAAGACCAGGCCAGTCTAGAGAAACCAGAACTCATACTTTGGAGCAATGCAGGAAAATGGAAAGAGCGATACTTCACTTTCCAACACAATTGTCTACTCCTGTTCAAGAACGCAGATTTCAAGTCACCAGACTTTGCACTGGATGTCCGTGGATGCACTTTGGAAATTCCAATCGAAAATACTGACCAAGGCTTTTTGAGTTTCAAGGTAAGAATTTTCTGCCACCCCTGCTAGTACGTCATTCCTGTTATTACTGTTCATTTTACTTGCCATAATGTACCTAACTAGACTCTAGACTCATTGCATAGGTCTTTCTAACTTTGGCTATTCGTTGTTTTCGAGGAGGGAAACAGGAGGCCCTTTGAGTGAGTCAATCATTTGACGTTCATTGAACTGAATTGGTAATCACGGAAAACGTTGGCGTCCCGGGTATGGAATCAAGATGCATTGCGCTCTATGTTCCCCTGGCAGTTTAAACGCAGTGCATCTCGGTAAAATTCCCTGATGCCATCTTCTCCGTTAATTGTATGTTGTTGTTGTTGTTGTTGTTGTTGTTGTTCTTGTTGTTCTTGTTGTTCTTGTTGTTCCTAACTCACTTTGATGGCTGTAGCTTACTTCAGTTCAGGCAAGGAGCGAAATGAGTCTAGTTGTTTCCTGAGTGATCCAGAATAGAGCTATGCGCTATTTCGATAAAAGGAACTGGATCGAGGGATCTTTTCTACAATTTGTACAGACCAGGCGAAATTTTAGACAGCACAGCACACCATGCTATTTGCAGCTGTCCAAAAAAACGGCTCACACGAGTTCACTGCCCTCATATTCTGGTGTAATAGCATACCCAAAAGCAGAAATCTCTTGCTATCTTTTCTATCGATGGCTATTACCTTATCTCAGGACTCATAAAGAGTCTGTTTTCCATTTTGAAATGAGGAGTCTGTATCTATCACTAATTTAGAAAAAAGACTTCTTTTTGGACAATATTAAACTTCTTTCGGAATCTTTACGACACCAAATTTGATATTTTGTAACAATTTGAATACAATCGGCGTCCGGCTGGCCCTTTTGCAGAATAATAAAAATAACTGAATAATACATTTTTTTCATTTGCTATAAATTGTTTCAGATTGCTGTTAGTGCCGCAAATTGTCATAAAATTGCGTTTAAAACTCTAAAGAACCGCAGCTCTATTTCTAATCTGAAAGTAAATACCACTATAGATACCACTAACTCGTTAATTCAAAGATAGCGGTTCGGTTGATTTAATGCTAGCTATAAGTTAATCATCGTAAATCATGCGGGGAACCAGTTTTTTTCACAACGAATATTCTAGACTTATGACACGACTGTTTCACTGCGCACTTCCCTTTACAATCTAATGCCCGCAAAGATAATGGTCAGCGGCGCACGAGAACCGTTGTTGTTGAGTCAAAAGTCAGCTGATTGCGCAAGCTACGGTGTAGCTTCTCTTGTTGAAAAATAGCCAATAAATGAACAGTCTTACCGATAAACTGCTACCTAGAGACTTCAATTTACAGTTTGCTCTTTGGGGGTGGCCTAGACAAGTTCAACTCCATCGGGTGAAGTGAATCAACGTCGAAAAAGTGATTTGCAAAAATCACCTGATGCAGTTAAGATAGAACTTGTTTTTGCTGATCATTTGATTGCCAGATTTTCAAAACAAAATTGTATCCCCAAGCAAAAAGATATATCTTTCGAAAGATTGACTTTTAAGAATGTGAAATAAATGTGGGCCATGACTGTAGGAAAAGGAAGAGACAGTTTGGGCATCGTGTTTGTGATGAAGCTCATCGAGGGGGACGCTGAAGAAGCTTCCAAAAGACGATCACCGTGGACCAGCACCGAAGATCTGAAGGTTTGTTTTTGCGATTTTATAAAAGCTGAGGACTTATTAAACTTGGTTATTTGTTGTTTTTGTCAAACTGGTCCATTTTATTGCAGATACGTGACAACATTGCTGGATCAAAATTTCGCTCCGCCACGGCCACTATGGATCGTTGCGGGAGATTCCATTTTCTCAAAATTAAATTGTGTCCCCATTCTCCTATATTCATAAATCGAAAGAATAACTTCTTGGCTATCAGATAAGTTTTTAGGAAACGTTCTAGCATCCATGCAAAGTGGTTTACTTGTTGTTTGTTTGTGGAAGGGTAGTTCCTGCTAGGCCATGAGCTGTAATGCTCTCGATTCAAAATGGCTGCCCTAATGTTGAACTTGACAATCCAATGACATTTATCAGTTTTCCTTGATTGACTTCAGACATTTCTAGCTGATTTCTATGAATAACAGAAACAAATTTGAGTTTGGACATACAAAATTAAAGACTTAGTTTCGACACAACAGACAGAGAATGGAAAGATAATATAACATTTTTGTAAACTTCTTGGTGCAATTGTCAGTGAATAATCAATAACAAAATCAGTTTTTGACTCTATATAATGTGATGATAATCAAACTTTTGGTTCTAATTCCATAAAAATCATTAGTTATTTCAAAATAATTGAAATTTTTGATTAGTTATGATATTTTATTCTAAAAAAGTAAGCTGTTGGATGCCATATCTCTCTGCAAAGAGTACTGAATGTAACTACATGCAATGATGTAACTAACTACTACAATACGTCTGAGAATGAAGGGAACAATGATTTTTGCATCCCTTTGGAAATGGCAGTTAATACGGCAGTTGACAATTTCAGAAAATGTGCTGAAAATGTCTGTATGGGCAACTTTTGGGAAGGTTCAGATATCACAACAAAAGCTGTGTGATTTTTCATCCAAGACGTATTCCACAAACACAAACAATCAAATGCCTCCAACCCATGAATTTGCTAAAATTGTGAGCTGGAAGAAATGAATTCATTTGAAATAATAATTCTTAGCGCAAGAAACTCTTTAAGAATTATCAGACAGGATAGCCATGCTAATGAGCAAAAGGCATATACTGTATACTTTGTTTTTGCTCAATTGAAGATTGTTTCCGCCTCCTGATGGTATGCAGGTGCAATTCAACTTTTGCATAAACACATATCGTTATGATCATGGTTGATGTAAACATTTACTATTTTCATTTGAAAGGAGCCATAGTTTTGAGGGGCAGTTCACTCCTAAAGACCTTATACACCGTTGGCAAATATCTGTCTGTTTTCAGGAAATATCCTTCAAAATCTGCAAAAATACTTTTGCTCTGGAAAGATCTTGTAGACATTTCTAAAAAGTGAAATCCCCATCATTTAGTTGAAAAATACCTGCAGCTTCTTATAAACTCTTTCACAATCCTTATACGAATATATCTATTTTCTAAAGATTTAGTGTGTAACATAATTTCAAATTTCCAAATGTCTAAGCTACTCTGACATGTATTTTTCATTTGTAAAGTGTACTTTTTGTAATTTTGTTGCATGTTTTCTGTACCAAATTTAGACCATTTTGTTATGATTTTATACCCTTGTACACAATCAGAGTACCTTAGGGCAAATCTTTATTCAGATAAATTGTATGGATTAAACCTGGCATTTACATTTCACTTTATATTTGATAGGGGCTCTGCAGTTTCTACAGCACCGTTTCTTTGCCTTTCGCAGGTCAGGGATGTCTGTGTTACTGTGAAGCCACTGCGCCTTTGCAACCAGTGCCAACTGCAATTCTTTGACTTGAATGGTAGCATACGTCCTGGTCCACTTGTTCCAGAAGGGATGAATACTCTCAGAGCAGTGTTCAGCTTCCATTCCCACAATGCCAGACCTTATAGCTTTAAGTGGAAGATCATAGCAAAGGAGGTGGAACTTCCTGCCAAGAGTGTCTTCTGGGAAATGAACAGGTAGCCAATTGCCAAAGCTGAAACACCGGACTGCCAACACAGCAACTTCATGTCTGCAGAGAACCCTATCTGCCATGAACAATTCATAGCACTGTGCAAATTTTGACAGTCGCACATAGATCTTCTCAGCCAACTTATAATCACCAAAGAGAGCAGTTGTACCATCCAGAAGATTGATGGACTTTGGCTTAAAAGCTGAAGCAAGTGACTTTATTTGTGCTTTTCTTGTCAACTTGTGAACATCATTTCCAATCAATGCACCTGAATGGTAAACAGCCCTCTTTAATTTCATGGTGTCCAAAATCATGTCCAAATTTTTCTTGAAAGGTCCCTTCATGGATTGTATTGTTTGATTGGTTACCGCTAAAAAAGTTTCCATTTCATTGATATCTTTCTTGATCGTTTTGATTTTATTTACTATGTCCTTTAATAATTTGTCTTGATTCGATAAACTTCGTCTGAAATCAATTGCTTCTGCTGAATTGTCTGAATATTTACCATTATGGCGTTGTATCAAGTCCAAGTGAATGCCCTTTTCAAGATTAATTCGCTCCTCAAGTTCCATCTTTTCCTCCATGGTTTTTTCAAGTTTCTGTTCCAGTTCTCTGGCTTCCAAAGTTTTTTCCTCAACTGACTGCAGCAATGATAGCATCAGGTTACTTGTATTGCCCTTAGCTTCCAATATCTGCATGTCAAGACTGAGGGCGATAGTTTCAAGGGTATTTAGGTTTCTCAGCCCTATCCCAAGTGCAATATGCAGGGGAAGTACAGAAACATTATCAATAACCCAGCCTCTAGTGCCAACCAGGGGAAGGGCCTCACAGTTCTCAAAATGGCTTGGATTTTTTGAACCATTTGTATTAAATTTGTGTGCCTTGTCAACCATATTTTCAAGATGTCTACGATCAAAAATCTTTTTTTCTCTGTTGTCCTTTTCTTTGTACCTTTGAAATGTAACAGGTGCATGTGGTACCCCCTTTTGAATGTCTGACAAGGTTACCAAACAGTGCATGCAAAAATGCTTTCCATTGGGGCCTGTTAGACCAAGTAACCTTGCCAGCCATTCCCAATCACCCCCATAGCATATTTTCACAGACTGAAAATGATTGCCATGCTCTTCGCTGCCTATAGCTTCTTTGTTAGCATGTTTGCAAGATCTGCAGTTTGAATTGTATGCTTGGTTCTGTGTGTTGTAGTAATGGGGGTAAGTCTTAGCAATTAACCTTATGTTCTTTGCACATGTTTCCAGGTCAGACGTTTTTCTTAAGAGGACCTGAGGGGAACTTTCAAGAATGAGAGGACAAGGTAGTTTGAGGGATGCAATCTCATCACTAAGCTTTTGCAGTTGGGAAAACAGTGGTCCAAAAGCGTTTACTATGCACTCACGGGAATCTTTTGCTCCATCAAACACTCCCAGTAGTTTACTCATTTTTACAGAGTGTGTCTTCTCACAGTTTTGGAATTGCAGCAAAATTTTTGTGGAAGAGCCACCCTTATCTCCAGTTACAAGGACGTGTAAGCAATCTACTGGTGTGTTTGGGATTGGAATCAATTGTTTACTCCTGTGCAGTGCAAGTACACTCTTTTGGATGACCTCAAGGATGCTTGTGACTCTAACAAACGAGACTTTTTTCCCTCCTGCCTCAAAGTTCCCAGCTTCATAAACAAATTCCCCATGCTCTTTCAGACCCTCCCGCAATTTTGATTCCGTGCCTAAGAAATCAAAACCTAAGTTGTCATTAAGTGTGCGCTTAACAAGTCTCCATAAATCTAAGGGCATTTCAGCTTTTAATCCAAGTGCTACCTCTGGGCTGAGTTTGAACTTTTTGAAATCTGTCACACCTGCTTGAACTGCACTTTCGAGAAAGGCCCTCTTATCACGCCTGATCATGGAAGCCCTTTGAGATACTAAATCTCCCTCATTGTCTTTTGCTGAGGCACTAGCAACAAATTTTCCAATTTTTTCCAGTTTTGCGCTGCGTGCTCGCAATGATGGTGATGATCCCTCTTGGCTCCCAGTCTCTGGCTTACGTATTACCGTTAGATGCAGAGGCCTCCCCCTTTCGTTCTTTGCAGTAAGGATACCTTCAGGACTACGCTCCATTTTGTGTTTTAAGATTCTAGTGAAGAGTATTTCTTGGTCAGTGCTCAGATTACCTTGCAACCTTGTAAGATTTTGGTAGCGAATTGCAGTTAAATTCAAGGTACTCTGAATGCTGTATAACTGAGCTTGACAATCATTTGTTTTGTCCTGTAAATCAGTGCGATTTTGTGGGTGCAGCTGACTTGCAATCAAGAACAAAGATTTAAAAGACTGAACTTGCAGTTTGCCTTGATCTACAGCTGAAATAAGCACTGGGGCAATTTGGCAAACAAGAGGGTACCACAAAGCTTTATCATATTCAATTATAAAACTAAACATGAAAACGCAAACCAGCTGCATTATCAAAAGCTCTCGTGGGGCAAGAAAAGAAAGGACTCGTAGCAAAATGTCTTTTGGCAAATCGAGAAACTTACCGTGGGGCCCCAGTTGCGTAAAAGTTTCAAGAGATTCGCTCGTTGGCCTTTTAGCATTGCAGGAATCATCCTTGGGAGAAAGACGATGCCTTGTGCGCTGGGCAACAGCCTGCTTCAAATTGGACTTGCCACATTTTCCCTTTGAATCAACAACTAAAGGAAAAGTTAGGTTATTGTCTTGCTTATTCTTACATACTAAACGACGACAGGCATCGCACAAGACACCTTCTCTCTCCTCCTGCAACTCAAAACATTTTACCAAACAGCCTTCGTCGAACCTTTGTGTGTCAGTAAATCTCTTTGAGGTACTTGATTTGCATACACAACATTTTGGCTTCGGCATTTCATCAAAATCTGTTGAAACTTTAACGCATCTTCCCAAGCTGGCACCTTGGCTGGTGACTGGCCCTACAGTGGTGAACGAGGAAGTTGCGAAATAACATATCAGCTGACATCGTGCTGCCATTATGGATTACGTAATTTAGGGCAGTGCGCTTGCGGGCTTTGTCAGACACGCGTCGCTGACCAAAGGGATCGCGGTCATTAGATTAGCGCTATGACGACGAGTCCCTTGTATCTCTTCGGTAAACCTTGCTCAACAGGGACTCATAATGAAACCAGGGGTGGCGCCAGAGATCTTCCGATAGAGGGCTGAAACTTCCGGCAGGGGGCTGAAATGGCTAAAAAATACAGTTTTCATTCTTCATTTTGCCAAATTTCTTCCGAGATAAACCTAAAATTTCCTCCGATAGGAGGGCCAGATGCTTCCGACAGGGGGGCTGTAGCCCTTCTAGCCCTCCCCTGGTGCCACCATTGAATGAAACTCTGAAAAAGCTGACCCTATTTTCTGCACTCAGCAAATGAATTAGGATTGAATTACGGCTTGGAATCTTGACTCCTTTGGGAATATTATCAGTTCTTCAATCGAATCCAAAATGCTATCATATTTGCCGTGACCACGATAATTCACAAATCTCGCAGTCTGAGTGATACTCCAGGAAGCTTAGAGTTTAAGCCTAGATGGGGTCAGATTTTTCAGAGTGATCTTATGGGTCACTGTTGACTCCAGCACCATCATCAAGTCAAAGAAGCACATGGAAACAAGGGACTCCAGGTCACAAGTCTATGAATATACCGAGTGGGTATAAACACAGTTCCTTTAGAAAGGCAAATGCGGCCTGAATATCAAAGCAATAATGTTGAAAACTATCTTCTTTTATTGCCAGTATATTCAGTTAATTTCAGTAGAAATTTTCGGCAGAAAGCCCCTTCCAGAAACCTGTAAAAACGAGTGAAAACGATGTGCAAAATTTCCTTGGTTTCCTACCAAAAAGTCATCAGGTGGCTATCAGAGCCACACTCCCAAAGCGATATTTGGCCCTGCTGACAGCTAGCCTTTAAAAAGTAAATGAAGCATGCCCGAATAAACTAAATTCAACTCAATTCTCGGATATTCATATGGTGGTCATGTTCAGGCGAGACTGAGCTGCCTGGGCCTGTTTTCTCTCACCAACTTATTAAGCCAGTCTTTTGTCGAGAGAGATCATTTTTTCGCCAATTACTAGCAGTTTAGCCAGGGAGTTAAGAAGCAGATAAGTAGGAGTGCAACATTGTGTCACTAAATTTTTTGTGTCACTCAAATGACACGAGAAGTTTCTAACAACAGTCCCCTTGCCTCAAGCCACAGCCCCTCGACCTGAAACCTGCATTTTACCAGTCTGCACGCCTATGTTTTACCATCCTTCACCTGTGTTTTACATTTGCCATGATTTTTTTCTTCAAAAGCACATCAGAACTGAAATCCATGTTTTCCTGATGCCCCACCTTACCCTATTGATTGAAAGGGTGCAGAACAAGGAGGACATTCTTTAGAGCTGAAAGGGTACTTTCAAGTTTGAGAAGTGATGGCATAGGCACAGCCTTTTGCTCCCTGGGATATTGTTGCTCCCTGGGGTATTGTTGCTCCCTGGGGTATTGTTGCTCCCTGGGGTATTGTTGCTCCCTGGGGTATTGTTGCAGGAGTATGTGTAGTACTGTTGTAAGTTGTGTAGCTTGTGATATTTGTTGTGACTTTATACTGGCATAGAAAATATATTCTGACGAAATATTGGCCCTTTTTCTTTCATTTTGCATTCATTTTGAATGTTTTATTCACGGTAGCCCTATCAGCCAACAATGGCCGCTTTTCATGGAGCGGTTGCAAAACCAAATTACTACAGTACTAAAATAAAAAGGAGTGTTTACAATATTCAATTACAATGAAAGTAAAAATCAAAAGCTAGACTATTTGATATTTTTTAGTTTACATTTCGTCTACTCTTTTTAGTCTACATTTCTTCATGGAAGTGTTCTGTGATTTTAATAATGGATTCTGTTTATTTTTAGCTCTTCGAGAGAAGTGGCAATAAAAGTCACACATTTGCCGCTGTAACAGAGGATAGCTATAATGAACTGCTTTCTGTACTTCATAAGATGGGCCAAATCGGGCGACAATCAGGTAATTTGCTCATATTCTTATCAATGTTCATTTAGTTGTTTTTTTGTTTGTTTGTTTTCAATTTGTTTTGAGCGGGCTTGTCAGGATTTCTAGCTACTGAAAGCTAATTTAGGCCCACTGTGCATGCCGCATCCAGGCACGGGACCCCTAGTTTAACGTCCCTTCCGAAGGACGGCGAGGTGAGTTGCGAGGTCAGGCCTCAGTGGTCACCCATCCAAAATCTGACCTCACTCGAGCAAGCTTAACTTCAGTCACCTGGCGAAGACTGTATAAGCCACTCGGCCACTCACCCCGGCCAAGTTGTGCAGCTTGTGTTCCTGAAATTGATAGTGGACTGGAGATAGACTATATATCAATATTCTCTGCCAGGATTTGGCTTACTATAAGTTGCTACGAAATTCAACTTCCAATTTTCGAAATTTAAACCAATGCTGGGTATATTGAGCAAAATGCTTACTTCACCCTCTTATAGCTGCCCGGCAGCAAGGGTATTGACTGTCCAGATCTTGGTATTAGGAACAGCATAGATTTCCACAATTTTACTTCAAGGAACGGTACTTTCAAGATTTTGGCATGACATTTTGAGTCGGGTACATTTTTTCGAAAACTTCTATAATGTCACGTATATATTTTCCGAAAATTGGTATAAAGTCGGGTATACTTTTCGAAAAGTTGGTATAAGAAACGGGTTGTTTTGAAGCCTCGATGGCACGGACTTGCGGATGGACGGGGGTCTGCCGCCCGGTTTTTAGAAAGGTACCCTCTTCTAATTACTGAAACTTGCTGTCATACTCACTTTTATGATGAATTTTGGCGGAAAACGACCCTTTTTTGGCTATTTTTCGCCAATTTCTGGATAACCCGCCCATGTTGATGAAAAATCTGCCGAAAAAGGACCCATGTTTAGTGAATTTTGTCCCAAAAACCCACCCATTTGGGCGGCACATACCCGTACCCTCAACATGTTATGTACCCCCGGGGGGCACGCCCCGACCGAAATTTGGTCAATCGTGGCTTTGTTTTCTAAACATCTTTCTTTTTGGACGTCCTCTTTTTAGCACGCACTCAAGGCCATTTGCAAGAATAGTTTTTAAACTGAATGTAATTTGGTCTGCAATTTTCCTGTTGGAAAGTGATTGCATCGACTAAAGCGATGTATTGTATTTTGTCACACGGATCCTGTGAGTGACACGGCTGTCATTAGTCTGGATTTGGTAGCCAGGGACGTGCCCGGATTTACTGCAGCTTTTCTCTGAAAACTTTGCAGTATATATGGTGAACGTTCTCAAAAATTTGTTCAGAGTTAGTTGCTGCCCCTTGTGTTTTGCTTTGAGAGGCAGTTAATTCATATTTGGAAGGCATACTTATTTTTGATATCCGTTCATTTTCAAGATTCTGAAATTGGGCTAACATCAGACCCCGATGAAGTGGATGGTATGGACACAGAAGAAATCGCTTTTCAAGATGCAATCGTTCCCTATTCAGATAGTTTTACAGAGGTAAGGGAACTTAGGCAATCGCTCTGCTACGCACTGTGCTCTTTCGTCGCGTGTTTCCCTGCATTCTTTGATGTGTTGATATTATTTTTGGTTAAAAGGCACTTAAAGGGCTCAAAAAGTATTTTTCTTGCTGGTAATAAGTCAAGTACCTACATTTCTTTTTACACACTTTCTTCTTTTTTCCCAATTTACCACCCCATTCTGTCCCTTTACCTTCTCTTTTTCTTTTTTTCCTCCTTCCTCCCTTCCCTTCTTTCCCTTCTTTTTCCCTTCCTTACGTTTCTTTTTCCTTTTTCTGTTCTTCCTTCCTGGGAAATTTGAGCATTTCAGCTACCTTCCTGGTAGCGCCGCTACCACGCTACTTCGTTTATTTGAGCCCTGGGCACTTATAGCAGTACTCACAGAAAATGGGCACACTTTAGGCCCTTGCAGAGTTGTTTTGTACTCGCCAGTCATATAATGGAAACGTCTTTGTTATTATCCAGTAGCTTATGATTGGGCAGTGCAAGAATATCCATGACATTTTTAAGTTAACCACCCTTGATCTCCGTAGGGTAGGAGGGAGGTGATTTTATATCTATGTTTATCTTTTGACATGACCTTTCTGCCTTCCAGGACCATTTAGTAATCCCTGAGAAACCAAACAAGAAACAGGCCAGTATCGACAGCGGAAATGATGGTGATACATCGTGTTTCGAAGCGAGTGATGCATCCAATGCTGGCATTGATTCATATGCTGCTGGTTGGAAGGATAAAGTAAGTTGATTTGTGATTTATAGATTAATCAGATATTCTGATCGATCGGTAGCGTTCTATGAATTGATTGATTGATTGATCGTTTAATTGTTCTACCGATTATCGATTGATCAACTTTTGACTAATACGTTTTGATTGGAAGACTCGATGGCTTTTTACTTTCATTGATTTAAAACTTTAAACGATGATTATGATTTGATATGATATGATTTGATTGATTGATTGATTGATTGATTGCTCGAACGATTATCGATTGACTGTTTCATTGACTAATACGTTTTGATTCGCAGACTCGATTGTTTTTTACTTTCGTTGATTCTGGTAGTTTTCAGTTGATCCTGAACTGAGGTCTGATAGATCAATCGATAGTTGATTCCTTGCTTGATTGATTCAGTTGCTTTCCAATTATTTGGACTTTATGGTTTTGTTTCATAAAATCATCAGGTCTTGGGTACTCACGGTTTGATCTAATCACTTTCTTTCATCAAGTCTCCTATGCTATGCACTGATTGAGCTGGGGTCTATTTCATTGCGGACCCGTCTCTTGTTTAGTGAGGTATGCAATCTGAGATTGGCTCGGAAATTGCCTGAAAAGTAGAAGCCATTACATTAGGATTGTATGCGAAGGGAGATAGGGTGGTTGAGCAGTCTCCCCTGTGTCTCAATAAAAAATACTACCGTTTGAAAAATTGCCAAAAATCTATCATGAAATGTGTCTTGAAACTTGCTTTTGGATATCCTTCATCAAGAATCCAGCAATATTTAAGGATGATGAAGTATTTGTGTTCATTGCTTAAGGGGTACGAAATGATGCATTGAAAAACCTATTTTCGAATTATACTGTTTCTTTTTGACATTTATGACCGAACTACTGTAGAAGCTCTATTAACCCCCCCGGGGCTTTTTCAGTTTGGACACTCCAGAGGGGGGCTTATTCACAAAGTAAAATGACAAGGGCATATATGATTGCTTTTTCAGTTCTTTTGCACCATGTTTTGCTAATTCAACGTACAATTTTACTAGTCAAATACATAGATTTGACACAGTTTTATCCCAAACCCTATTAGAATTTACATGCAAATTTGTTTAAGCTGAATGAATTAAAAATCTTTAGTACCTTCTGCAATTTAATGTAAGTAGATGGGCTTGATAAAGAGGGGGCTTATTCAGAATTTTGGTTTAAAGGGAAGGGGCGTACTAGAGAGGAGGGCTTAATAAAGAAGGGACTTAATAAAGAGGGGGCTTATTCAAAATTTTGGCTGAAAGAGAAGGGGCTTATTAGGGAGAAGGGCTTGATAAAGAAGGGGGCGTAATAAAGAGGAGGGCTTAATAGAGCTTTTACGGTAATTGCTTAACCTGCAAAAGCAATCTACTTGGTGATCACCAGTACTTTCTGCAGTATGCTTCAAAACCAGGATACCCTAGAAAGAGCCAACTTTATCAATCTAATGCCTAAATCTAAAGAAGATCATCAATGCCTTGAAAAATAATTTAGTCTTTGATCTTCTTATCAAGGAAATGAATTTGAAGATCGGGCTTATGATAAAATTGTGGTGGTTTTTCAAACAGGAATATTTTTTGGGACACTAAACTGTGGTGTAGGTCGTTGATCAATAGACCTTTTAGCTAAACTACAATGAGCCTGGATCGAGCGTTATTTTTTTACAATTTTATACGTAAGGTTCGATCGAGTGGCATTAGAGGTTCTGGTTCTATCACTATTATGCACATTCGAAAATTCTTCCAATTGCATCATAACATCGTTCGATTCAGAATTCTATCCCAGAATAGCTAAAAGGTCTATGATGTTCTATCATATTCATATGGTATATGGTAAGGCCACGAGCCTCAATGAAACTATACCTAGCTCCGGGGGGGGGGGAGGTACTTGACTAGGCAAGTGATGGGGGTGTTCGGCAAATCTCTCCACACCCTGTACCCTGTTGCATGAAAAGTGGCCCAAAAGTATACCCTGTCACATAAAATTTTTGCCAAAATCCATTGTTTCAAGAGAAATCTAAAAGGCATTTTTCCATATAATACCCTGTCGCATAATTTTCTTATCAATTGTAATACCCTGTCGCTTAATTTTTATCAGAAAATGACACCCTGTCGCATAATTTTTACCGTAAAAGGACACCCTGTTGAGCGGTTGATTTAAACTTCAAGCTTTATAGTTCTCTTCGTGGAACTCTTAGCCATAAAGTTTTTCATTATTACTTCACAGAAAATAAGGCAACAAAAAACGAGTATTGCCTTACAACAACCCGTCATCAACTCATTGCAAGAAAGTGTCGACGAGACTTCGGGAACAGATGAGAAGGGACCAGTAGCAAGCGTACGAAGATCACATCGTAAGGTAACTCATTCAGAGTCAAGCCCACCTTCGCCGAGACATGCAACGAGAACTTTCGCACAGTCGGTCGAGTCGTTGAAGTCAGACTCACGGAAAGTGCTTAGTCCTATCGACTATTTGAATGTGGACAGTAAAGTGGTGAAACGATCGCCGAAGAATCGTTATTCGGCACCGGATTTCCAAAAGCGGCAATCTCTCAACATTTGTTTAGAGGAAGTATCTCGTTTGAAGGAAGCCCACGAAAATAATGTATACCCTGCGATTAATGGGAAAAACGGAAAAGGGAGAGCCGTGTCTTTGTATTTGGCGAAAACGAAGCCAACTTTCGTGGACGAAAATGCGAACCATCAGCAAAGCGAACATTGGGACCGAGTTGTGACGAGTTCTCCGAAGAAGATCGTTGAAAGCTCGGTTCTACTAGCAGCAAAGGAGAGTCCTCGGCCAATTTCCGATGGAATTGCGAGGAGCCGGCCAAAATCGACCAATTCATCAAGTCGTTTGTCGTTGTCCTTGAATGCACCGAGTACTTCTACTTCATCGATAAACATGCTCGCTAGTCCGACGGAGTCGTCTGATTTTGTTGAAGAGATCTCCGAAGATGAGTTACGACAGCAAACATTGCTTATGAAACGAAGAAACTCGTTGAAATTACAAAAGGAAGTTGTAGCACGAAAAGTTAAAGCATTGAAAGAAAGGTTAGCAAAGAATAGCATCGAATCATCGGACCTGGAATCGACGGACGAGGAACGGAACCTCTCGGTGCTGGAGAACCGAATAAGCCGAATTGATGCTGAGTTGACTGAAATAAACACAAAAGTTAGTAGTCCCGAGGATATATTCAAGGAAAACAAGAAAAAGACCAAGCAATTATTTTCTAAATTTAAAAGTACTCAGAAAAATGTGCAGAATTCTGGCGTTGATAAAACGAACGCTATCACGAAAGATTGTCTGGATGTTCTGTTGACCAGTCCATCAATTAGTCCGCGTGTCCGAAAAAGATCGTTGTCCCATAACATAAAATTATTCGGACAAAAGCGGAACTCGGATTTGAGTGAACCTGACAGTAACAGAGCTAGTATGTCATCTATTGACAGTTCAACTGATACGACAGATGGCGCATCGGCGGGGCGGCGGGCGGAGAGTTGGACAGATTTGAAAAGCGCAGATGACTTGCGATGTGATGTTGAAAGGGTTAGAAAGGCAAGCAGTGTACGATCTGTTCCCGAAAAAATTGATGAGGTGGATGGTGACAAGGATATAGACGGGGAGGTTGGGTTGAAGCTGAATGATAGGTCACTGCAAGATGTTAACGAGAAGGGAATCAGTAAAGAAGCTTTGCTCAGGATAGAGGTAAGATTTGCTCTTGTTTCCCCTGTGGTCAGATCAAGGGTGCTAGGACAAGGATAATTTGATCAAATATTTACCTATGTACATTATTGCTATTCTTGTTTTCTTCTTTGTTTTGTCTTCAATTGTTGTCTAGAATCATGCTGCAACAGAACTCAGTTTTAAGCCAAACTACTTTTCGTTATTCGATTACAACTCCCTTGTATTTCTGTGTGTTTGTGCACCTTCGCAGAAATAAACGTTTCAGCTGCAATGACCGCAGCTGTTTGAAACCATTTCTCCTGTGTTTGTAAATGTGAGAAACTTGCGGAATCCAACCCTAGAAGGAGTAATTTTAATGGTTAACAACTGAGTACACCCCCGTGCAGATTTAAGCCAAGTACCCCATCGGGAATTCCAGTCTAATTTTCAATGGGACATGCTGCTTTTTCCAGGGAACAAGGAAGAATGGGGCCTCTATCACAGTGTCTCTTTGAGGCATCTTTGAAGTACATAGCCCTCTCCCCGTCAGCGCCCTCTCCCCGACACGCTTTAGAACAGGAGTAAGTCAAAAGGCCTCAACTTTTTCCCAATTACCAAATTTGAGTAACAGCTGGTTTTTGGTGTTTGCAATAAAATTATTTTTGGTCTAGGTAGTTTTGGGGGTACTCCAGTTGACTTGAACGGATGTTCGGGACAGGAAAGATTATGATTTCAAAAATGTGTTCTTTGTTTTCCAGGAGTTTGAGCAATTTGCAGTAGAGATGACAGCCAAACGTTTCACAGACTGCATTGATGTATGATGCTGCAGAAAAGAATTTGATGGCTTCATTTTAAGGGAATGGATGTCCTAAATTGAACAGTAAAGGACCGAACAAGCATCCCTCAGGTAACTCACTTAAAGCTGTTTGCTGATGCAGTATCATCCGAACTGTAAAGGCTATAATGTAAAACTTCAAGAAGTACGAGAAAGTTTAAAATGTAGTTTGTGACCAGTATCCTGAGTGTCCCAAGAAAAATAGTACCGATTTCGTTGGTCCAGCGAAGTGAAGTTAGGTTGTTCTGAATGAGAATAAAGACGTCTCGCGTTTGAAAGGTAACTGCTCTGTGAATATAGAAGCAATAAATATTTCGGAGGGCCTCTTGAAAATCAAATTGTTGAAGGCCAACCCACCTTAAAAGAATTAGATATGAAACATGAAAATATGATATTTTGCGGTATCTGAATGAATATCTAGCTTATGTTTTAAATAATTTTCAGTTTGGTTGAAATCGGTCACTCCGTTCAAATTTTACAAGGGATTTTGTCGCAAGAATCTCTTTGAGAAACCCTAAAAAGATCTTCTAAAATCATAAGCAGATTTCTCTAATACGATCTTGCCCATGCTATCCTCTTGGGAGAAAGAATAAGTTCCCCCATGTATAAATAACATATTCAGGAATGGGATAACTCAATTGGAGAATTAGAATGGCCTCCTGTCAGGAATTGAACCTGGGATCTTCGTGTCAACAGTTTGTCCAAAAATCCACTGCGCCACTCAAGCGCAATGAGACTCTGGAGAAATCTGTAGTCATTCAGATCTCAGATCTTACACCATGACAGGAGCCATTTTCTGATGTTTTCATGTTTCGGCTTAGAGCCCTCATCAGAGTCATGCATACGTATATTTTATCATTCGGCATCAGAAGCTTATGCTTAGTGATAAAATTGACTTATTCATGGGAATTCAACACTCCCTAGTGACGATACATGTATACATGTAAATGTCATTATTCTTAGGAAGGGAAACACAGGAAAATCTGCTCGTTGTTTTCACTCTGTGTTGCAGGTGTTCAAAAGGGACACTCCGCGGAGAATTTTCCATATGTACGGGAAGGAATGACCGATTAAGGCTTGTTAAATTGATACAGCTAGCTGAACATATCGGCAATGAATCGACACACTTTCGGTTTTGTTGCTTCGATATTAGTTAGTTTACGAAACCGCGATAGCAACGGAAATGGCAGCGGCTAAGCAATGTTGCTTTTGTTTGAGAACTTTAGATTCGAAAGATTTCTTGTTGTTCGCTCGAATCTTCTTCCCTTGAGAGACTCTGGAATTGTCCTTTTCAATTTAACAACCTAGAAACCCAAGTTCTTGCCCTCTGTACTACAGATCTAGGCCTCTGAATTAAAGTTCAGTTGTTTTCTAAGAAATGCTTGTCTGCTAAGAAAAAGGATGGTCATCTCTGAGTGGATGAGGTCCCATTTAGGCCTTTTGGGGTTTCGTTAATATATGAAAGGTAGCGTACGGAGACAATACTTGCTTTGCGTAGAATCAGATGACGCTCTAGCTCGCGTTGCCATCCTGGTTTCATAAACTCTGTATTCAAGGAGCTGGAGAACGTTTCAAACGCCTAGCGTTCTTTTTGTGCTCACTCGGTAGAATTGATGATTTCTGCGAAACAATGCATCTAGAGCTTCCGTTGAATGCTTATAATTTTGATATTTTGGTTTAGAATTTTGTAAATTGCTCTGTACATTAGATATATGAATGTAAAGTGAAGTAATGTAATCGATAAGTTTGGCAGTTAGTAAAATAGATTTGATGTAATTCATCATTTGTATGTAGTCTTTTTTGATATGATGGGATGTTCCATTAATAGTATACTGCATTTTATTGTTGCATTTATTCAATTAAATATAATTTTCATATTTACACAAGGGGGGGAAGAGATGAGATAAGAACCAAAGATAAGAACCAAAAACAGACTGATTTTCTCCCATTTTCTTATGAGACAGTACACTTAATTGAGAAATTTCATCATACCAGTGTGAACAAACTCCCAACTATTGAAAACTGAACACTTCTAACGGTTTTCAGGGATATACAAATTGTTGTATAAAGCTGTATGATATAAATGGCATTGTTAGCAACGAAATACCCTCTGATATCTAAATGCAGTCAATCTAGACTGATGACTTTCGGCTAAGTTTTGCTCCATTGAGTTGAATTGTTATTTACTGTTATAGTCATTCCGCTAAAACTTCGTTGAAGCAGAATGGGTACAGTGGAGGTATCGTTAGGGGAAATGGAGCGAAAACAAGGACGAATGTAATAAGTCTACAGTCAATCTACCCTTAAGTTTATTTAACTCATCCTGTATAGCTATGTATTCATCATAGTAACAAGTGTTCTTGTGATAAGAACCACACCTTGAAAATGCCATAAGTACCTCATTTATAAGAACCTTGTCAGACTGTTTTCTATTTTAGAAAAAGTGTTTTGTTTTTTTAGGGTTTTACTGTATTTTCAAAATGGCGGTATTTTGATTATCTTTGTAAAAATCCATCGAAAATTTCGAAAAAACTAATATCATTGTAAATTTAAATTACTGAAGGAAAATTCATACAATTTTCATAAAATCCATAGTATATGAAGGTCTGCAATATGGTGGAAAGTAGAGATCCGAAGCTTTTCTGGATAAGGATTTGGAAACTTCATGATGGCGTCACGGCCTCAACATTAATAAATGCTAAATGCTGCCATTTTGAAACTAATCACGGCGACTTTGCAGCAAATTACTCAAATTTCCTTTTAAGCACTTTTATTAAAAGAAATAATGTAATTGAGTTTTACACTCACGTTTTTAAAGATTTGAGCTCTACGCTTACTTTAAAGATTTCGCTACTAAGGGTGTGTTTAATTTGTGCCAATTCTGAAAATGGTAGACATGAATCACGTGGAGTTTGTGATTGACTGACTACCAAATTCTGAAAACGGCAGGTTTAGCAGGTTTTGAAGGCGTGCCGAGCCTTCTGCTCCAACAGGCGGAAGGTTTGGCAGACTACAGAGATATTCTCGTTTTCATTTGTGCAACTCTGAAAACGAGGCGAAATTGCTCGTGCTGGTATGGCAAATGATATGGCAAACAAAGATCATTTCAATCTTTGTTGCCAAGCACCGAACTCGTCTTCGTGTTTTTCAATTGGAAACCTCGTTTTCGCCAGGATGAAGCTGAAACCTGCTGTTTTGAAGACTTTTGTATTTGATTGGGAACGGTGTTTCCGTCCCTGCGAAGCCGACCGTTTTCAGAATTTGGTAGGTTTAGAATTACCAATCAAACACGCCCTAAGCTATCGAGGGTAGGTTTTACTTTTGATGACAACTGGAAATAGTGTTCATGAATGTTTCATGGTATTTCTACTGTAACGTAGATTTGTCTTGTTGTATATTTCATATCGAATTGCTAGTATTTAATACAAAGAAATTTATCCCACGTCAAATTATATTTTGTACTCGCATAGACGTATTTTTAATTTTTGTGTCTCGAATCTGTTTTACGAGGTTCCAGTAGGGGGGAAGGAGCCGTTGCAATGTTCCTGTCCTTCAAAACGAGCTTGCTCCTGTCAACATTGGAATGGATTTCTCAACTTCTGCATCTTCCCCCGAAGATTTGTGTGTTCCTTCCTCCATAAGTTCCAACTTTTATTGCTCCATTGGCTCTCTCTTTTATCATCATTCTCCCCAACTCTTTTTAGGTGGCGCAAATCTCACTTTTTTAGCCTAAAATAAGCATATTCGAAGTTGGGCTGTTTTAGCATAAGCTAGCAAAACCCAAGACTTACTTGTTTGGATCCAAAATCAGCATTTCAGAGAATCGGACGACTTTACCAAAAAATGCCAAGCCTTACTTTACTTGATCTTGGCCTCATTGTCTGTCCAAATAGTAAGATTTCTAGTATCGGCTGATTTCAGCGAATTATGGATTCCCGATTGATTTCTATCGGTTTCAGTTTCAGCATTAAATCAAAGCCCTACTTCTGGGCAAAAGATGGGATTTCCAAAATCTGCTGATTTAGTATAAAATAAAAGCATAACTGTTGGGCAAAATGTGTAGATCTCAAAAATCTGCTTATTTTGCAAAAGATCAAGACTTATACCCTCACTTTTGGGGACAAGTCAGGATTTTCTAAATCTGCTGATTTTGCAGAAAATCAAAGCCTATAGCCTTATTTTTGGGGCAAGAAGTCCGCATTTCCGATATCTGTTGATATTGCAAAAAATAAAAGAGTACAGCTTGACTTTCGGACAAAAATTCCCAATTTCCAAAATCTGATGATTTTACAGAAAATAAAAGCCATTGACATACTTTTAGGCAAAGAGTCCCGATTTCCAAAATTTGCTGATTTTGCAGGAAATCAAAGGCTATAGCCTTACTTTTAGGCAAAAAGTCCCGATTTCCAAAATCTGCTGATTTTGCAGGAAATCAAAGGCTATAGCCTTACTTTTAGGCAAAAAGTCCTTACTTCCAAAATCTGCTGATTTTGCAGAAATTCAAAGCCTATAGCCTTACTTTTAGGCAAAAAGTCCTGACTTTCAAAATCTGCTGATTTTGCACAAAATCAAAGCCTATAGCCTTACTTTTAGGAAAAAAGTCCCGATTTCCAAAATCTGCTGATTTTGCAGAAAATCAAGGCCTGTAGCCTTACTTTTTTCCAAAAAGTCCTGACTTCCAAAATCTGCTGATTTTGCAGAAAATCAAAGTATATTGCCTCAATTTTTTCCAAAAAGTCAGGATTTCCAAAATCTGCTGATTTTGCATAAAATCAAAGCCTGTTGCCTTACTTTTATGCAAAAAGTCCTGATTTCCAAAATCTGCTGATTTTGCACAAAATCAAAGCCTATAGCCTTACTTTTAGGAAAAAAGTCCCGATTTCCAAAATCTGCTGATTTTGCAGAAAATCAAGGCCTGTAGCCTTACTTTTTTCCAAAAAGTCCTGACTTCCAAAATCTGCTGATTTTGCAGAAAATCAAAGTATATTGCCTCAATTTTTTCCAAAGAGTCAGGATTTCCAAAATCTGCTGATTTTGCAGGAAATCAAAGGCTATAGCCTTACTTTTAGGCAAAAAGTCCTTACTTCCAAAATCTGCTGATTTTGCAGAAATTCAAAGCCTATAGCCTTACTTTTAGGCAAAAAGTCCTGATTTCCAAAATCTGCTGATTTTGCAGAAAATCAAAGCATATAGCCTTACTTTTAGGCAAAAAGTCCTGATTTCCAAAATTTGCTGACTTTGCTGAAAATCAAAGCCTATAGCGTTACTTTTTTCCAAAAAGTCCTGATTTCCAAAATCTGCTGACTTTGCTGAAAATCAAAGAATATAGCCTTAATTTAGGCAAAAAGTCCTGATTTCTAAAATCTGCTGACTTTGCTGAAAATCAAAGCATATAGCCTTACTTTTAGGCAAAAAGTCCTGATTTCCAAAATTTGCTGACTTTGCAGAAAATCAAAGCATATTGCCTCAATTTTTTCCAAAGAGTCAGGATTTCCAAAATCGGCTGATTTTGCAGAAAATCAAAGCCTGTAGCCTTACTTTTAGGCAAAAAGTCCTGACTTTCAAAATCTGCTGATTTTGCACAAAATCAAAGCCTATAGCCTTACTTTTAGGAAAAAAGTCCCGATTTCCAAAATCTGCTGATTTTGCAGAAAATCAAGGCCTGTAGCCTTACTTTTTTCCAAAAAGTCCTGACTTCCAAAATCTGCTGATTTTGCAGAAAATCAAAGTATATTGCCTCAATTTTTTCCAAAAAGTCAGGATTTCCAAAATCTGCTGATTTTGCATAAAATCAAAGCCTGTTGCCTTACTTTTATGCAAAAAGTCCTGATTTCCAAAATCTGCTGATTTTGCAGAAAATCAAAGCATATAGCCTTACTTTTAGGCAAAAAGTCCTGATTTCCAAAATTTGCTGACTTTGCTGAAAATCAAAGCCTATAGCATTACTTTTTTCCAAAAAGTCCTGATTTCCAAAATCTGCTGACTTTGCTGAAAATCAAAGAATATAGCCTTAATTTAGGCAAAAAGTCCTGATTTCTAAAATCTGCTGACTTTGCTGAAAATCAAAGCATATAGCCTTACTTTTAGGCAAAAAGTCCTGATTTCCAAAATTTGCTGACTTTGCAGAAAATCAAAGCATATTGCCTCAATTTTTTCCAAAGAGTCAGGATTTCCAAAATCGGCTGATTTTGCAGAAAATCAAAGCCTGTAGCCTTACTTTTAGGCAAAAAGTCCTGACTTTCAAAATCTGCTGATTTTGCACAAAATCAAAGCCTATAGCCTTACTTTTAGGAAAAAAGTCCCGATTTCCAAAATCTGCTGATTTTGCAGAAAATCAAGGCCTGTAGCCTTACTTTTTTCCAAAAAGTCCTGACTTCCAAAATCTGCTGATTTTGCAGAAAATCAAAGTATATTGCCTCAATTTTTTCCAAAAAGTCAGGATTTCCAAAATCTGCTGATTTTGCATAAAATCAAAGCCTGTTGCCTTACTTTTATGCAAAAAGTCCCGATTTCCAAAATCTGCTAATTTTGCAGAAAATCAAAGCATATTGCCTCAATTTTTTCCAAAGAGTCAGGATTTCCAAAATCTGCTGATTTTGCAGAAAATCAAAGCCTATAGCCTTACTTTTATGCAAAAAGTCCTGATTTCCAAAATCTGCTGATTTTGAAGAAAATCAAAGCCTATAGCCTTACTTTTGTCCAAAAAGTCCCGATTTTCAAAATCTGCTGATTTTGCAGAAAATCTAAGCCTATAGCCTTACTTTTTCCAAAAAGTCTTGATTTCTAAAATCTGCTGATTTTGCAGAAAATCAAAGCCTATAGCCTTACTTTTTTCCAAAAAATCCTTATTTCCATAATCTGCTGATTTTGCAGAAAATCAAAGCCTGTAGCCTTATTTTTTCCAAAAAGTCCTGACTTCCAAAATCTGCTGATTTTGCAGAAAATCAAAGCCTATAGCCTTACTTTTTTCCAAAAAATCCTTATTTCCATAATCTGCTGATTTTGCAGAAAATCAAAGCCTGTAGCCTTATTTTTTCCAAAAAGTCCTGACTTCCAAAATCTGCTGATTTTGCAGAAAATCAAAGGCTATAGCCTTACTTTTTTCCAAAAAGTCCCGATTTCCAAAATTTGCTGATTTTGCAGAAAATCAAAGCCTATAGCCTTACTTTTTTCCAAAAAATCCTTATTTCAACAATCTGCTGATTTTGCAGAAAATCAAAGCTTGTAGCCTTATTTTTTCCAAAAAGTCCTGACTTCCAAAATCTGCTGATTTTGCAGAAAATCAAAGCCTGTAGCCTTACTTTTAGGCAAAAAGTCCTGATTTCCAAAATTTGCTGACTTTGCTGAAAATCAAAGCACATAGCCTTACTTTTAGGCAAAAAGTCCTGATTTCCAAAATCTGCTGATTTTGCAGAAAATCAAAGCATATAGCCTTAATTTAGGCAAAAAGTCCTGATTTCCAAAATCTGCTGACTTTGCTGAAAATGAAAGCATATAGCCTTACTTTTAGGCAAAAAGTCCTGATTTCCAAAATTTGCTGACTTTGCTGAAAATCAAAGCATATAGCCTTACTTTTAGGCAAAAAGTCCTGATTTCCAAAATTTGCTGACTTTGCTGAAAATCAAAGCATATAGCCTTACTTTTAGGCAAAAAGTCCTGATTTCCAAAATTTGCTGACTTTGCTGAAAATCAAAGCCTATAGCCTTACTTTTAGGAAATAGTCCCGATTTCCAAAATCTGCTGATTTTGCAGAAAATCAAGGCCTGTAGCCTTACTTTTTTCCAAAAAGACCTGACTTCGAAAATCTGCTGATTTTGCAGAAAATCAAAGTATATTGCCTCAATTTTTTCCAAAAAGTCAGGATTTCCAAAATCTGCTGATTTTGCATAAAATCAAAGCCTGTTGCCTTACTTTTATGCAAAAAGTCCCGATTTCCAAAATTTGCTGATTTTGCAGAAAATCAAAGCATATAGCCTTACTTTTGGGCAAAAAGTCCCGATTTCCAAATTTTGCTGATTTTGCATAATATCAAAGCCTATAGCCTTACTTTTGTCCAAAAAGTCCCGATTTTCAAAATCTGCTGATTTTGCAGAAAATCAAAGCCTATAGCCTTACTTTTTCCAAAAAGTCTTGATTTCTAAAATCTGCTGATTTTGCAGAAAATCAAAGCCTATAGCCTTACTTTTTCCAAAAAATCCTTATTTCCATAATCTGCTGATTTTGCAGAAAATCAAAGCCTGTAGCCTTATTTTTTCCAAAAAGTCCTGACTTCCAAAATCTGCTGATTTTGCAGAAAATCAAAGGCTATAGCCTTACTTTTTTCCAAAAAGTCCCGATTTCCAAAATTTGCTGATTTTGCAGAAAATCAAAGCCTATAGCCTTACTTTTTTCCAAAAAATCCTTATTTCAACAATCTGCTGATTTTGCAGAAAATCAAAGCCTGTATCCTTATTTTTTCCAAAAAGTCCTGACTTCCAAAATCTGCTGATTTTGCAGAAAATCAAAGCCTGTAGCCTTACTTTTAAGCAAAAAGTCCTGATTTCCAAAATTTGCTGACTTTGCTGAAAATCAAAGCATATAGCCTTACTTTTAGGCAAAAAGTCCTGATTTCCAAAATCTGCTGATTTTGCAGAAAATCAAAGCCTGTAGCCTTACTTTTAGGCAAAAAGTCCTGATTTCCAAAATTTGCTGACTTTGCTGAAAATCAAAGCCTATAGCCTTACTTTTAGGAAATAGTCCCGATTTCCAAAATCTGCTGATTTTGCAGAAAATCAAGGCCTGTAGCCTTACTTTTTTCCAAAAAGACCTGACTTCCAAAATCTGCTGATTTTGCAGAAAATCAAAGTATATTGCCTCAATTTTTTCCAAAAAGTCAGGATTTCCAAAATCTGCTGATTTTGCATAAAATCAAAGCCTGTTGCCTTACTTTTATGCAAAAAGTCCCGATTTCCAAAATTTGCTGATTTTGCAGAAAATCAAAGCATATAGCCTTACTTTTAGGCAAAAAGTCCCGATTTCCAAATTTTGCTGATTTTGCATAATATCAAAGCCTATAGCCTTACTTTTGTCCAAAAAGTCCCGATTTTCAAAATCTGCTGATTTTGCAGAAAATCAAAGCCTATAGCCTTACTTTTTCCAAAAAGTCTTGATTTCTAAAATCTGCTGATTTTGCAGAAAATCAAAGCCTATAGCCTTACTTTTTTCCAAAAAATCCTTATTTCCATAATCTGCTGATTTTGCAGAAAATCAAAGCCTGTAGCCTTATTTTTTCCAAAAAGTCCTGACTTCCAAAATCTGCTGATTTTGCAGAAAATCAAAGGCTATAGCCTTACTTTTTTCCAAAAAGTCCCGATTTCCAAAATTTGCTGATTTTGCAGAAAATCAAAGCCTATAGCCTTACTTTTTTCCAAAAAATCCTTATTTCAACAATCTGCTGATTTTGCAGAAAATCAAAGCCTGTATCCTTATTTTTTCTAAAAAGTCCTGACTTCCAAAATCTGCTGATTTTGCAGAAAATCAAAGCCTGTAGCCTTACTTTTAAGCAAAAAGTCCTGATTTCCAAAATTTGCTGACTTTGCTGAAAATCAAAGCATATAGCCTTACTTTTAGGCAAAAAGTCCTGATTTCCAAAATTTGCTGACTTTGCTGAAAATCAAAGCCTATAGCGTTACTTTTTTCCAAAAAGTCCTGATTTCCAAAATCTGCTGACTTTGCTGAAAATCAAAGCATATAGCCTTACTTTTAGGCAAAAAGTCCTGATTTCCAAAATCTGCTGACTTTGCTGAAAATCAAAGCATATAGCCTTACTTTTAGGCAAAAAGTCCTGATTTCCAAAATTTGCTGACTTTGCTGAAAATCAAAGCCTATAGCCTTACTTTTATGCAAAACGTCCTGATTTCCAAAATCTGCTGATTTTGCAGAAAATCAAAGCATATAGCCTTACTTTTAGGCAAAAAGTCCTGATTTCCAAAATTTGCTGACTTTGCTGAAAATCAAAGCCTATAGCGTTACTTTTAGGCAAAAAGTCCCGATTTCAAAAATCTGCTGATTTTGCAGAAAATCAAAGCCTATAGCCTTACTTTTTTCCAAAAAGTCCTGACATCCAAAATCTGCTGATTTTGCAGAAAATCAAAGCCTGTAGCCTTACTTTTTTCCAAAAGGTCTTGACTTCCAAAATCTGCTGATTTTGCAGAAAATCAAAGCCTGTAGCCTTACTTTTTTTGCAAAAAGTCCCGATTTCCAACATCTGCTGATTTTGCAGAAAATCAAAGCCTATAGCCTTACTTTTAGGCAAAAAGTCCCGATTTCCAAAATCTGCTGATTTTGCAGAAAATCAAAGCCTGTAGCCTTATTTTTTCCAAAAGGTCCCGACTTCGAAAATCTGCTGATTTTGCACAAAATCAAAGCCTATAGCCTTACTTTTAGGCAAAAAGTCAGGATTCCCAAAATCTTCTCATTTTGCAGAAAATCAAAGCCTATAGCCTTACTTTTGGGCAAAAAGTCTCGATTTCTAAAATCTGTTGATTTTGCGAAAAATCAAAGCCCATAGTCTTAATTTCAGGCTAAAAGTCCGGATCTTCAAAATCTGCCGACTTTGCAAAATAACGAATGTTATGGCCTTTTGGGGAAAAGGTTTGGATTTCCATATCTTCTGATTCTGCAGAAAATCAAAGCCAATAGCTTTATTTTTTCGCCAAAAAGCCCTGATTTTAAAAATCTGCTGATTTTTTTTCAAAAAATCAAAGCCTATAGCCTTACTTTTGGGCAAAACATCTTGATTTCCAAAATCTGCTGATTTTGCCAAAAAATTCAAAGCGGAAGATAACAGTGAAAAGTCGTAACTTGATAGTTACAATCATTTGTTTAGAATAAACTGAATCTTTATCTGCGGTTTTTCTCCCAAAATCCTTTGAGTGGGTATGAAACTTGACCGAAAATCGTCACGGTTCGGTATCATTTGATAAAAGAGAGTCTACGAAACCAGGACGGCAACGTCAACCGGAACGTCATCTGATATTCCGCAAAGCAAGCATTGTTTCCGTAAGCTACCTTTGATATATCATCCAAAAGGCCTGAATAAGGCTCCATATAACTCAGAGATGACTGAAACTATATTTTTCTTTGACGACAAGGATTTAAAACGACTGAGTTTTACTTCACAAGCCTAGATAAGCAATGCAGAACGCCAGAATTGGAGTTGCCAACTTCAGAGTCTCTCAAGGGAAGCAAATTTGAACGAAAAACAAGGAATCTTTTGAATCTAAAGTTCTGAAATAAAAGCAACATAGCGTTGCAGTTGCCGTTGCCGTCGTGATTTCGTAAACTCTCTAAAAGCAAGGACGGGAGATCCATGCCATCCTTTGATTCAACTTCCCCGCTTCTCGGGACAATACCAGTTTCCTGAGAAATTGGCTCTGAAAAAAGACAAATTTAAAAAACTGATACAGACGATATTATATCCAAACAGACGATGAAACTATCTAACAAATAGTTCACAAAAACACAAAACAATTACGGACATAAAATACATTTGGTAATGTCACAAAAGTTCGGTGGTATGTTATCACAAAAGTTTTAGTGATGTCGCAGCCTCGTCCCCAGGGCCTTTTGTCATATTGTGACGGGAACGTCTCCGTCCCAATATGACAAAAGGCCTTGGGGACGAGGTTGATGATATCGCTGACTGTTGATTAAAATGTAAAAACTTCTCATATGGAACTAATTTAACGCTAGTTCTCCCCCCAGGAAGACTGGCGTTAAATTACTCATTTACTTTCAATTCGGGGAGTCCGTGCCAACGATACACGTTTTCAATTAACGGCCTCAATTTGGAAATTTTCGAAAATTTTTTCATACGAAATTTCTAACCACAGATTTGGATTCAGCATCCCAATTTCGGTCTTATGGCAAATTTTCATATTCCTAGAGCTTGCGATTTCAATTTTATGGCAATAATTAATTTGAGAACTCAGAAGGAATTCGACCGTGAAAATCGTTTGGGGTGTGACACCTTTAGTCATTATTCACCGTCAAATCCCTTATGATTTTTCAAATTTGTTTTCCTCATAAAAGTGAAATCGCTTAAAAGCTGAAGAAAACAACCTTAAAAGCTCCGTTCCTTTCCGTTCCGTTTTGGTCCGTTCCGTTCCGCTCCGTTCTCGTGTGAACCGGGGCCTCAAGGTATGGGAACCAGAAGAACTAGTAGGAAATGAAAAAATGCTTTCCCTGAATTTTGTGCAAGTTTGGTCTATGAAATGAGCCTAGGAATCACTTCACAAAATGTTAAAATTTTACAAATTATCTTATTTCAGACCAATTACAGCAGCCCCCATGTTCAAACATTGAGTAGATCGGATGTAACGAAACTGTTTATTCAGTCATTTCTTATCTGAGGCTGCAGATGGTTTCGCAGGAGCTTTTGAAGTCCGTCGTTTCACGACTCCACGTTGTTGTGGGTTTGTTCCCTTCTTATCAGCAGCTTGTTTGCTCCCTCCTTTTGAATCTATAACAGAAACAAATACAGTAAAAAGCCGTGTATCTACTCCGAAGTGTTTCAAGGCAGCCTCTTATATTTTATTTTTCATATTTTATTCATATTTTTCATATTTTAAACATATTTATACAGGGTACAAATTCAATGAGTATATTGTTTTACAATTTGGCCCTGTTCAAATCAAAGTACCTAATAAACTATTTACAAATAAATTGGATAAAAATATATACATTTGACGACAAAAGGAGCCTGAATCCTAGTTTCATGAGTGAGATTTTTGAGGCAAGAGATGTACAATATGACTTGCGAAATAAGAATACTCTTGGCATTCCTAATGCCAAGACAACTTCTTATGGCATAGAAACTGTGAGATATTTGGGTCAAAAGCTGTGGCAAACAATACCTCACAGTGTTAGAGAGTCCCAATCACTGACTGCTTTTAAAAAAGAATTAAGAACCTGCACAATAGAGTGTGACTGTAGATTGTGTAAGACATTCATTTCGGGTTTAGGTTTTATTTAGCATTTTTTCTTTAAAATTCTTTCTGAACATTTTTTATATGTATGATAGATAGTTGGCATTAATTAGCTTTTCATAGCTATCAGAGTTGTAAGCCAACTTAAAATAAATTATTTATTATTATTATTTATATCATATATATAAGTTATCTACAAAATTAAAGATTTTCGTACCCCGATTGTCTCAACCTTGATTTAAAAGAGTATACCGAGGGGGCCTCTTTGATATTGTTGTTAAACTTGTTCCACACTTTTGTACCACGGTAAGAGAATGCCTTTTGGCCACTTACTTGCGAACGCATTAACGGTACTGCAAGATCATTTTTAGTGTTTCTTAGCTCTCGTGTGCGGAAATCTGATAGTCCTCTATGGGTTGTTATTACCTGACTGGCATTTCAAAAAGAGGCAAGACAAGAATTCCTGCCAGTGGTTAATTGAATATTTCCGGCGTTTTCCCGTAGCTTTGTGTAACAAGATACAAGGACGGCTTTTGTTAGCCTGTGTTCCAGACCACTTGAAAAGAAAGGCCACTGAGCGCAAATTCGTGTTCAGAAATTTTCTTCAGAACCTGGAGAAAAATTAGCATATGCGAGGAATAATTCGCATAATCACTGTTTGTTTTGTTATGGGA
Organism: Aurelia sp. 4 Dawson et al 2005; assembly: GCA_964019985.1. NCBI lineage: Eukaryota > Metazoa > Cnidaria > Scyphozoa > Semaeostomeae > Ulmaridae > Aurelia > Aurelia sp. 4 Dawson et al 2005. The sequence continues at coordinate 3,368,946 of OZ026509.1, forward strand.
AAGATAAGCCCGTCTTATTGGAAATTAAGTTTACAATATAAAGAAAAAGGGGATTTGACTGCCTGCTAATCCTATTGACTGTTTACAACTGTAGTGAGTAATAACGATCAGCCTTCATTGTTTTAAGCACATAGATTCATAAAATCATCCATTGTGTTAATATCTGACTTAATTCCAGCCAATCAGATGTGTAAGAGATTGCCTTTAATTATTTCGCAATTCAATTCATCGTCTGAACACGGATTTGTAAATTATTCAAAATTCTTTCATATGAAATTTTGGAGGCCAAAGTCGGATTTAGCAAACAAACTTTAAGTCTAACCACAAGTTTTCATGTTGCTAGCAGTCGTGGTGTTAATTCTATGGCGATCTTAAGTTTGGAAATCTATAAGGGATTTGGCCGTGGAAATGACTCGGGTGCAAAGTTTCATCCCGAACGATTTCTTACGGTCAAATCCTTCATAAATCTTTGAACTTTACATTGTCATAAATCAACATCACAAATGCAAGCAGTTTAAAAATCTGCAGCAAGACTAATGTTTTGGTGCTAAATTTGAATCTGGGCTCGAAATTTTCATAAGAATAATAGGAAGGAATCTAGTCAAATTTCCAAAACGAGGCTGCTTAATCGAACTGGTGTATAAAGAGTGCTGAAAACGTATCCAGATTTTAAAAATGGTGGAAAAGCCAGGAACTGAGACAAATGTAGCTGTAATAGATGTAAATAAGTAGATCAGCATTGTAATTTTTTCTTTTTCTTTTTCTTGTATGTAAATAGTTGGTATTAATTAGTTTGTACATAATTGTTCATGTATATTAAGTACTGGGTGTCCCAAAAAAAGGTAACAGATTTAATCAAGGCTAACGTAAAGAATTGAGCTTGCATCAATCGAAAATCATCTTTGAACTATTCCTTAACAGTTAACTTGAGGATAGATACCTTCTTTGTTGATATTGGAAGATTGAGAGTAGACATTTTACCTTGAAAGTCCAGATTTTCCTCCATCTCCAAACCAGAGCTTTTAGGTTTTGGCCTAAAGTACGAACGTTTAAAGGTTATGCCAGACTGATTCAAGCTAAATCCTTAGCGCTAGCCATGATCAAATCTGTTACCTATTTTCTGGGCCACTCAGCATCTTCCTACCAACTATGAATAAAGATATCATTATCATCATCATCATCATCATCATCATCACCATAATCATCATCATCATCATCATCATCACCATCACCATTACCATCACCATCACCATCATCATCACCATAATCATCATCATCATCATCATCATCATCATCATCATCATCATCACCATCATCATCATCATAATCATCATCATCACCATCACCATCACCATCACCATCACCATCATCATCATCATCATCACCATCATCATCATCATCATCATCATCATCATCATAATCATCATCATCATCATCATCATCATCATCATCATCATCATCATCATCATCATCATCATCATCATCATCATCATCATCATCATCATCATCATTAAATGCTATTTGAAGACTTACTTTTCTGTTGTTGTAGCCTCTTCGCATTAGCATTACAATCAGTTGTAAGATGTTTCTTCCATACCTAAAGATTATGAGAACTGATATGAAAATTGCCGTTTGACCAGAAAATCTATACAAAATCCTGCGGTGTATGTTACCAAATATTTGCAGCAGGTAAGCGCATGCTCCGATGAGCAATCAACATTCTGGTTACAAAAGTTACAGAAATCTACTCAGCGCCGAGAACAGAACTGCTTTGAAGGCTTCCTGAAGGTGCTTTCTCCAGAAAATCCCACATGATTTTGTAAATATATATTCTATTAAAAATTTGCAATACATGATTACTTATATACATACACCTAACGCTACCCTACTACGGAGACGGTATCCCAAGGAGGAAAACATTTTGTCTACCTAGGGGTCGTCATAACACAAAAAAGAGAGCGAAAATGGTCGATGTTTCGTCATAATTTATTTTCTATGCTAGTATAAAGTCACAACAAATGTCACAAGCTACACAACTTACAAAAGTACTACACATACTGCTGCAACAATACCACAGGGAGCAACAATACCCCAGGGAGCAAAAGGCTGTGCCTATGCCATCACTTCTCAAACTTGAAAGTACCCTTTCAGCTCTAAAGAATGCCCTCCTTGTTCTGCACCCTTTCAATCAATAGGGTAAGGTGGGGTCCAAAAAGGGTCATCGGGAAAACATGGATTTCAGTTCTGATGTGCTTTTGAGGAAAACAATCATGGCAAATGAAAAACGCAGGTGGAGGATGGTAAAACATGGCATGCAGATTGGTAAAATGCAGGTTTCAGGCGGAGGGGCTGTGGCTTGAGGCAAGGGGTCTGTTGTTAGAAACTTCTCGTGTCATTTGAGTGACACAAAAAATTTAGTGACACAATGTTGCACTCCTACTTATATAGGGAAATCACCGGGGTAGAATATACCGGGGTACTTAGCCGGGGGTGTAAGCTTATATGCTACCCCAGAAGGTAACGAGAAAGGTAAACGTGGGAAGGCGACAAGGTGATTTATATTCCTTATACCAATTTAGTTCATTTGCAACCCATGCAGAGACCATTCAAGTGGGATTGTTTTCTTATTACTTAGCGTTTCTACGTATCTGATGATACTGATAAATTGATCCACTTTATAACACAAATGCAACTTGAAATGATGAAATCATACCTCATCTCCCTGGGACAATTTCTCTTTGCAAAGTGGACATCGGTTAAGTGGCTTATCACCTCGTGTAGCTGAAGGAGAGAGAGAATTTACATTACTGGCATGCTTCACAACTCAGGCCAAAACAGGTGACCAAAATACCCAAATATAATTTCACCAGGTTGATTGCACATTGCTATTTGCTTCTTAAAGTGAAATATTATCAACGAAATGAATGCTTCAGCCCCTCCCAGCAATCTTTTCAGGTGTTGCGTTATCACTTTAAGCCGGGGGGGGGGGGGCTCATAAGTTTTCTGAACGGGAACGTGCCGTTGAACAGGGTATCATTTTCAGGATTCCAACTTCGGGACAGTATATCATCTTTGTAAAAGTCGGTTCCACGACAGGATCCATATTTGTCATTTTTGAGCCGAAACATAGCTGTTGGCCATTTTCACCCTGCGAATATGATTTAAATTGCTTTGATGGCAACATTTCTACATTTTCCGATAGATTTCTTACAAATTTCCAGGACAGGGCACAATTTCCTCTGAAACATCTCAAGGACAGGGTATTGTTTAAGAGCATTCTGCTCAAGGACAGCGTCTCATTTTCAGGAATCTGACTCCGGCAAGATAGCTTTTCATATTTTCCAGCAGCACCTCTCCGTATGTTCGTAGACCAAGCACCCCCCTCCTCTCCCCGACTACACTCTTCCCAATTGTGTTTTCAAAAATAAGTTAATTTACCATTCTCCCTTTTCACGTGATGCTCAATGCATTGTAGATCTTTGGCTTAAACGTGATAAGTGCGCCTATCAAGACATATTGCATTCACTGTTTACAAAATATTCAATGGACAACAACGACAGATAAATAACAGATTTCACATACGCGGACAAGTTTTAGCTTTGACATGTGCATCAAGTTCAACTTTGAGCAAGGCCTCTTGGCATCTTGGACATTTCTTGAAATCTGCCTTCTTGTCGCATTCCGTCAACAAATGGTCGTTCAAGTTGCAAACCTCTACTATCTAAAGCGAAAAAGTAATCTCAAATTCATCGCAACCCTGACCTGACATGAAATGTTAGACAAAATCTTGTATAGTATCCATTAGTTCTTAATTGTTCGTCGTGAAGTGCTGTGTTGATTCAGGTTACTTGTCTTTAGATATTAGGCTGTTTTAGCAAGAAGACGTTAGTCAAGAACACGCCAGCATAATTCTTTTGTTTAAATTACAAAGAGAAATCAACTGCGAAACTTTTGCGAGTCTCGAGAGACTTATTGTACGTTCTATTCTGAAACTGACAACCTGCAAAGTGTACTGCTGAAGGCCGCACTGCAAAAAATAGGGCGTCGACAAGGGAAGCAAAATACAAAATGAGCACTTTCACAAATGATGGAAATGCGAGAATGCAAAGTATTCTTAGGGAATTTGTCTGTCTGTGAGCAGCTTTCTGAGAGGGAAAAGGCAGGAAAATTAGAATGCTCGAAAACATAAAACAAGTAGCCACGTTTTCCAAGACGTCCGCGTCTTGCTGCTAAAACAGCCTATTGGGCATGGGGAAGTCAATGTCATTCGCTCCCTATGGTATCCTCAAGTAATTAGGAATGTAACGTAGGATGCAAGGTATATTGTACATCTTTATAAAAGTGAAATCACTTTTCTGGCAAAAAATATCTACTTTTAAGTTAGCCTTTCTGCGTTTGAACTTATTTACTTATACAGCATAACAAAGAATGTTTCTTACTTGCGAACAATGATTGCATCTCTTCAACATTGGACAACTTTTCCAGTAATGAACCTCGAGTGTTTCTGTACTGAAATTCTCATTTTGTTCACCACAAAACATGCACATTCTGAAAACAAGAGAATCTAATAATGAATCTCAAGGTACCCAAAATAGACCTGTTCGCAATTAAGAGATAAGGACTGAGGAGAGCGCGGCCCATTTGGACAGCCTTGACCACAGTAGGAAATCAGGGGAATCCCCTCTTTGCGGCTCATTTGCATCTCCCTGCATACTCGAGTTACTCACGATTTATTTGCACCTTTCAAGAGTTAAATGATATTTGTGTAGTATGGTAAGTGTTTTCTTTGGATTATTTTTTAGGCGCCTGGTCATCCTACCGCCCATTTGTGAGAGTATTTGAGCCATTTCGTTGCAAGTTGGCACTTGACTTTTATTGGCGCTCGACTTTAAGCCCAGTCTGGTCGTTGTGTTGCCATTTTCTTGCACGAAGACACGATAAAGAGACTAGCAACAATTACGAGATGAAAAAACAATAGGACAGCCTTGTTTTCGTTTGAATGGCATAACGTCACTTCGCTCAATAACTTATTTGAATAGTAATTTCGAAAAGAGAAGGGAAGGAGTAGAGGAAAATAGTATGATACGCTATTTCATATTTGTATAATCTTGCGCATTATCATCAATCATACCATCCCTGGCTTCAGAACTATGTACAAAATAATCCACGCCAAGAAAGGTTTTCGTAGCAACATTTGCTGCGTGAATAAAACGGAAGAAAACCAAGCAAAGCGCGACATTGTTGAGTCAGAGTATTGCAAAGATAATTATGGGAATGTTGCATGGCTCCATGCAAAGCTGCAAAATAAATTCGTTTATCATTATAAAGATTTCTGAACAGGCTTCGCCTTGCATCACAGTCAAGGTGATTACAGGCTCCAAGCCTCCTTGTGGTAGAGACCACTAAAACTTGCTTGTATCTCTGACAGGTACGGTCACTGTTGTTATCTTCGGGCCAAATTCTGTGAAAACTTACAAAAATTGAGACTTTTTTTTCTATTCATATAATTTCATTACAATACAAAGCTTACATTCTACTTTACAACCCTAATTATTTTACTACACCAAGGGACGACACCATGAGGAGCGAAAGACAATGACTACCCCATGGCCAATACATAAAGACTCACAATATTAAACAAAGATAGAAAGAATGCAACTAAACAAAGTAAACTAATTACGAATACATAGAAAACCGACAAAAAGTAGGTGCTAATGTATGGGAGTTTGCAGCAATGGAGCATCTGAAAGCGTTCTGAAGCATGAATGAGTTTGAGGGTTGCCTCAAGTAGCTTCGTATTGGTGTCGATGGTTAACCGCTCGTCACCATACAAAATGAACTTGAGTACAACTTCATTTGAAAGAGACGAAAAACCATGAGGGAGCAATATTGCATTCACACTATTGAGAAAATCAAATCTAAGTTCATCATACGAATGACAAAGCAGCAGGAAATGTTCCGTGTCCTCTACCCCATCATTTGCGGGACACAAAGGGTTGACTGTATATCTAAAGTTATGCCTAAATTTATGAAAATTGAGTTTGCTCGGTCCTACCCGTAACTGAGTGAGAATAGCTAGACCTTTTCCATCATGAATACCATATACTAACTTAGGAGTGGGTCGGATAAGTTTTGATAATGTTGTTTCAAAACAGTACTCAGTGAGGGTGATAACTGAATTTCTTGGTCAAGCGTGTTCCATTCAGAGAGACAATTAGGATAAAAGCTGGCCTTGAATCTTGTCGTTCTTGCCCTTATCTGCCCAATTACATCTGCATTACGAAAAGAATACATAGCTTGTGGTAACTGCGGAATGGGGTATCTTGTGCAATCAGGGGTAATATCGTTGACAATCTTGCAAAAAAGAACAAGGCGTCTGCTCCAACGTCGTTGGCTTAGGGATTCCCAACCAAGTTCCTCGTAGAGTTTTTCACGAGATGTTCCTTTCCATGCTCCAGTCACTGCTAGTGCAGCAGAATATTGAACTGATTCGAGTTTTTCCATATGATTATTCAGTGAGATATCTTGACTGAAATCGCTTTTTTTGGATGGAACGTGGTAAATGACATCACCGTAATCTAAATGTGGCCGCACATACAGTTTGTACAGTTCAGTTAAAGTGTTGCGGGGCAAATATCTTGAAAGAAACTTTATCATTCCTATTCCGCGTCTACATTTTAGTATAATTGACTGAATGTGAGTGGCAAAGGACAATTTAGAGTCAAGTATGATGCCAAGATGTTTATGTTCATTCAATTGAGACTTCTCATGGTAAATAACTTAACAAGGACAAAGATTGATTTCCCTGTTAATTTCACTGACCAAATGTGGCATGTCTAGGGTATACGAAATTCAATCGCATGAATTTGCTGTGGAGCGTAGATGAATACCACGTGAATTCAAATTCAAGTCAAGTATCTAAAATTCAAAGAATGGGATATGACTTACTTTTCTAAGTTGACTGGGTCTGTATCTAGAGAACGAAGGAATAAATGCATGAGTAAACGAAAGCATGAAGGAATGAATCAGATAACCGATCAGTGAATCGATCAATCAATCATTCAGAGAATCAATGAATGAATGAATCAATCAATCAATCAGTCAATCGATCGATCACTAAGTCACTCAATTAATTAATCAATTGATCAATCACTGAATCAGCCATTTACCCAATCACTGAATCACTCAATCAATTAATCAATCAATCAATCAATCAATCGATCACTAAATCATACAATAAGTAAATCAATCAAACTATCAATCAATCAATCGATCACTAAATCATACAATAAGTAAATCAATCAATCAAACAATCAATCAATCAATCACTGAATCAACCACTTACCCAATCAATCAATCAATCAATCAAGCACTCAAACAAAGTATCAATCAATCAATCAATCACTCACTCAAACAGCCAATCAACCAACCAATCAATCAATCATTCAATCAATCAATCAATGGATAGATCGATCGATCGATCACTAAATCACACAATAAGTTAATCAATCAACCAATCACTGAATCAACCACTTATCAAATCAATCAATCAATCGCTCAAACAATCAATCAATTAATCAACCAGTCAATCAATCATTCAATCAATCGATTGATCATTAAATCACTCAATCAATCAATCAACCATTCATACAATCAATCATTTAATCAATAAATCAATCAATCCTTCACGCAAGCATTTAGCTTCTTCTTGAGCCTTGGATCGTCTAGGCTCGCACTGGGGTAGTAAAAACAACTTGCATTCTTTGTCTGATCATGTTTCCGACCTTTAACTTTTTCTTCGTGAAAAACCATCGTAAAAAGCCTTCTACATTTGCAATAGGAGGGCTAATGGCGTCGTCTTACAGATAAACAGCACTGTTAAGATCAAAGACGTTGCTTATTGCCTCAAAACAAAGTCAATGCTGTATCATATCAACCACGTTTTGCCTTTCGTGTGCAAGAAACCAGTGACCACTCATCAGACTGATTCAAACAAAGTGTCGAACTCTAAATGGAGACCCATCCTATGCAAATAAGTTTAAATGCAGAATGTAAAGTATACTGTTTGAGCTGAAACTAACCAATGATTTTCAACTGAAAAACCACAGGCCCAATCATCTCAATTTAATTTCGCAATCTAAGTGAATCAACTGATAAAGTTGATCAGCGGATTTTATTCATCAGATTGCTCTCGCACAAACTACGGAGCTGGACTTACAGTAAATCCCCGCATATAAGAACCTACCAAGGTAGGGACCTAGAGGCTGTTTTTCCTAAGTTATGTACCTTGCAATTAAGAACCTGTTCTAGTTTGATGAAACATAGGTTCTTATTGCCGGGGTTGCAAAGTTGATCTTCGATTGCTGTTATTCAGGTAATTGTGGTCCGAGTTGCCTTTGAAAGTTTTATGCTCCTCCCCAATTACTTATTAGGTCCATAAGAACGCTTCTAAAACAAATGATCTTTGTGAGACTCTCAAGTGGACTACATGAGGCACCCTTCAAATAAGAACCTCCATACCTTGAAATTAGTCTTAGTACCTTTGAGATAAGAACCAATTTTAGCCTGGCTGTCAAAAAAATAGGTTCTTATACGCGGGGATTTACTGTATGACCTGGAGTCCCTGGTTTCCTGTGCTCCTTTGACTGGATGATGGCGCTTTGGTCAACAGAGACTCCTAACATTACTCTGAAAAACCTGACCCGATTTAGGTCCAACCTCTGACCTTCCTAGAGATTTGATTGCGAGATTTGTGAATTACTATGGTTACGACAAATGTGATAGAATTTTCGATTCGATTGAAGAACTGATAACACTCCCACGGGACTCGATATTGGAAGCCGTGATTCCATCACAATTCCCTTGACAAATGCAGAAAATAGGGTCAGCTTGTTCATTGTTTCATTATGACTACCTGGTGAGCAAGGCTTACCCAAAGGATGCAAGGGACTTATTGTCGTAAGTTATTAACCGGGCAGCAATTGGGATGGAATCTGCAGATTTTTATCTGCAAAATTCCATCTCACCTGCCAGCGTTTCGATCCCACCTTCCAGCTCACGATTTCAGAAAATAACATAACAATCGAAAGGCTTATAGGCTTATTTTACCCCAGGTGGAATTTTCCACGCGGAATCAAGATTTCCTGTCGATGTCGCATCGATGTCAACGCGCATTGTCTATGATGAAAGGAGAAAGTCCAAAATCGAGCTACCGAGCTACTGTCGAAAACATGAAGCGGAATTTTTCTCGCTGGAAAATTTAAATGGTTTTTTCTTTTCCGCAACAGAAACATTCTACTAAAATAAAGCGATTCAACACAGCTACCTTTCCAAATATGCGCAGTGAGACAATAGAAAAATGGCATGCATACCTTTTGGCTCCGCCTCGTTTTCCGATGGTTGTGCTCCCTGTCGAAACAATTGTGAAATCACGAATGAATATTCGTAGTATGTTTCAAAACCAGGTAGGTAAGAAAGTTACTATCTCATCAACAGAAAGCCGCTGATAAGGTGATAATCAACATTTAAAACGACTCCTTTAGAAAACAAGAACATTTCAAAATTAATAAGTGAATTTTCAAATTTTGGTGATGTTGCAAATGGCGATACTTTTTAACTCACCAAGGATACCTGAAAAGAATCATATCGAAACTCTTAAAACAAGTAAGCTGTTCTCTTTAAAATATCATTTGTATGGCAAGGAATCGAACGCAGAATTCTCTTTCTCTCATAAAGGCCACTTACCAGCATTTTCCTGATTTGGGGGTTTAAAAGATGAGTGCTTTTAGGAAGTTGTCACAAAGTATGGGGCAGAAGGGGGGGGTGACGGGATTTGAAATTCTCCCTAAAATCATGCAACCCAATGCAAGAAACAAAAACTGTTCAGAAAAGCCCCTAAATATTTATAAAAAGTCTTATGACCCTAGGGTTTCAAAATGAATTGTGTGGTTCAGAAAATTTTTCAAGAAACGCTTTCTTCACTGCGTAGTTCAGTTTCATCCTAAGCATATGTTCTCAATTCCGTATTCGTTGGACACCTGGTATAACGTTGCAAGAAGGCATAGGGAAGGACTTTTGGATACCACTATATTAGAACTGGAATGGAGAACGATATAATGATCAACATTATACTGACAGTATTTAAAACAGTTGTACGATAAGGTTTACAAATAGCTTCATAGTCCATGTTTATCACTTGAAAGAGTTTGTCAGCCCAGCATTTTGCAACCACTGGTTTTGGTGACCCTGTTAAATCCCTCCCGCCCCATCTGTTCCCACATCATAACAGCCCCCTTAAAGTTTGACATGAGATCAGCATTTCAGTTTTGAATTCGGCTATGTACCTTTTATTATACTGCCCATCAAACATGTTAACTTCTTTTCTTGACTCACCCAGTATATACAAGAAATTCCTATTTTCTTATACAAAGCTAAACTTGCCTCTTGGTTTATCTCCTCCGCAGCTGCTCGCAAGGCCTTCAGCTGATCTTGTAATGCTGCAATCTACGAATGAAATGCCAGTCAATCAATAGATAAATCAATCTATCAATTTACCAATTAATGGATCGATAGACAGTAACAATGTGAGCTGTTTATCAAGCTTGTTACAGTTTCATTTTGATTATGTCTGCAGTGGATGAATAAGTCACCGCAGGATTAAAAACACGCTACTGCCATCTTGTTTTCGAGTAAATTTTCAGAAAGTTTCTTCAACTTTCCATACGAAGTTGCATAAATTACAGAAAATTTCGCTGATCTATTCTCCATCAATTGTTAGAAGGTCATGGGTAAGTAGCAATTGCCAGTCAGACCTAGGCGGATTGCATATTAGTTGTTATCACTATTGAAAGGCTGAAGGACGCTTAGACAACAGCTCATGAACTTCCATATCCAAAATTAGGACGAGACTTTCCCCGCTCGATTTCATATCTGCATACAAAAAAAATCCCCACACACAAGAATCTATTTTGTTGAGAGTCAGGCTAAAGTAGATTCTTATTTCCATGGCACTGGAACTAATTTCAAGGTATAAAGGTTCTTATTTGAAGGGTGCCTCATGTAGGCCCTTTCAGAGTCTTCCAAAGATGTTCAGCCATATTATTCGTTTTGTGAGTGTCAATATGGACGTAATAATTAATTGGGGAGGAGAATCGCACCTTAAAAGCTAAGTGGGACCAAAATGAACTTAAAAACAGCCATCAAAAATCAATTTTGCTACCCCTGCAATAACAACCCATGTTTTATCAAAATGAAACAAGTTCTTAGTTGCAAGGTACACAATTTAGGCAAAACAGTCTCCAGGTTGTTATTATGGTAGGTTTTATATGCGGGTATTTACTGTATGCAAACAATAGCAACACTGTCCCAGAAGCTGAGTGCTCAATGGGATGGCAGATGAGCCTTAGTTGCCGGCTCGAGCCTCAGATGCTAAGACATAAAAATTCAAGTTTTTAGTGATGCTAGCCGTGAACAATAGCTGCAAGTATCCAGACGAATCCAGTATCCAGATGCAAGTACCTAGTTCGAGCAAAAATAAAAAATTACGTTGTTGTTGGCAGCGTGATGTTGTTGTTGTTGCTGCTGTTGCAAAAATTGGGCCTATGTCGTCAGTCTAAGTCAGAACTGAGCCAATGAAATTATTGCAAGAATAAGCTGTTCGTGAAAGCAAACCATCTACATAGTCCAAGAAAGCTGTGAGAAACTTGAGAAACAAGAAAGCATTTCCGAAGAAAATATTTACAACAGCACCACGACTCTAACTGCTGTAAGCTTCTCGTCTCTTGTTTGAAGTCGCCTTCCTATTCGATGTTTGCCTAAAGTTTTGGAATGACTTGAACAGCCTCTGAGCTTTTACAATCGATTGATTTTAACGAATAAACAAGACATTCTCAAAATCCCAAAGCGACACTTTTTGTACCGACATTTACCCAAGTCTAATTCTGGAACGCCAATTGCTAGTGTCAAGTGACAGAAGCATACGTCTCAGATCTTTAACAAAATTGGTGTAAAATTCTGAGCTATTCCATGAACTGATTGATTGCAAAGAAATTCCACCTATTTCGCTATAATTCTACCTGTGGAGTTTTTTGAAATCTATAATATTTTTAGAATTCCGGTGCTTTTTTTCCTTTTAAAAATCCACGGAAACGCTTGAAAAGACCTTGAAACCAGCGTAATTTCTAAGCTTGTTGACGAAACATGAGTAATTTTAAGAGGAAAATGGTTTAGGAACCGTTCATTGTTTACAGAGGGGTTGGTACCGAAGAGAAATGGGTTGGGTAAAAGAAATTTTCTGACATAAAAGGCAGGGTAAACGAAAGTATTTCATGCAGTTTCAAAGGTTGGGTAGATAAGTTTTTCCCACTAACTAATGCTAAATTTTTAAATTCCCGAATGGTCAATTTTATCATCAAAATCATCAGAATTTTCCACTTCACTTTTAATGTCTACTTTGTTTCCAGCTTTGTCGTGAATATTTACAATATTTGCAATATTAGCATTTACAATTTATAGTTTTGACATTGAAATAATGTGTATAGGTAGGAGGAGTTGGGTATAATTTTTCAATCCTGAAAATAGTTGGGTAGATCTTTTTTCAGACAACTTTTTCAGTTGGGTAAGAAGATTTTGTGAACTAATGAACATTTCTCTTCACTACCAACCCCTCTGCAAATAATGCACGGTCCCTTATCGATGTCCTTATTATCGTCGGTCTATCGAAGGTCTGTCACCTTCTGGCTTACGATTTAAAATTCGACGATGTTACATTCTCAAATGAGCTGAAATATAAATGCGCTGTAATTTCGAAAACTATTCAAGATTTCCGAACATTCCAACGGCAAGATTATAAGTAGTAAGTAAAAAGTAGCGAATAGACCTTTTTTGCTATTCTATAAAAGAGCCTGGATCGAGCGTTATTTCTATACAATTCTATACGCGAGGTTCGATCGAGTGGCGTTAGATGTTCTATCACTATTATGCACATTCGAAAATTCTTCAAATTGCATCATAACATCGTTCGATTCTGATTCTTTCCCAGAATAGCTAAAAGGTCTATTTTTCTTTCAAGCTAGAAATAAGTCATAACATTTTATATCTACTTTTCTACAGGGATTTAAAGACTTGGAATCTTTTCTCGTGACACAATGAGGATGTATGTGTAAAGCGTATCTCACAACGCACCTTGGACTTTCATATATGCAACGAATGTGCGCGTGATAAAGATCAGTTGCCGTAGAGACGAGTCGGAGAACAACAAGCCTAAGCAAAACAACCGCATTGAGGAACGAAAAATAAATGGAAACAAGCGAAGGTGTTTAGTATCCAAACCTTGGGAAGCACCCGGAGATACACATGCACTGTCCAGATGAAGACAGTCTTAACATAAGTATAATCTGACCTAAGGATATTGTCGCTGTTTCTCATTTGAGGCTATAGTAGTTTGGCCCTAAATTTTGAGAAATTCTAAGGCACTGTATTTTTACAAATCATGGGGACTTCGTGGGACTCCTAGGCTCATTGAAAGAAACAAGGTTCTCAGGTTTCACTTCCTGAAATTTTAGCTTCAAGTTTATTGCCAGAGCAGTAAAGAAGTTGGCAATCCAACCAGTGCCTTTATGTTTCATCATCGCTATGAACTTCTCCTTCACGAAGGAATTGCATCATAGGATAGGCTTTACATTCTCCTTGCTCAAGACATATCGTTTGAATGAACAGCAAGTTTTTATCATGGACGATGCAAATAAAACGAGGTAAAATAACTGGCCAGACCTACCTCATTTTTCTTGGCTTGATCTATCTGATCTTTCTCTTGCTGTGCTTGAAGCTGTCAGAAAGTTGAAGAGATTTTTCAGTCAAATATTTGCAACCACGGGTCTTAAGCCGGATCTCCACCAGGCGGAAAAATACCGAGGCGGAAAATTTTCCAGCAATCTAATTGGCTGATCGAATTGTCGCCGCGGAAAATGTCGAGCGGCGAATAGTAGGAATACGTTCTACTTTTCGCGGCTCGACATTTTTCCACCTAGTGGAGATCCGGCTTTAAGAGTCGCGTTGTTTAGATGAAAGGGTAACTTATACGAAAATTCTTTCACATGTTAACGACAGCTGGAGATGTCCCAACTTGGACAGAACTCACGGTAGGTGTTCTGTTCAGCAGTTGAGAAGGCTTCTTTTTGACAATAATTTTATCAACCCTGGATTTATCCTTTAAAATGCTATCCGCCCTTTCAACTGAAACTGTATTTCCAAAACTTTTATTAGCAAAAGTTATCAATATACAGCGTGTTCCAAATGATTGCTCGACATTTTATCAAATATGAAGAAATATTGATGTAATGAACGAGCCTCTTGATAGAATAATCCTTTCCTAGGTAGGTAGGTAGGTATTTATATTTAACGTGGCTAGCCCGCGAAAGTCTGAGAGACTTATTTCCAGCAGGGGCCACGGATGTTTTACCATCACTCCGCCGCAGCTACCCGCCACAGCTACCAGATTTCCCTCACATGGCTCTGGTCGACCCGGGCTAGTGTAACGGACAGCGACCAAACTGTCCAGCGTGGGATTCGAACCTACGGCCGTTCTGACCTTTGGCTTACGAGTCAGACGCCTTAACCACTCGGCCACACGCTCCTAAGTTCTTGAATTGACTTTAGACACTAGAATCATACAAATGCACTGAATATTAACAAAGTTACAAGCTTTTGAAGTTCAAGCTTGTACGAAAGTTCATACCGTGGTTTTCTCATTGACAGTTGACATGTGTATTGAAAGTAGCACGGAGTTTTAAATGGACTTTCGATAATCTAACTTCTGCTAACATCACTTTAAGCTTATGAATGCTTTGAAGGATACCGTCGAAAGACTCAGTCTCTGATTGATCAGCTTTCCATGTAACGAGTTTTGGATACCTGCATTCTTAAAGGACAAGTCCGGGGTTGGTATAATTGTTGATTATTCAAGAGATTGCACTTTTGTGAATGGGCGTGTAGTACTTTTATCAATTTCTTTTTCCCTTTTAATCTGCGAAAATAAATATTTCAATCTGCTAGGAAGTACGAAATGACGTCATTTTCTATGACGTCACTTCACGCCGACCTGAATGAGGCTGCCAAATGTGTTGATATATTATACCATTATACCATTCACATTGCTACCCTCCTTATCGCGCCCTCGCACACTAGTACAAAATACAAAATGGCGAATATATTTGGCCTAACTTACGAAGATTCATTCACCAATTTATGAAAGTTGGAGGCATCACAACTTGGAAAGAAGTCACCTTTGGTGTTCAAGAGTTGATAAGATTGCTTTTTAGCAATAATCTTATCAACGCAAGAATTGTCCTTTAAAGGACACGTTCGTGGTTGGTATGATTAATACTACAAAACAAACTTTCAAACTGTTGACTAAAGTTCATACCTTCGTAAATCCCCTTGTACAACTATTCATGAATCTTAGTAACGCTGCAATGCCAAAAAAGGATGATATCGAAAATGCTCTCTCTGGAATTACGGCAAACGACCTCAAGTCTCATTCAATGAATTCAATTGAAACAATTAGGCAACAAAATTGTACACATTTAATATTAAAGTCTTGCCATGACTCAAATCCTGTGGTAATGCTGACCTTTCTTTCTGCTTTCGTTGGCTTTCCATCTATCTTGTCAAGTCCATCGAATATTCTACTGTATAATGGGTTTTTCCTTGTCAAAGGCTCATCAGGAGGCAGATGAGATCGCGCTGCGTTCCCAACCTATAATTAAAAAAACATTTCAAATGCAAATTCATAGGTGGTAGGACCCTGCAGTTGTGTTTCATTTTCCATGCTGCGTTCATTTCTTGCGAAAAATTATTTATTACCACGGAGGAGCTGCTTGTAACCTCCTCCACAGAAAGATATGAATTTTCCTGCGAAAGAACATATATGCTGAAACAAAACTGCCTCGAAACCTTCTCCGCAGAAAGATTTGATTTTTCTTCCGCAGAAAAAAAATATGTTGACACATAACTGTTTCAAAACATCCTCCGCAGATAGCAGATATCTAAATTTTCCCCCGCTGGAACATAGTTGTTGAAACATAACTGCTTCAAAACCTCCTCAGCAGAGAGATCTGAATTTTCCTCCGTAGAAACATATATATTAAAACATGACTGTTTCAAAACCTCCACAGAAAAAAGATCTGAATTTTCTGCCGCAGGAACACATTTATTGAAAAAATTGCTCATGACCTCCTCCGCAGAAAGATCTGAATTTTCTTCTGCAAGAACGTATATGTTGAAACATAATTACTTCAAAATATCCTCCACAGAAAGATCTTAAATTTCCTCCGCAGGAACATAAATATATATTTAAACATTTCTGCCTCAAGACCTCCTTCACAGAAAGATCAAAACTTCCCTCTGAAGGAACATATATGTTAAAACATAACTGCTTTAAAATCTCCTCCACAGCAAGATCTAAATTTTCCTCCGCAGGAACATATATGCTGAGATGTAGCTGACGTGGTAACTCCCCATGGTAAAAAAAGATTTGTCCGCATCAAGTTGCCCATCAATGAGCAAACAAAGTTCACGGTTTACAGAGTTTGAAAAGTAAACAGAGTTGGCAGGAATTTTAGCGCACTGGTGTAAAACTCTGTTGCACTTACGCGGAATCGCTCCAGGCATCTTAGAACTGATTCTCAGACTCCTTACAGAGATCTGAGAAAGCGTAACAACTTCGCGCCATTTGCTGTCAGGGCGATCGAAACGTTTCATTATGAAAATGCCTTGATTGCCTTTTTCGGCTTGCCTTATTTAGTATCCGTGCCAGTTTGGGATCGATCCAGCCGTTTAAATGAAGCTCTGATAGGATTGATCACAAACTGGATAGCTCTAGCAATCGATCCCAAACTAGCTTGGATAACGGATTGATCCTGTGTAAAAGCAATAAACGCAAGGCCGATCCGTACCAGTTTGGGATCGATCCCGTTCCGGATCCAGTTTTCTTTCGTGTAAACGGGGCGTTATAAACTCACCTTTTTATACATCTCGAAGGTGATTTCAATCGCCACTTCACGCACTTCTTTGTGACTGTGTTCTAAAGCTTTCGTTACCATCTGCAAAATAACGACAAGGCATGCTTGATGAATTAACCAGCTAACTTCATTTTTTATAAGAAGAAAGAAAATGTACATTTGTGGAAATGAACAAAATGTCAATAAAATTATCCGTAGAGTGGTATCGCCCATCATGGCCCATTATCAAGAGAATTCTAATTTCAGGGTACTGGGTACTAGATTGTAAATTGCAGTTTGCGCGGGAAATCTTTGCTAACATTAATTTTATCATAATTTGACCTTCACTAGAGGCAGGGTCCCTTAGCATTGAAACCCGACGGGAAAGTGTGCGCACATCTGTTATCAACTCTCCAAGTATGCGCACATTTCATGTTTCTACCGGGTGAGTCAATAAAAATGCCCGGTGTTTGAAAAAATCCTGCTCCCTGAATATCAAAGAAATGATCTTGAAAACTGCCTTGTTTATCCCCGATATGTCAAATTAGGTTCAGTGATTTATCCGGCTTTAATCGGCCATTCCTGAAAGTCATCGCTGTGAGGCTAGCACATTGGGAATTTTTGCTTGCAATTTTGACATGTTTTTAAGGTTTCTCAATATGATTCATTTTAGAAGATCGCTTACAGAATCTGAACGGAATGACCGATTTCAGCCAGGAAAATTTTTAAAAATAATAAAACATGTTAGCTATATCATCAGGTATTGCAAAATACTACTACTTATATACTCAGGGAGCTATATACTGCTCCTCCACAGTAACCTTTCAAACGCCGGGCATTTTTGTTGACTCACCAGGTATATACGTTCCTTCTTTTTTCTTTCGCTCAGCACCATGCGCTTTGAATTTGTTCTCAATATGGCTTCATTTTTCTGAAGTCATGTCCCTTGATAGAAAATCTTAAATGAGAGCAAAGCAACATGATTTCTAATTCAGATTCAAGGACATAAAGGTCACGTTCACACTAATCCATCTTCATTTAGATCCTTTTTTACACCTGAAAACGGAGCTATTTTTCCTCCCCGTTCACACTGCTCCGTTTTCAGATACAAACGGATATCTTTTAACAAGGCTTGTTGTTGTTAGCGTACTCTCGAGAGTACCGAATAATCGTTCCCCCACTTATTAATTTTTGAAAAATTTTCCAACCCCCCCTCGCTCCTATTTACTAATTTTTGGAAAAATGAAATGATACCAGTCATAATTTCTGAATAAATGCAAGAAAAAAGTCTCAAGAAGTGCATTCAACAGAACCAGAGCTCAAAAGTACATGTATCAGTAACATCACTGTTCACATAAATATATTAAAGATATGTGCCTACCTAAGAAAAAGACTATTTTCTATTTCTCCAAGCACCCTCTCCCCGATTATTCCAACCTCCCAATATTGTGATATCGAACTATGTCCAACCCCCCGATCATTCTCACCCCCCTCGTTTATTCGGTAGTATTTAAATTCCTCCGCTTTTGGTGTTCACATTACAGATATGGGTTTTTGTTTAGCTCCGTTTTCATTTAGCCCCGTTTTGGTCGTATTCATTTAGCTCCATTTTGGGGGTGGATTAATGTGAACGAAAAGCTAAAAAAGGAGCTAAACATATCTGTTTTCATTGAAAAATGGATTAGTGAGAGAGTTCTCCTATTGGCTTCTTTGTCGCACACCAGGGAAGTTTATTCCAAAAATCGCCAAATTTGGTGAAAGTTTTACTTATTGACTTTAATAATCGATAAAGCCCCCGAAAATGCAGAAGTATGTTCAGTTAATTTGCATTTTAAGAAACGTACAGCAAAACTCATCCCTGCATACATCGTTGATAAGATAAGGCAGGATACACAAGAAGTCGAAGCATGCCTTTCAGCTACCATAACTCGAAGTTTAAATAAAGGCCTTTTTATACCCTGGGTACCAGACTCCTTTTTGATACTTTTGAGCTTAAAGTACTCAGTGATAGATAAACAAATGACGTTCACAAAAACAGTTTTTCTTCTAAAATTTTTCATCCAAGAGTAGTGTATGTAGCTTGTTTGCTTGTCAGCCATAATTGGGCGAAACCTGTAGACATTGCCGCTTTTACCCACATCTTCAAATCCTCTAAAATCCCGCGAAGGGGGCACTCCTATGCTTGACTTGACGGGATGTGCCGCTTAACAGGGTGTCCTTTTTACGGTCAAAATCATGCGACAGGGTGTCCTTTTCCGACAAATAATGACGCAACAGGGTTTTACGACTGATAAGAGAATTATACGATATGGTATCATGTGAAGGAAAAATTGTTTAGATTTCTCTCAAGTGAGTATTGAGTTTGTGTAAAAACTCAATACTCACTTGAGACTGCTCTCCATAGCCAGCGTTTCGAGCGCGCGGGCGCTGCGATCAAATAGGAGCATGCGCAGTTGATGAAATTTAGCGATCAATCTGATCGCAAGCGACCGATTTTTAGGCGCTTTGGGAGTAGGAACAAGTTCAACTCCAATTGCGGGCGTTTGCGATCGCTACCGAAGGAATCAATCTTGGTCGCAGCGCCGGCGCGCTCAAAACGCTGGATATAGAGAGCAGCCTAAATGTTTTTCTGCATTTGTTGGCGATATAACCTGGCTACTTTGCTTTGTTATTGATATTTCTTTGAAAATCTAATTCAAAAGTTCGCGATGACATGGCCATAATAGGCAACGCCACTTTAATTGTAGGTAGTATCAGTTCCTTCAAAAAGCAAGATTTCGACATGTATTATTTAGAGCGTCCGGCAGCCTACTGAAGTGATAACTACGGCCATGTAATTAGTCTAACAGTGTAGCATAGCATGTCAGCATGACCTAGAGCCATCAGCCCACTCCGACGGAAACTCATTCGATTGGAACAAATCTGCTCTCGTTTGTTCATCGCGTAATAGCGAAAGAAAAGGAAGGGTAGTGTGGGAAAAAAGCACAAGGTTAACAGGAGTTTTTTTTATGATACAGTACTATTACAAACTAATATGTGATATCCTATTGCATATTTTTACACAGAGGAAGCAAAGCGAGGTCAAACACATCCTCTAACAAATAATTAATGAGGCGGGCATTCAAGAACACATGTACATTAGTGATAATCTTCAGCGGGGGAATGTACAATCTTGAAGGTACTGGCTACGGATTGCGCATTGCTTTCAAGGAGCTTTTCATATGGACCGAGATAGCCCGCTCAACGGGCTGGCTCCGGCTAGCTCGATAGGCAAGACACTTTCAACTTGTGTTCATAAGGAGAAACTCCAGCCCACTTGCCGAGAAAGAAATTGGATACGTGTCAAAATGAGACACGTGCCCATTGTTTAGATAAGCAGCGCATGAGAAATATAGACGTTTCGTCTCGGTGGCCAGGATGGGAGAATTTTCATTTGGGGAGATTTTTATCCCCCTACCGAGATCTCGGCAGACATCTAGTCAGTACTCGCTAAGTGGGCCATCACACCTTTTCACAATTAATAGAGGCCAAATTTTGTAGGGACGAGGTGAGATCTCGGCGAAGAGCTCCAGCCCGGCAAGCGGGTTGGCTCACCTACACATGAACAGGCCCTAAGCCATCTTCATTCATAACTGCTTTCATCCTGTTTCCACAAAATCAACTCTGCAGATTCAACATTTAGTTGAGCAGTATCGAGATCAAATCTTTTAAAAAGGTGGGTGTAAAATTCTATTACATTTTTCTTTGAATTAAAGTTCTTGAAAGGAACTTCAGGTAATTCGCAATAAATTTGCCGTGGCAATTTCTTGATACCTTGACTACTTTCAAAATGGTGGCATTTATTAATTTTGAGGCTGTGACGTCATCAAATTTCTAAATCCTTAACCAGAAGAGCAACAGATTTCTGCTTGCAACCATGTTATAGACCTTCATAAACTATGGTTATCTTGAAGATTGTATCAGTTTCTCTCGATTAATTTAAGATTTAAGATGATTTTAATTTCTTCAAAATTTTCGATGAATTTTTGCAAAATAAGTCAAAATGCCGCCATTTTGAAAATAATCAATATATCAAAAAATTGCCACGGTAGATTTACAGCAAATTACCCAAAGTTTCTTTCTTTCAAGCACATGAATTCAAAGAAAAATGTGATACAATTTTACACCCACCTTTTTAAAGATTTGAAAGATTTGAGCCGTATGCTTAGTTGGGCACATTCAAAACTTGACGGGAAGCAAATCTTTGATGACGTCATTTGCGACAACTGGAGGACAAACATGGTTATAGAATTTGTAGCTATTTCTAAACAGCCTAGGAACTGCTCATTTAAATGGTACTAGATCAAACCTTCCGAAATTCATATTCATACGTCATCAGTAACATACCGTCACAGCTGAGCTATTTTTGCAAAGAGATGTAAGCATGAAACTGAGTCAAAATCATGAGTAAAAAGAAAAATTTTCATTGGAAAGGCCATAACCAGGGTCTTCTAAGAAGGTGTTATGGCGCAGTGGTGCAACCTTCTGACTCTGCAGCCAGAACAGTCAGGCGGAGTGGGTTCGATACACGGCAGGGCCCCACCACTTGAGCGTCATGACAAGGGGTCACGGACTCGATTAACGCTTGGCTACTTCTGTGATCTCAGCGCTTGGCGCTATAAACCGCAACTTCGCCTTCACCTTCTGTCATAACTGGACGGAGACGAGACTGATTTTGCACAGATATGAGTCTCAAAGGTGAATCATAAATGTCTTTTGTTATATTGGTTACCAACTTCAGGCCATACAGTCGATAGTCATTCATCGCATTTGAAAATTGGCGCTGAAGCAAGCGATGATAGTTCATAGGCCTGAAGACTCTATGTTGCCTACGAGGCCTAGCGCCCTGTTGTTGCCGAATAATGCACTGCGAAAGGACTTTCAGAATATCTGAAAGTCTTCAAGGTTAGCTCAGTATTTTGTTTTGGATTGATCCTAACCCGCGAAAGTTCACATTACAATGGACGCAGAGAATAGAATTGGTCGTCAAAGACGCCCAGAGGAAAGCAGAGTTGTCAAAGCATTCTTTGTGACCATCTTCGAGACTGACATGAGACATTCACTATCGTCAATGCTAAGTTTGTGTTCATATTGAGTCCTTAAGCTCCGGTCAAACGATCCAACATTTCACCCAACATTTCACCCAAGATCGTGTTGGGTGAAATGTTGGATCGTTTGACCACATTGTTGGGTCACCCAACATCGTGACTTTCGATGTTGGGTGAAATTTGACAGAGATAAAAAATGTTGGGTGAGGACGCCCAACATTTCCATTGTTTTCAGATGTTGGATCAATTGTTCGGTCGCTTGACCACCTCATCCAACATTATTGGCTACGTGCATGCGTAGTAGCCTACGTTTAGAGGGCACCAACCGCCAAAGTCGTCACTTTATGTAAAAAAACTTTCAGTTGCAACCAAGTTTCTTTCAAATTAAGGCAAAGAAGATGACAAAAAAGAGAAGCCTTTGATTTTGCAGAAGTAAAATCCAACTTCAATGAAGAACTACAACCACAAGGAACAGCACGGTCCTGGTTGGGTCAGATGTTGGGTGAAATGTTGGATCGTTTGACCACTGATGTTGGGGCAGCTGAAAATGTTGGGTTGAATGTTGGGTGAAATGTTGGGTGAGATGTTGGATCGTTTGACCGGAGCTTTATTTGCGGCACGCAAAGCCTGATGGTTAGTAGAGGACCTTTAACCCTATTACTACAGGGGGGGACACAAAGTGCCCGCGGCGCAGATTATTTGATGCAGTGTCGTCAGTTGGAAAGATCCAGGGCTGAAACTTGATGAATTTTCCTCAAATTTAGTACACTAATCAAAAATCTAAAAAATTTTTCAAAATGGTAGACACTGATCACGTGACCAACATCTTTTCAACACGTGGTCAGCAGTACAAGAAAAGAAGGGGACTCTTATTTTTTCCAGAATGATCACAGATCATTGAGAACACTACCATTCAATAGATCTTGATGAGAGCTTTCAGATGTTATATAGTTTATTCATTTTCGATGACGTCAGCAATTTTAAACTTAATGACGCCATCAATGTTTATGACGTCATACAAATAATAAAAAATGTATTAGAAAGTTTTTATGACCAAAAAGGATTCTCTTAATTACTATACATCGTCTTGAGGCATTTCAGAGTATTTACATTGACAAGGAGTTTAAATTAAACAATGAAAAATTGGTGTATATAGATAATGAATATATAATACATAAAATGGAATTAAATAGATATTATACTATGGATTTTTACTTATTAATGCTTTGTGATACATTCTAGTCCATTTAAAAAAGGAATAGTCAATTGCCAACAGCAAGCAAATACTGGAATTTTCCTCAATTATGACGTCATTGTGACGTCATGGATCTAATGAAAAATAAAAAAGTAGCCTATTGCGTAGATTTTGTTATTGTACACCATTGTACCAAGTTTCGTTCTCATATCTGCAATATTGGTGACTTTAAGGAGGGGGCACTTTGTGCCCCCCCCCGGTAATACAAGGGTCCAAAAAGCCCGGTATTAATAGGGTTACTGAGGCTATCAAGATGGCAGTTATCTTTCTAAAAGGTGAGCAACAAACCTCGTTCAGTTTGGTCGCAATTGTTTACACAGTTCCCCCGGCTACACAAGTTAGTCATGTCAGACGGATTGCCATAAATAGGCAAGCTAGTTTCTCCCCATTCACTCGACAGAGGAAGCAACGATAACAAGCACCTATGCTGTAGATGACTGACTGAGGTAGCTCTTCTGATAACTGAATGGTGATAACAAGCAAGTGTCATGAGTGAGTCTTTCCTGCTTATTCAATAAAAGTATTCCTGGGTATTGACATGAATTTGTTTTTGCTTCTGGAAGGTTTTTCCGAAATATATTTGTTTCTGAATGTTCCAAGAACAAATTGATCGTCTTCATGATTAAAGAGTGACAACATGTATGTCTAGAGGGTAAGATAAACAGTGAATTGCCCATGTTTCTGAAAGGTTTAAATTTTGAATTGTCTTTGTTTCTGAAAGGTTCTTTTTGCGAAATGAATTTGTGTCTGAAAATGCCAAGAAATGAATCGATTATCTTTATGAATCGGGAATGACAACATATCTGTCTAGAGTGTAAGACAATATCTGTCTAGAGTGTTACAAAAAGGAAAGTCAAACACATTATCATCACCTACTTCTTTGAGAATCTTTGAAAAGAAATGGAACAAACAGATGATTTCTGAACGCTGTAATGTGCGATGCAAGATATATAACGACTACTTTTTTGAGAGATGTTTGCTAAGATTTCAGAAAATTTGGCAAGAAAATGACTAACGCATGAACATTGATACACCTTGGGAAGAAGATCGGTTTTCAAGAATCTTTTGTTGAAAGCCGTCGTGCTATGAGAGACAAATTCCCGCTTGAACAAACGAAGCACAAAGTAGAATTTAGTCATGGTCGAACAAAAGATCGGCCTTTGAGTCAAGGAATGGGATAACAGACAAATAAGAAGATTCCAATAAACATTGATGTGTACGAGAACGAAAAACCTGTTTGAGCGAATATGGTAAAAAGTAAATAGGTTCAGCAAGACCGTTCATAAATTTAGTAACAATCGTAAAAAGATCGGCTGTTGACTGAAGGAAAAGGATGATAGAAAACTAAGAAGATTGGACTAAACCAAGATGTGTATGAGAAAGAAAAACCCCCTTGAAACCTACTCGAAGCTCACTTAAAAGGAAAGAGGTTGATAAAACGAGAACATCGAACAATTGTGAAAACTGGATACCAAAAGAGAAGAAAACGAGGAGAGATTAATAGAATCGTTTCGACCTTCATTTTAACGAGAAACTGCTGATTTTTCACGAAACGCAAGCAATAGTCTACGATTTCAAACTGAAAAAAAGAGAAGAAAACGAGGTAAGATTTCTAGAATCGTTTCGACCTTCATTTCAATGAGAAACTGTTGATTTTTCACGAAACTCAAATGACATAACAGGATTTCATATCTGAAACTAGAATGGCCAATCACACCACAATATTGAACAAAAAATGCTTCTCCTCCATACCATCGATACCTTTATTACTCATATTATCTTTTACCGCAACGCCACTACATATCTTGATAGGCAAGGTACTCATACAAAGATTCCGCTTGACGCTGCCTAGGTACAAAATTCTGTTGTGCTTGTCAGTGTCCGATAATTTCATCATACTTTGTGCCACATTAATGTTTGGAACAGGGCGAGCAATCAACCCTTCGAGATCTTCATTGACATGCCAAACCATGCTACAAGCCATGGAAGTGTTAGCAATGATGAGTCGCTGTGCTTCAAGTGGTTGCATTATTGCTCTGTCAATTGAGCGTTATATCGCTTGCGTCCACAGTCTACGATTACATGTCCTCATTACAGATGAAAGAGTTAACCGTGCACTACTTAGCATTTGTGTAATCAGCATCGTACTTGGCCTAATTGTCATTGATCCTCAAGCGAAAAACTACACGGTAGGTGTAGCAAGCGACCGCGAACGCTTCTCAGTAGTGTTCTTCATCATTGTCTTTCTTAGCTCTATTATCCTAGCAATCATTCAAGTTCGTCTATACAGAATCACTCGAGCGAAGCTTCAAGTTAACCCACACCAGACCTTGCATGGCGCCCAAGAAGAGGGCAGGGATCTCCTAAGGCATCAAATCAAAGTAGCCATTGCGGCAAGCGTTGTCGTTATCTTTTACATAATCTGTATGTTTCCATTAGCATGTCTGTTACTTTACCATCTGCTGTATCCTAACAATGATTATAAAAACATTACACCTTTCTTTGGGGCCCTTGCAGTCACCAACACTTTTGCAGATCCGTTTGTTTATGGTTTTGGAATGGCCGACGTTCGTAAAGGTATCAAGAAAGAATACCGCAAGTTGAAGAACTGCATCTTTTCGTGTGCAGAAAACGCTTGAATGTTCGGAATACGCAAAGAAATCTCTCTGCCTTGCCAAGGAGTTACCTAAATCTTTTGAACAGACATTTATCTTCCCCAATCACGTTAGCATAAGGTAATAAAGAAGCAGAATATGTGTAAAACAGCAAATTATCAACAATTCATCATCATCGAACTATATATGGATCGGTGAAAATCGGAATAGAGAGAACATAACCTCGCTTATCGGGGTATCGTATTGTACAATATAATGATAGTATCGTACAGTACAGTACAGTACAGTACAGTACAGTACAGTACAGTACAGTACAGTACAGTACAGTACAGTACAGTACAGTACAGTACAGTACAGTACAGTACAGTACAGTACAGTACAGTACAGTACAGTACAGTACAGTACAGTACAGTACAGTACAGTACAGTATAGTACAGTATAGTATAGTATAGTATAGTATAGTATAGTATAGTACAGTATAGTATGGTATAGTATAGTATGATATGGTATGGTTATGGTATAGTATAGTATATTATCAGGGGCGGATCCAGACCGATGCAACCGATGCAAATGCATCGGTGAGTCCCACATGATCGATTATCTAGAAGTCTGTGCACCAGATTTTTTATCAGACGCAAATCATTTCAACTTTCCAAATGCCCCCCTTCTCTTTGTTGCCACTGCTTCTACGTAGCAACCTCGTAACCTCAGACTCAGGTACAAACGCCATGGCCGACAATTAGACCCATTATCCAAAAGAATAAAGTGTCCTCCAAACAGCTACGGTAAATCCCATTATTATTCTAATCCCCTATTCAAAGGGTGTGACGCGCGTCTCGACAAAGGCAACAAAAGCTAACCCATAAACTGGAGAATCTTGCGTAATCATATTGATGAGTGCATCGGTGTCAATCATGGCAGCTTTGACAGCTCCTTTCTTCTCAACAAACGATAGCCAAAATGCATCGGTCCCCAGACCCCTGAGTAGAGAAAAATCAGCGTTTTGCACCGGTTGACCGATGCAGTCCAAAGGTTAACATTGAGCAATAGATTTCCCTACTATCATTATTGTTGTTCGCTGTTCTGTTGTCTCGCTTCCTCTCGTCTGAATGAAAAGTGCAGTGGACCTAACTCTTCTTCAACGTGTTAGAAGACCAAATTGTGGTTGACTGGATAGATCAGTCCGTGGAGGGGAACTTTTCTGGCAATACCAAATCAGTAAACAACGAAATCTGGCCTGTCTAGGCCAAGATGTAAACAACACTTCGAGGAGCACTGGCTTGAATAGCTCTGATTTGAGGTACATGTTCATATCCTAGTGCCTGAAATAACCTTCAAAGCAAGGTCTTCCAGCCAAAAAAATTGTAAAAAGGGCGTTGCCTATGTTTTCCGACAGTCTGGAGGGCGTGGTCACCCAAAAATTTCCTAGGGGCTTCGTCCCCAGACCCCCTCATTTGCATAGGTCACTCAAATATCTGGATCCACCCATGTATAGTATGGTATGGTACAGTATAGTATATTATAGTATAGTATGATATGGTATGGTATTGCATAGTATAGTATAATATAGTATATAATATAATGTAGAATAATATAGCATAAATTATATTATAATATAATATGATATGATTAATGTAAAATAATATGATATACTATAATATAATATAATGTAATATAATATAATATAATATGACATAGTATAGTATAGTATAGTATAGTATAGTATAGTATAGTATAGTATAGTATAGTATAGTATAGTATAGTATAGTATAGTATAGTATAGTATAGTATAGTATAGTATAGTATAGTATACTAAAGGTATAGCATGGTAATCTTGCAAAGTAGTGTAGCTAGTAGATATTGCAATCTTTTAATGGATATAAAAAATATTGCAATTCAACTGAAATCTGTGACAACTGAAATCTGTGACAACAGAATATTGATAACGCAATGGAAGGAATTCTAGTTTAACTTTCCTTCTCAGGAATTCAAATATTTTTCCACCATTGATGTTGTCGTTGCCACTTCAGTCTGGGTCTTATTCTCTTAGAGCTTCAGACTGGACAAAAACATTCATGGGCGACATTTTCTTGTCGCGTTTGTGTTACAATCAGAATATGGCTTAGTGGAAGGCCGATTTTTGTGACTATGGCTTGAAGAAACATTCACCTAAGTACTTATGGCTACTTTTTATGATACAGAGGGTCTGGAAAACTGCTTTTTGTGGCGTTTTCGGTTTGGCGGTAGCGAGAAAAAAGCAGGAAATTTAGACTACATGGACATAGAAAAACTACAGCGGTTAATGAGGGCGTTCGTTTTGTGTCAATTCAGCTACTGTCCGCTTGTTTGGATGTTCCACGATAGAGCTTTGAATCAAAGAATCAATCATATTCATGAAAGGGCAATGCGCATTGCATACAAAGATTACGAGAACGATTTTGGTTTCCTCTTGGAGCAATCTAAATCGGTGCCAATCCATGCAAGAAATCTACAGTTGCTCATGACCGAAATTTATAAAACAAAAAGCGGTCTGAATCCATCATTCATGAAAGATATTTTCATGCAACGAAATATTAGCTACAGTCTAAGGAATGGCGATGACGCTCAACTGCCAAAAGTATGAACAACGTCCTTTGGATATAGTCCATTGCTTACCTTGGAAATAAACTGAGGCAGAAGTTGCCGCAAGAAATAAACAATCAAGCAGCCTCCCTGTCTTCAAAAAACAAATTAGATGTTGGAATGGTGGAAAATGCAACTGCAGGGTTTGCAATGTATATATCCCGAAAGTTGCGTTTCTAACAGGATAGATTTTTAACACTTTTTGTCCTGTAATATTTATTAATAGTTTTATTTAAATAATGTATATAGTAAATAGTAGGCTTTAATTAGCTGTAAGTTAGATATTCTTTTTTTCTAGCCTACTTTAAATAGATGTTTAATAATAATAAATAATAATAAAAGACTGCAACTGTTTACCTTAGTCGCTTCAAATTTCACCTGCCTCTAAGTTTTGCCCCGGAGGACCTTCTAAAGTGTCTCCGTAACTAAAAAAGTTGTAAAAGCGACTTATTGCTCTTAGTAAATAACTTATAACATCTGAGGTTGCAATTTTACCCCCGTAACGGACTAAGCTAATAATTTGAAATTTGTAGCGTGGGGGGCAAAAATCAAAAGGAGCGAAACTTCTGCACACGGGGGGGGGGGTGAAATTAAGGGAGCCAAACGTGAAGGAAGGCGAAATTTGAAGGGACTAAGGTATCCATAGACCTCTAGCTATTCTGAAAACGAATCTGGATCGAACAATATTTCATTGCATTTTGTAGAATTCTCTAATGCAAGCAATTGCGAGCGAGGTTCTAATGCCACTCAATCGCGCCTCGCATATAAAAATGTATAAAAATATCTCTCGATCCAGGCTCTTTTGCAGAATAGCTAAAAGGTCTATTTCTGCAAATGAAGGGAAAGAAGTCGTGGTAACAGCGGTATCAGTCTGGTCAAAAAGCGAAACTACGACATGTAGTGAGTTTAGTGCAGAAATATACCTCGTAAAATGTTTTATGAAATGCAGGAACAAATAAATAATGCTTACCTTCATCACACCATTCGTCGTGAATGATCTACAACGAAAAATGAGTCACAATGACTTTTGTTATGATAAAAAGCTGAGCTCATGATCCTTTGCCGTCTCCACATGAAAATGATTTTAGAAGGCTCGTATGTGGACTTGCAACAAGTCTCTCTCGCGGCAAAAACGGAAGAAGAAACAGAGCGAGAGAGACTTGTAATACTTGGCATGCTCATTAATATTCAAGAGCTATTGAGCTTTGCTTCTAT
The DNA here is from genome assembly GCA_964019985.1 of Aurelia sp. 4 Dawson et al 2005. NCBI lineage: Eukaryota > Metazoa > Cnidaria > Scyphozoa > Semaeostomeae > Ulmaridae > Aurelia > Aurelia sp. 4 Dawson et al 2005. The sequence continues at coordinate 3,398,737 of OZ026509.1, forward strand.
TTCAAAATGACTGGGTTGTTGTCAACTGTTTCATTGAAGCTTGAGTCGGCCACTGTCAAAGAACATCGCAGAGCCTCGCTCTGTTGTATCATTGTCCTTTCTAAGTATATGATTGGATATTGTTTCTTTGCAAAAGGATGCCGACTGGACAGAATCCTGTCCAGCCAACGACCCAGGCTACCAAGTATTACAAGTCTCTCTCATTTTTATTTCTTCTCCCGTTTTTGCCGCGAGAGGGACTTGTAGCAAGTCCAGCTCGTATGTGAATTGGTTTTGATCACTTTGTGTGACTTGGAAGCGCCATAACTCCTCGAGATAGTGAGATACTTAAAGGGGACTTTAAAAAATATATCCCAAAATCTGAAGAGTAGGTTTCTTCAAAAAGATTCGTGAAAATTTTAGGCAGCGTTTTTATAATTGTGTCTTATTAGTGTGGGTAAAATTTAGATAAATCTTGATAACGAGTTGACTTTGTGTTCTTCACTTATTCACCGTCTGATTGGTCCGTGAAAATTAGGCTTTGGAGGCATTCGGTCCTGGGCCAGGGGGAAAATTAGCAAAAAACATTTGATTCCTATCGTTCTCTGGAATAAGCAAAACTCACCCTGGCTTGTCAACATCTAATGGTTCAAGGAGCTTGAGAATGATTTCGAGCCGCGATTTGAACAGCCGCCATGGAGCCTACAAGCAAAGACATTTCGAATAAAGAAGTAGGTGTCTGTAAAAGTTATATTAAGCCTCCGTTCTCTAATAAGTCCCTCCCCTATGAGACGAAATTCCAAATCAGCCCCCTTTTTATCAACTCCCCCCACTTATATCAAATTCTAGAAGTTTTCCACAGAGTTTCCATATGAAACTGATCATGCCGCGTCTTTTGATGATATTTGTATTTTGGGCAAAGCCAACAACAATTTTGACTTGCTGATACACGAAAGTCTTCTAATCTTGAGGGACCGCTATGCCTGCCCATATGTAGCAAAATTCAAACCATGAAATTTTTAGTTATCTGCACAATTCATCCATTCAATGTAAACCTTTTCAGGTAATTTCACGCAAAATTGTCATTCAATGCAAACATCTTTTCAGTCATATACCGCTACTGTTTCATTCAAACATTTGAATAAATTCATTCAAACCTTTCAACGAATTCATTCAAACCTTTGAACAAATTCATTCAAACATTTGGACAAATTCATTCAAACCCTTGAAGGAATTCATTCAAACCCTTGAACGAATTCATTCAAACCTTTGAACAAATTCATTCAAACATTTGGACCAATTCATGCAAGCCTTTGAACGAATCAATTCAAACCTTGGAATAATTTCATTCAAACCTTTGAACGATATGGGATGGGCCCTCTTTAAAGCACAGAATAGGGAATATGGAATACAAACCATGTTATACGGAATGTGGAATACCGAATTTTGAATACAGAATATGGACTGTGGAATACGGAATATGGAATACGGAACGTGGGATACCGAGTACAGAATATGGAATACCATGTCTGTAAACTTTTTTAAACTTAAACTAGGAAAAGGGGCAGATTCAATAGAGGACCTAACAAAGTTTAGCTTGAAAGATGTATTTTAAAATGTATCTGACTCCCATTGGGATTGGGCTTGGAGCTTTTGGAGGGATTGAAGTGGCAAATGCTAGGCTTGCTGTGGATGCCAGTTCCTGCGGAGCAGTAGTAATCAAGCAGACAATACAGTAAACTTCCGCGTATAAGAAGAAAGTCGCTCATAAGAAACTGCAGGCTTTTTAAACTTATGTACCGAAATATAAGAAACTGGAGAGCCTGAAGTTTTCCAGTTTCTTATATAAGTTCTAACTTTAGAAAAATACTTGTGGGGCAAAATAAACTGATTGATTGAAATTAAACAGGAAAAAATACATTAATTGACGTTACTTTCAGTGTGCAAGGTTTCATAGAGTTTAGAGTGTTTTGATAATGAAAAGTATGATAGAGATTCTTTAGTAATGAAGTAAAAACAATACCATATAGTATTATCATCAATCATTGAATATCTGCCTTTCCCAGTTGGCCCTGCCAATTCATAATAATAGATTCTGGTAACGAACTGATAAGCTTGTTTTTCAGAATCATTCTTATCATTAGAAGCTAAACATCATGAGCCGAAAGATTGAGTTTCTTATGTGTCGATTTTACTTTACAAACTTAGGGGAAACACATGAATTTGTGAAAGAATACTGATTCTTTATTCCAAATTCCACATTCAGTGTTCCATATTCAGTACTCCGTATTCCATGTTTCGTACTCCATATTCCATGTTTCGTATTCCATTTTCTACATTCCGTATTCCACATTCCGTGCTTTAAAGATAGCCCATCCCATACCGTTCAGATTTTGAATGAAATTGTTGGAAGGTTTGAATTAATTCCTTCAAAGGTTTGAATGAATTGGCCCAAACGTTTGAATGAAACTGTTCAAAGGTTTGAATGAATTTATTCAAATGTTTGAATGAAACAGTAGTGGTGCATGACTGAAAAAATGTTTGCATTGAATGACAATTTTGCGTGAAATTACCTGAAAAGGTTTGCATTGAATGGATGAATTGTGCAAACAATTAAAAATTTCATGGTTTGAATTTTGCTACATATGGGCAGGCATAGACCGCCCGACACTCAATCAACAGAACTCTTCTATACCGTTGTATCTTTTTAATCTCCCTGGACTTTCTTATTTGTTCAATTTCAATAGACTTTCCTTATCTAGATATTGTATGATTGCTAATTCATTATGCATTTTTCTCTCGAATAATTATCACCAGAAAGCCTCACACGTGTAACTTTATTTAGCTGAAGATGAAACAAGCTCGTCTCGAAACGTTCATTCATTAATCATGGCCCAGTTTCTAATACTTTACAACATTACAACTGGATTTGTCTTAAAGGCAGACTGTCACGCATTTGATTGGGTGATTTGGACAATACGAAGAATAGGAAATTTGAATGGCTGCTAATCCGCTGACTTTCTACGGCCATAGAAAGTCAAGACAATTAGCCCTCCTTTGTTTCAAATACACAGATTCACACTGAAATCTTTTGTGCTAAGCTTTGACTTTGTCGCGGCCAATCAGAGACGTGACAGACTGCCTTACTAATTGGAAATGTCGATTTAACATCGACATTGGTTTGTCGTCTCCGAAATGGTTCTTAAAAATGATGTTCGTCGTGGTCCTAACGTTATGATTTATAATAAAGCTGCGCTTTCCAACCAATGCTTGAGTTTCAATATATTTCGCTAGGCAAGCTTGCATGTTAGTTTTGATAGTGTTTGGGATGGAGATTGTGTCCAATTCATGTATTTGACTCGTTGAAGTGTATATTGAATCCCCAAAATATGGGGTAAGATGAATGAAAAGCTACCTTACTTATCCTTATCGTTGATTTTACAAATAACCTCCCTCTCTAATTAGCCCTCCCCCGGAGTGTACGAAATCAAAGAAGTCCCCCGTGGCTTTATACAGCTTTTACGGTATGTCAGGCACCCAGTGACCACACACAGACATCTTGTTTTGACTCACCCGATATGATAGTCCTTTGATAATTTCTTACCTGTCCTTTACTTTTGATTGGTTGCACCAACAGCTCTGGGACGATACCAAGAGCCTGTAAGGGACGAAGATTTACATCGTAAAACGTAGAAGGTGTTATATAGAACATAAAACATATTCAACATTCAAACATGAGCATTTGAAGATTCAAAACATTACCGAAAACATTCTGCATGACTATTTTCGTTTTTCTTTGCTTTTGTTTTGTTTTCAATTTGTTTTGAGCAGGCTTGTCAGGAAATGTATCTACTGAAAGCTAATTTAAGCCCACTGTGCATGCCGAATCCATGCATGGGACCCCTAGTTTAGCGTCCCTTCTGAAGGACGGCGAGATGAGTTGTGAGGTCAGGCCTCCGAGGTCGCCCATCCAGAGTTTGACTTCACTCGACGGAGCTTAAGTTCAGTTACCTGACGAAAACTGCTTAAGCCACTCGGCCACTCACCCCGTAAAGAGAACATTTTGCAACGAGGCCAAACAAACAGGGCAGTGGGCAGATTTTGTAATATAACAGCATCAGTTACCTTAATTCAAAGCGATTTGGACTGCAGACAAAGAAAATTCTCTAAACCAGCAATTCAAAACACACAAAGCCGCAAAAGTTGTCCCAAAATGAGCAGGGCAGACTCTCGCAATGTGCACCCGAAAGGTGGTTTTTAATAAAAGTTATGTGGTTAATACGACAAAGAAGGGTAAATCTAAGGTCACATCTGGCGGACTTTTTTATTTGATTCAGGAGCTGTGTGATAATTGTTTCATTTCAGCCCTTGAGAATAACAGTGCCTTCAGCTCGGCTCATGAATAAAATAAACAAAATCCGCTGGACACAACTTTAGATTCACCAATTTTCTTTCATTGAAAGTACATCATTTCTCTCAAAGCCGCCTTTTGTTTGCACAAAGCGAGAGTTTGCTTTATTGGGTTTGGGGCAACTTTTGCGGCCGTCTTCTACTGCATTCACACTGACACAGTTAAACCAGCTGTATCTAAACCAGTTTAAATTTCAACCAATCAAATGACTGGATTTGTTGGATTGACCAATCAGAAGGTTGTATTCAGAAACCTGGTTTAGTTTAAGCTGGTTTAACTTGCAGTGTGATACTGCATTCACACTGACACTGTTAAACCAGCTTTATCTAAACCAGTTTAAATTTCAGCCAATCAAATGACTGGGTTTGTTGGACTGGCCAATCAGAGCGCGCTACTCAGACACCTGGCTTAATTTAAGCTGGTTTAATTTGCAGTGTGAATGGGGCATGAATGGGGCATTCGCTTTGATTTACTTGCTGAGAGAGAGTGCCGTTTGTCTGCAGTCGGTAATCACTTTGACTTGGAAATTTCAATGAAACAATTGTTGCAATTGCATCACAAAATCTTTCCTTGATGGCCAAGCGCCAAAAAATTATTTCTTTGGCAACCAAGTCCAACCTGTCTGGCAAATACCAGGTGCCCCTAGACAATCCTCCTAATTGATACTATTTTGAAGAACAATAAAAGAGAAGGAAAAAACTATTCAGTATTTCATTTCTAGCTCCTTTTCAACGGTCCAAATATAACAAATCGGCCTTGAAGTCAATGTTTAGGGCCTGTTCATATGAAAGCTTACCGAGCTGGCCCCGTATGTGAGATAGTTTTCATCTTGCGTTCATATGGAGAAATTCCAGCCCACTTGCCGAGACAGAAATTTGACGCGTGTCAAAAAAGAGACAAGTGCCTGTTGTTTAGGCACGCAGCGCATGAGCAATAGCGACATTTTCGTCTCGGTAGCCGGGATGTAAAGTTCATATGGGAAAGTTTTCATTCCGCCTACCGAGATCTCGCCAGTATACCAGTGAGAACTCGCTTAGCGGGCCAGCTCGCCTGCTCATATGAACAGAAGTCAAATTTTGTATTGGAATGAGGGATAAGGTTAGATCTTGGCAAAGACCTCCAGCCCGGTAAACGGGCTGGCTCGCCTCCATGGGCCCTTAGCCATTTTTCAAACAAAGTTACTCCTTTGGGATACACGGCATGACATTTACCTTCACGTCTTTAAGCAAGGCTATTTCATGAATAATGCTCATTGCTGTTTCTTTCGTTCTTGCTGCCTACAAATTAAATCATCTCAGTTATGCATCACATCAAGCCAAATGGCGCATAAGAGTCTAATTTGGCTTGCTAAGAAGCACTTTAGCACTCATTCAAAAGAAGCTCTGTTTCTTCGCATGAACCAAACTTAAGAGCTTGCGACGAAACGCGTATTTGATGTAATAACATTGTTGATAACTAATTACTTGATTTTCTTGCAGGTTTAACAGCTTTCTCTCCAGTTATATGTTTACTTGTTATTATTGCTGTTCTTTTACAGGAGTTGATAGTGTTCTCTTGCAGGATACAAGTTTATTATTGTGCGTCCATGGTTTATTTGGATGAGTCCGCTACTTAAAGAAAGCGCTGGCAAGGAGTTTATATGGGAACAAGAACTCCAAGTTCATTCTGGTCCATGGTTTACTTGTGATTGAAATTTACATTCAATACATGTGGCAGAGACATAGAATTCGACTTTGAATGGCAAATAAATCCTGGACCAGAACGGGAAGTGAAATTCTTGTTCTCAGCCAAGCCCTTAAAGGACAAGTCCGGGGTGGTTATAATTGTTTAACGCTGCTGTGAATGGTTTGTAGTACTTTTTTCAATTTTTTCTCTCTTGACCTGCGAAACTACATATATAAATCTGCTAAGAAGTGCGGAATGACGTCATCTTATATGATGTCACTTCACGCTGACCTAAACAAGACTAGCAAGACAGAGCAGAAAATGCGCACGCATGCACAAAATCTCACAACTTCAAGCCCCCTAGCTCTCTGCAACAGACGACGAAATCAGGCAACACTTGGTATTTTCTTCCCTGGGCCTTAAACTCTTTCTTTATCGCTTCAAAGACCGCATCTATCCAAACACTTCTTGATCCCAGATTGCTTGATGACGTCAGTTTACGCAATTTCCGCTCGGTTGACTGCCGAATGTGTTGATATTGTACCACTCACATTGCTAGCCTCCTTATCACGCCTTCGCAAGCTCGTATAAAATGCAAAATGGTGACAGTATGTGGCTCAACTTACGAAGAATTATCAGCCCAGTTATGAAAGTTAATGGCTTTAGACCTTGGAAAGAATAACGTTGCTTTTAACAATAACGTTATCAACCCAGGACTTGTCCTTTGAAAAGCATTTTCCTAATAGACCTTTTAGCTATTCAGCAAAAGAGCCTGGATCGAGCGTTATTTTTATACATTTTTATACATGAGATTCGATCGAGTGGCGTTAGAGCTTCTATCACAATTGTGCAAATTCGAAAATTCTACAAAATGTAGCAAAGTATCATTCGATTGAGATTCTTTTTCAGAATAGCTAAAAGGTCTATTTCTGGGTCTACAAGATGAGTGGTTTTACCAAACAAAATTTTCACATCTACGTTACCGTTTGACTGATAGATTAACATGTAAGTGAGACTGACAACATGATTCCCTGTATTCGTTTGACGTTCTTAATCTGATGTTTTAATTTCACTCGTAAAAGTATACACGACTAAACAGGTTCTACTACAGTCAAAACAACAACTCCCTGTTTTGAACCTGTATTGCCACAAGTCCTTCAACTGAAGCGGCAACAACAAAAAAAGAAACAGCAACAACAACAAGAAGCATAAGTTAGAGGGGCTTATGTAATGAGTCTACATTCAAGTATCGACCATCGGCTATGTACTTTTTATTCCACATTCCGCCAAACGTTAAAACTTTTTGACCAACCCAGCCTGGTGCATTTTCCAGAAGAATGGAAACAAAAGTGCATCAGCTAAATGGGAAAACATTTCCAAAGTCTCACAACTGATTATTTGGCACTGATAGTCGCAGTTTGCAATACAACAATAGCAACATTTCTACTTACCAAATCACCGCTCCTTGTCAACAGTGCAGGAAGTGTCTGAAAGTAGATGATAAAAGCATAAAACAGTTGCCTCAATATGAAGGAAGCAGTGATCTTTCAAAGGTTGATTGTCTTTTTTTACATTCATTTAAGACTGCGTTCACACGATGCCGGCACATTTTGAAAACGGTGAAAAATGTGACGGATTGGCGTCCCGTTCACACGAAAACGGCACATTTTTTGCAGGCAGATTTCGAAAACGGTAGATTATGAAAACGAAACTCTAACCGACACATTTTGCAAACAGCACCGTTTGGACATTCGAAATGATGAAAACAGAACATTTTTCGACGCTTTCGGAACGAGACTGGTCGATTCTTAGGTTGTAGATACCTTTCTCTAGCATCGAAGTCTTGCAGCGAGTTTTTCACCTACCGTTTTCAAATTGTTCCGGCATCGTGTGAACGCTAGCTCAAATTTGCTACCGTCACATTTTTTACCGTCTTCAAAAAGTGCCGGCATCATGTGAACTCAGTTTAAAGCAGTTGCTGTGGCGACAAAAACGCGTCATTGTATCGTATTATACAAGGCTACGGGAAACCCGCGGGAAAGGTTCAATTAGCCAATGGGAATGGCGGGATTCTGTATTGCATCGTTTTTGAAACTTCAGTCAGGTAATAACTAGACTGATGACGATGAGTCTCTTGTTGCCCTGGGCTCTTTGACTTGATGACGGCGCTTCAGGCAATAGAGACTCATAGTAGTACTATGAAAAACTTGAACCTATTTAGGCCCAAACTTCGCAATAGAGGATTGCACTAAAGATGGCGGCAAGGAATTTTTTACCGAGATGCACTGCGTTCTTTAATCGAATTCCTATAGAATCGTTAAAGATTTGTAATTCGAATGCAATGCATCTCGGTAAAAAATTCCTCGCCGCCATCTTTAGCGCAATCCTCTATTCCTACCGTATCAATCAGATTGCGAGATTCGGCAGAGAACAATGATGTCGAATTCTCGATTCGAATGATACAGTTGACTAGATTTTGAACAAAGTTGCTATGGTAGGTGGCTGAAGTTTTCTCTGGTTTGTTTTGGTCTTAAAAAACATGGAAAATGTAGTGTTAAAAGACTCATTTTGCACTTACCAGGTAAAGTAAACATCCTTCTTCAGATTTATACCAAGTTTCTTTGATTAAACGCCTGCTTAACGCGGTTTTTATTGCATTTTCGTTCCGAGGAGTGACCGTTGAACAGAGCTACGGCAGTCGTTCGATCTTGATTCGATCGATCGAATTATGATCGAATGCAGGAGATAGGGCCGGGTTTTTCTCTGTTTCATGATGAGTCCCTCTTGAGCAAGGTTTACCGCAGGATACAAGGGACTCATCGTCATAAGTCAAGGTAATAACTACAAAATACAAAACATACGATTTAGCACTATACACATGAATACTCGAATCCGTTTCGCATTGCATGTCAGACATTGATTGCTTTTTACTCACACGGTCTCAAGAGAGCATGTTGCAATGATAGCCGTGAACAAAGAGAAATAAGAAGTCAGTTTGTTCCTGGTAAACGGATCAAATAATTAACCTAACATTTTAGGGTATTGAAGACTCACTGGTGTCAAGTAAGAGACACTTCTAGCATGTTAGCCCTTAAAATTGGTACTAAAATGAAGATTGTTCACTTTCTTCTATTCTTCTTACGATCAAAATCGACAAATTTCTTGCAAATTGATCTGCTTCAGCTCTGGATCTGCTTTGGCTAAGGTTATATGGACATTTGCTATTCTTAATAGGATTATTCTCCGTAAAAGCCGGTGTATTTATTAAATTTTCGAGTTGCTCTGATGATGGAATTGTGGCCAAAATAAGTTAGCAGATAACTGAAAAAAACATGATAATGCAAGGAATCAACTCGCTGCTGCTATCTGAAAATTTTGTCCCTCTTCGTCTTTATGATTGTTCACTGCACCTGAAAGTGCATATTCCCTCTTTGTCTTTATGATTGTTCTCTGTATCTGTATCTGTATGCTACTTAGCTAATACTCACTAATGAGCAAATATGCTAAGGGTAATTGTTGTTGATTCCTGATTTCCACTGAACGCCTCTATTCATGCGAAGCTGTCTCGTTACAAAATTTGTAGCAAAATGAAATTCGGCCACTTGCAAGAAGTTAGATTTACGAACTTAGATTTACAGCTTAATGATGAAACTAGCACATACCATGTTCACTACATCTAAAAATGCATGTTTACAATTCCTTCGTATTATCATGTTAAAAAAGTCAAAGGGCAAGCTCGAAGGATAATAATCAAAACAAAGGATCAAAACAGCACTAGGGGCAAAGAATGAAATGATCTACTGCCACGAACCTTGTCTATAACAAAGCTGTATTCTGACTTTCCAAGCCTGCAAACGAATGGAGATGCTCTGATCAATTCTAAAATACTTGTCTTCTTAGTGGAACTCGTCAATCATAAACTAACAAATCGAACTCTGTATCTGCCATATCTGAGAAGTCTTAAGGCCCATTTCCACTTCAATCGCAATTCGCAAATCGCATGCGATCCTTTGTTTGAAATTCGCATGCGAACGTTCGCAAATCGCATGCGAACGTTCGCAATGCGATTTTGAGCTGTTCGCAATGTTTGATTTCTTGCGAACGTTCGCATGCGAATCATTGTCCCGAATTGAAGCCAGCCAATTAGAAAACAACATTACGAAACAAAGAGACAAAGGCGCCACGCGCTATCAAAAGGAGACAGATTTTCATTGGTTGAATAAACAATCGAAATTCGTGCGAATAAGGTTGAAGTGTGTATTGAATTCGCAGGAGTTTGGAATGCAGAACTTGCAAATCGCATTCGTTTTGCGAATTGCAATTGAAGTGGAAATGGGTCTTTATGATTTGACTGTTCGTCGAGGTACCAGCCGAGATATTTCTTTGAGGCACAGATCAGTGAGCACCCTTTTCAGTAGGGAGAAACTCAGCAACCAAATGATGCGCTCTGATTGGTTGATCAAGCCGTCATGACGACAGTGTCGACAAACGTTAACAACCCCGGACTGGTCCTTTAACTTCTGGCTCTAAAAGATGGCGGACAATACCGAACAAAATGTTCGCATCCAAGTTAGCCTTCGACAGATGAATTAAAGGAAATGTGTCTATGAGGGCCTTTACATGAGAAAATTTCAACCCGGGTTGAGTTCAACACGGGTTGCGTTTTGGAAGCATCGCTTATTTAGCGTTGCATTTACATGAACATCTCAACGCGGGTTGAGATAGGGTCACATGATATGAATGCGGTTGTTGCTGTTAGTCAGTTTTTGGCGGAATTTTTCGAACACGCACAATTTTGCAGTCAGTCAAGTCGAATTTTATGCTGTGAATATACTTATTTTCTGTGAATGTTACGCTAAGTTAACCTCATCTTGGCTTGAGACTTGATTAGAGGGCGACAGGAAGTCTTTAGGCCAGGCCTGAGAAAAACTTTCAGCTGTTTGTACAACGGACGTACCCATGGGACGATTGGAAAAGAAAACGCCCTTTATGAAGCTACCGTAGCAGGTAAACAAACGGATAACTTCAAGTATCAAGTTGCATGATAAATAGATACACTTACGTCTTTCGCATGTCAAAGCACCTTCCTTCTTGGCTTTCCATCTTGCAAAATGGCGCCAAATGAGGCCGTGGGATACCCCACAATGCAATATCAACTATCCTACAATGCAACGCTTTGATTTCAACTCGCCCCGAGTTGAAAAATTTTGCGTTTGCATGAGAATTTGCAATAATTTCAACCCGCGTTGAAATTTCAACACGAGTTGAGTTGCCGAGTTGAACTGAACCCGTGATGACTTTCAACTCGGCCTCCTTCATGTAAACACGACGAAAGCTCACACCGTTAGCCGAGTTGAAACTCAACCCGTGTTGAACTCAACCCGGGTTGAAATTTCTCATGTAAAGGCCCTCTATGTAAGAACTACTGCGTATACACCCTGTCAAACTACGCTGACAAGATGCTGATGAAGAGCCTCAAACAGCGTACTGTGATTGGTAGAATTTAACTGATCAGATGCAAACTGAAAGTCAAATTTCAGAACAAGGCTACTTGCTGTGGTTCAGCTCTGGAAACGCAACCTCAAGTAAGTAATTAGTTTGCCTATATCAAACTTGGCCAGGTCATGAGCTCATCCCTCAAAGTGATCACATAAAATTTCACGTAGAAGTGGCAAGGGCGCTGTATTTATGTGGACACATGACCTTCAACAAGATGGCTTTGAACGGCTACTTACTTTATATTCGTCAGCTCGCCAAACTAATACATGCAATTCTTTTGCACTCAACCTGTACAAAAAACTTACTTCTTTTTGGGGATGTATTCCGTTAGCAGCATCTTCTCGATTTTGACTGCTTCTGCAAATACCTGTAAAACAAATTAAATTAGAAATGTTTGTCAAAACCAAGAGCGAAGAGTATTTTGAGATTCTTCTCGACAGACCACTGGAATAACAAGGGCAGATTTTGTAACACAATAGCATTAACTGCCTTGGTTGACAACTCAATTCAAAGCGGTTAGCAATTGGAGACAAAAGAAAATTCTCTCAACTAGTAATTAAAAAAAGACAAAGCCAAAAAGTTGGCTTGAAATCAGTAGGGCAAACTCTCTCCTGGCGCGGGCGAAGGGTGGTTTTTAAAGACCCTGTGCTCCCCATGATCCTTTCTGGTCTGACAATGAATTTCATACTGTATGAAAAAGATTATGGCATAGCAATCGCAAGGCTGTGCATTGTCGTTTAAACTTTCAAATGAACGTTATGAAGTCATCGCTTTGAACTCAAACAAAAGACATTCCCAAAAGTAATTGAAGGGTTAGGGAAGCTTTTCTCCTGAGAGCTATTCATTTCCCCACATTCTGTGGTAGAAGTGCGTTTTTTGCTTGTTTTACAGTAACTGTGATGTTTTGCTGGTTTGTGCGCATGCAAAGGATCATGGGGAGCACGGGGTCTTTAAGACAAATTATGCGCTAATAATGGAGGAAGAAGGGTAAATCTAAGACAAATATACCGGGCGAGTCAAAAAACACGGGGCACCCGGCAGACTCCAACCCCAACTCCCCAATAAATTTTTGACTCACCGTAAAAACGTTCTCTGTGAGCATCCGTCTCAAAAGCATCGAGGTTGCCTTAACAACAGCCTTGGCCTCACTCTCATGTATCAGTTTCGGAGTCTCTGCAGCTATTTCTGTCAAAACAGTCCCCATAGCCTCTTGTCGGTGTTTCCAAACTTTTGAATATGCCAGCTGGACCTGAAAATAAAAAAATACATTTTCAGACCCTTTTTATGACAAAGTAAAGCAATCTGCCAAATGAAGAACACGAAGTGACAAATGAGGAAGTGCTTCAAAAGAATGCATGAATGAAGAAGGAATACTGATCAATATTTTCCGGGAAAGAAAAATAAGATATCGTGGGTATTTATACTACTAAATAGCATATATAGAGCACTGCTGGAATTTTGACGGAAAGAGAGGTAGAGGCCATAGAGTATGAGTTGATGTGACAAGGTGTTTACTGATATGTAATATGAATGAGCAACAAGAGTAGCGATGGACTGAGAAAAGTGGAGGGCTACTGTGTCATCCAACATACGTCGAAAGATACGGAACATACTGAAGTAGAAGTCCCTAGGAAAGCAAAGGACAAAATTTTGTAAACAAGAGATTTAGGTTTTCATGGAGATATTGTGATTTGTCTCGCAGAAGAAATTATTTCACACCTCTGAGTGCAGTCAATCAAATCAAAATAAATAGAGAAAGCAGAACATTATGGTTGGCTGCACGGTAGAAGTGAAATCTATTCTTGAGACTCTCAAACAGGACCGTCGAGAGGGAGGTAGAGGGGGTGAAAGGTCCGGGGCTCGCACCCGAAAGAGGCCTGTAAAATTTTATGCCACGAAATTTTTCACTGCATAAATCTCTGCAGCGCATTTTTATGACAATTTATCTGCCTTGAAGGTATATTTGCAAGAGCCGTAGACTTTGTAGCCTGCGCACAGACTTTACTTTACTGCGGAGGAGTAAGGGAAATCCCCCGCAACATAAATAAAGTCTGTGCGCAGGCTATGGACTTTGAAGTTACATTGACATTTCTATTCTGTAGAAACTGGCTCTATCCCAGAGCGTCAGTCGTTGGTGTCGTAGTGATTTACCGTTCACATTCAATCTATTTGGCCTATTGATTCGTTCGTTCCCGACGACTCTATTGAGTGATTCCAGCGACTGCAAAGACCTGGTGTGAAGCAGGCTTTACAAACATACAACGATATCCTTGATTCATATACGATTTCCCTGCATAAGCTTTACACGGAATGTTGTAGAAAATGTTTAAAAGCAGTAAGTCTTAAAGAGACGTTTCCCTCATTTTCTGGGAGACTGGAGGGCGTGGTCTTCCAAACGTTTCTTTGGAGAACAACTAGGCCAAAATTTCCAAGGGTCGTTTCGAGATGGCTTGTCTCATCCTTGGCTAAATGAAAACTACACCACGTGCAAGATTTTATACTACAAATTACTCACGAGCAATGCACAATTAGATTATCGATTGTACGATTTCTAAAAATGGAAAGGATATTGAAATTAGACTAAATGAGAAAGTCCTGTGAGATTTAAGAAAGACACAATGGTACAGAAGAATTTTATAAATTAAGTATTGAGCGGTCCCTTAAGATTAGCAGGCTTTCGTGTATCAGTAAGTATGAAAGAAATATGCTAAAAATTTGCTCACCAGATACGAACCATATACTTCAATGATCAATGCAGCTTCGTTCTCATCTTTTTCGCTGAGTTCTTGAGGTTTCTCTGAAATAAAACAACATTAGTAAATGATCGAAAGCCCGCTGTTTCGGGTGAGTCATGCTACTGTTATGAATTTGTTACGACTACATTGAAATCGAAAACTTTCGCAAAGATTACTTCAGACGAAGGACTTTCGGACGCTTTTTCAGGTATTTCGGGCATCTCCTCGTTCCCAGTCCTCGGATTGACGCAGCATCAAGGCGAGCCGTAAGAAGGCTGAGTCGATCTGGGAACAAGTTCTCAAGCCATAACTTCAGAGCGCAGTACTGCTCGAAACTCAGGCAATAACAAATCACTGAAAGCAAAAACGATGGACTGCCAAGCAAGAAAGAGAAGATGCTGACGAAATACATTGATTCATTTAGGGATATTTAGGTCACGTATTATGGGCAAGATCGACGCAAGACTCGTCCACAATACCCAGCATTCCTCTCCAAATCTACATAGAGTCTTTCTTCAAAATCCCCAGACACAATCAAAATAAATGTGGCTGCAGACACGATAAGAAAACAAAATAACGCATGCACGTTTTACCTTCATCCTGGCTTTTGCTCTCGTTTCCTGAAAACAATGAAGCTTTTATTATTGAGAAAGTAGGCCTACCTTGCGTTGAATGCTAATGGATTCCGACCATTGACCTGTCTCACGTAAGACACTAAAATTAGATGGGGTTTGGGCCTAGTGTTGTTATAAAAAGCGCAACGTAGTTTGCTCATATCAAAATCTATTTGATCTCTCCTTACTGTCATTATCTTGTGTTGCCTAGAAAAGTCGCAACAATGTTTAGAAGTTGACATACCTGCAATAGACAAGTAAGTAAATGACATTTTCGGAATACTCAGGGTATGACAGAGTTCACAGCAGAACAACAGCAATATCCATTCTATTCAAGGAAGAGCTCACAGAATTTTACACCAGCATTTTGACAAATTCGGAGGCTGTAAATGTTTAACCACTTTGAGAAAATTTGACACAGTGAAAAAGGATTTACCTTCAGGTGGTAATTCAGTCTGTTCGTCGATGCGAGATTTGCTGAAAATCAAAGCGAAGACAATCTAAAATTGCGCCTGAAAAAATCAGTCTTTCGTGGATTTCAATTGATAAAATGAAAAATGAATGTAACTCAGCTTCTGCAACAAATAATTAAAATCTGACTAAAATCACATGTCACATGAGATTTGCGATAACGCAAAAGTACTCATACAAAGCAATTCGGGGTGAGTGGTCGAGCGGCTTAAACAGTTTTGATCAGAAAGCTTTAACAGTTTTCGGTTGAGTGAGGTCAAACTCCGGATGGGTGACCTCGGAGGCCTGACCTCATAACTCACCACATCGCCCTTCGGAAGAGACATTAAACTAGGGGTCCCATACCTGGATGCGGCATGCACAGTGGGCCTAAGTGAGCTTTCAGTAGCTAAGAATCCTGACAAGCCCACTAAAAACAAATTGAAAACAAACAAAGATAACCAAACAAACAAACTTCAATTGCTCTTACTCGTGGACATTTTCACGTAACAAATAATTTAGACAGAGTCTATACAACTGGCAGCTTCAGAAATAGGATTTAAATTTCAATGCCAAGTAAAATCATTTATCACAACGGCATTAATTCTCGTTCCCATAAAAACCCCTTACTAGCAACAACGGCAGACTTTTGTAATACAGAAGCATTAGTTTCTTTGGTTCACACCTGAATTCAAAGAGATTAGCGAATGCAGACAAAGGAAATTCTCTAAACCAGTAATTCAAAACAAACAAAGAGGCAAGGTTGCCTTGAAACCAGTGCCGCAAACTCTCGCTTGTTGCGGGCTAGGGGATGTTTTTAAGAGAATTTATGTGCTTCAGACGAAAGAGAAAAGGTAAATCTAAAATTCTATCTGACGGATTTTGCTTGCATGATTCAGAAGCCGAGCAGAGGGCACTGCAATTCTTGCATATTTATTGCTCACATTTAAACAGTTACTCCTCAGCTCCTGAATCAGATAAATAAAATCCGCTAGAAAGAACTTCAGATTTACCGTTCTTCTTTCGTTGTAATCACAAAACTTCCCTTAAAAATCTCCCTTCGCCCGCTCCAAGCAAGAGTTTGCTGTACTGGTTTCAGGGCAACTTTGCAGCTATGTTTGTTTTTGAATTACTGGTTGAGAAAAAATCCTTTGTCTGTATTCGCTAATCGCTTTGAATTGAAGTGTGAACCATAGCAACTAATGCTATTGTATTACAAAATTTTCCCTTGTTCTTCCCAGCATTTCTCTAATTTCTGGGTCTTTAAGATGCGTGACTTTACCAAACAAAATTTTCACATCTACATTAGCCTCTGAATGATACCGAACATTCCAGTTCTGAATATAAGCCACGTACGTGCTTTTTACTCCACAGACCACCAAATGTTTAAACCTGTTCAAATAACGTGTAAATGATAAATGTTCTGACTCAACAAGTACGTGTAGGTAGGAGTAATATTCACCCTTTCAAAACTGGTATTGGCCTGTCTTCAATATCTGGAGGCTGGAAAGAAATAAATGTCTGTCAGGCTAAGGTCAAATGTCAGGAAGATTTCGCTGAATAACACAGGGGCGGCGCCATAGGGTGGACTGGGGTGGACATGGGCACCCCACTTTTTGAGGATCAATTTTCAAATTCGTCTAAATTCAACGAAAAAAGAGGGGAGGGGGGGGGGCTCACCTTTTCCTTCTCAAAGATCGGAACTCGTTTCCTCTCGTTCACAATGCAACGATAAGTCCAGCCATATGGGATCTTATTTCTTAGATCTTCATAATTTTTATCTATATACGTGTAAAGGTGACCTTAAGATCAATTTCAAATCTAACATTTTCCTTTCCCGTTAATAGTTGGAAATGAATTAGGGCTTGCAAATACAGTCGAACATGTTGAATCAAATTTTTTCCAATCTCGCAAAGGGGCGTTCTCCGAAGTCCTAGAAGGCGTGGTCCTGCTTTGTAATCTCCATTTTTCCTCGCTCTGTTTGCCTGTCCATTCCACTTTTTAGCGGGTTGGTGCCGCCCCTGGAATAACACAAACAAGTGAAATGTGCATCTAATCCATGAATATCATCTTGTGTTTAATCACTAGCTAACCAATAAGATACTATCATGGTCTTGTGTTTAATTACTAGCTAACCAATAAGATATTAGCATGGTCTTGTATTTAATCACTAGCTAACCAATAAGATATTAGCATGGTCTTGTGTTTAATCACTAGCTAACCAATAAGATATTAGCATGGTCTTGTGTTTAATCACTAGCTAACCAATAAGATATTAGCATGGTCTTGTGTTTAATTACTAGCTAACCAATAAGATATTAGCATGGTCTTGTGTTTAATTACTAGCTAACCAATAAGATATTAGCATGGTCTTGTGTTTAATTACTAGCTAACCAATAAGATATTAGCATGGTCTTGTGTTTAATTACTAGCTAACCAATAAGATATTAGCATGGTCTTGTGTTTAATCACTAGCTAACCAATAAGATATTATCATGGTCTTGTGTTTAATTACTAGCTAACCAATAAGATATTAGCATGGTCTTGTGTTTAATCACTAGCTAACCAATAAGATATCAGCATGGTCTTGTGTTTAATCACTAGCTAACCAATAAGATATTAGCATGGTCTTGTGTTTAATTACTAGCTAACCAATAAGATATTAGCATGGTCTTGTGTTTAATTACTAGCTAACCAATAAGATATTAGCATGGTCTTGTGTTTAATCACTAGCTAACCAATAAGATATTATCATGGTCTTGTGTTTAATTACTAGCTAACCAATAAGATATTAGCATGGTCTTGTGTTTAATCACTAGCTAACCAATAAGATATTAGCATGGTCTTGTGTTTAATTACTAGCTAACCAATAAGATATTAGCATGGTCTTGTGTTTAATTACTAGCTAACCAATAAGATATTAGCATGGTCTTGTGTTTAATTACTAGCTAATCAATAAGATATTAGCATGGTCTTGTGTTTAATTACTAGCTAACCAGTAAGATATTAGCATGGTCTTGTGTTTAATCATTAGCTAACCAATAAGATATTAGCATGGTCTCGTGTTTAATCACTAGCTAACCAATAAGATATTAGGATGGTCTTGTTTTTAATCACTAGCTAACCAATAAGATATTAGCATGGGGCTAATAACTTAAAAAAAGCTGGCGTACTTGGAAGACATGCAGTAAGCAGCTAGAATCAATTACGTCCGTCAATCTATGAACAACTCATTTATTTTTTATTGCCTTCATCACTGAGGTACCAATTTTACACCTTGGTGAGTTGCTGTACCTAAGATACCGGGTGTTTCCAGGTGGTCACACATCCTGGTAATAACCTGGCCCAACCGAGCTTAACTTCGGTGATCAAATGTGAACCGGTGTATCCATGGTGGCAAGTGGTAGGTCAAAATCTATCTATCTGTCAAACATTTAACCTAACATTTGATATTTTAAAAACTAATGCTCGATGGAGCATTTGGTCTGCCTAGCCACCGTCTTCGGTCACATAACATTCGTTCAATGATGTTGCATGAAGTCTGATGGAAGTTGCAAGCAAATAATGTTTTCATTTTTCTGTGAAACTTTGGATTCGGTTAGAAAAGTCAGCTTTAAATGAACTAATAGAGAAGCATTCAGCAGCTAGCGAGCAACCAGGATTTCTCCTTTTTCAGTGGAAAGAGAAATATTTTAAATCATCAGGGAAAGTCGAGAAAATTAAAACTTATCATAACTGAAAATCGAAACACGGATCTCCTACTTTCCGGGCAAGCGTCTTAACCACTAGACAACAGAGGCATATCTTAATCTCCTAGATTTTTAGCGCCTTACGGGTTGTTTTCGGCTTTCTCCTTTTCTAGCAGCCATTATATAAATATAAAATATATTTACGATTATTTACGTAAATAGATAAATAGGCAGCATAGAAAATATTAAAATATGCACTTTTACAAATATGTGAGGAAATATTTGATACCTTTGACCGGAACTTAAAGGCGCAGGGTCATGTAAGCGTAAACAAACCTGTTATCCCCATAATCTATATTGTTGCCCACACGTGGCCATTGTGTTCTGTACAGATTTTGGTGTATGGGGTGAATCCACCAGAAAGTGACTTTCAAAAATCCACTAATATCTTTGCAACCGTACAATATATGAGTGTTTCGTTTGTTTCTCTACGAAGCTCAAGAGTCCATCTTCAAAACAGCACTGTCATTTTGAAAAATATAGCTAAAGATCTCTGTGATACGGCCTATAAAAAAAACTGCAAAATCGTCATTTTGAAAGAAGTTTGTTTATATTATGTGACCCAGCCCCTTCAAGACACAATGCACAGCGGAATGACTTTTTTCGGACAAAAGTGCAGTCCTACCTTTGACGGTGCTCTTGGCGTCTCGGGTTCCGGGGTTCGTGGTAACTTAACTGGTATGGGTGATTCATTCTGAGCCAGAGGACTTCTTGTGACGTTTGTTTTCGTAACGATTTGTGGCAGCACTGGAGTGTGAGGAGCTTTAGGAGACTGTGTTTCTGGTTGTACTAAAGGTAGAATAAGCAATGATATTTCTGATGCGATAAAATGATATCGAAATGGCAGATGATAGAAACAAAAAATCTGCAAGGTGAGTCAGAAATTGCATACAAGCTTTGAAGCAACGTACTATAAAAAGTATAACAGCGATTTGCACCAACGCAGAACTGTCTTGAGGCTCATTACACCAATTTTTATGCTTGTATCACACTTTGCACAATTTACATTAAATTTTGTATTAGCAGCCTGGACTAAGAAAGCCTGCCTCTATATGATCGTTGATGTCATTCCAGTCAGTTTCAGAAATAGAATTTGATTTCAAAGGCAAGTAAATCATGGACCAGAATGGATTGTGGAATTCTTGTTCCCAAACAGAATGGAATGAGGAATTCTTGTTCCCAAACGAAATAGAATGTGGCATTCTTGTTCCCAAATAGAATGGAATATGGAATTCTTGTTCCCAAACAAAATGAAATGTGGAATTCTTCTTCCCAAACAGAATAGAATGAGGAATTCTTGTCCCCAAATAGAATGAAATGTGGAATTCTTGTTCTCAAACATAATGGAATGTGGAATTCTTGTTCCCAAACAGAATGGAATGTGGAATTCTAGTTTCCAAACAGAATGGAATATGGAATTCTTGTCCCCAAATAAAATGGAAAGTGGAATTCTTGTTCCCAAACAGAATGGAATGAGGAATTCTTGTTCCCAAACAGAATGAAATGTGGAATTCTTGTTCACAAACATAATGGAATATGGAATTCTTGTTCCCAAACAGAATGGAATGTGGAATTCTAGTTCCCAAACAGAATGGAATATGGAATTCTTGTCCCCAAATAAAATGGAATGTGGAATTCTTGTTCCCAAACAGAATGGAATGAGGAATTCTTGTTCCCAAACAGAATGGAATGTGGAATTCTTGTTCCCAAACAGAATGAAATGAGGAATTCTTGTTCCCAAACAGAATGGAATGTGGAATTCTTGTTTCCAAACAGAATGGAATGTGGAATTCTTGTTCCCAAACAGAATGGAATGTGGAATTCTTGTTTCCAAACAGAATGGAATGTGGAATTCTTGTTCCCAAACAGAATGGAATGTGGAATTCTTGTTTCCAAACAGAATGGAATGTGGAATTCTTGTTTCCAAACAGAATGGAATGTGAAATTCTTGTTTCCAAACAGAATGGAATGTGGAATTCTTGTTCCCAAACATGCCCGTTACGAGCATTTTCCTAATTTTTAGGTCCAAATTAATACGAGATTTTACCAAAAAAAGTTCTCTCATAAAGTTGGTCTTTGACTGATAGAATAATATTTAAGCTTTTAATATCAGCTACATACTTTTTATCTCACAGCCCGCCAAACACATAACGTTTTTGAATCACCCGGTACATAACAAAGGGCGTATACATGCAAGCAATGCAATAATGACAAGGCTGCGTTACCTGGGGGTGACTGTGCAGCAACAGGTGGTTGTTTCTTTGGCTTGTCCTGATATGAGACAGAATGCAGAGTGATTACATATTTTCGTTATCGCTGTTCATAGACTGATAGACGCTCAAACAACGACTCAAGGGCATACACATTGAAAATTAGGACGAAATAAATTCCTTTTGATTTCATGTCTGGATATGAAACCATTTGCAACAGTTACCAACAGCTCATTGCTCCA
Source organism: Aurelia sp. 4 Dawson et al 2005 (assembly GCA_964019985.1). Lineage (NCBI taxonomy): Eukaryota > Metazoa > Cnidaria > Scyphozoa > Semaeostomeae > Ulmaridae > Aurelia > Aurelia sp. 4 Dawson et al 2005. Next base: position 3,420,291 of record OZ026509.1, read on the forward strand.
GGCGATGGCGGATGGAGATAAGTTGCTTAGCGATAGATGACATCACAACCTTAAGTAAGTGAAGACATTTCAGACGCTGTAAGTTTGAAAGTAATTAAGATATCACAGTTTGCCTATGAACCCTAATAGCAAAGTACCTGCAGTTTAAACACGCCTTTTTATCCCTTTTTTCCCTGAATTCTTTGATTTGCTGATATCACTTGGTCAAAAGGGACTCATAATATTACTCTGAAAAAGGGGGCCCAATTTAGGTCCACGTAGAGTGATCCAGTATTCACCAATCGAATTGCTAGCATTTAGTTTTCAACCAATCAGGAGGCACTTTCTAGATAGTTGTTGTTGCATACAAAGTAACGGTTGATGAGGCATAGAGTTCTCGCAGTTGCAATGAAAATATTTAGTTTCAACAGAGGAAGATTAATACCTGAAAGGTAAGCATTTTAAGATTTGCAGGTCAAGAAACATCATTCTTTGCACTAAAAGTTTCCTTAAATCTTTAAGCTCATTAGACCAGACTGTTAAGCGATCTTGTTGAGTGTACAAGAACCCCAGCTAGTTAAGGCCATTTTGAAGAGTGGGCCTACTATTTCAGGGTATCATTATGAGTCCCTTTTAACAAAGAGATATCAGCAAATCAAAGAACAAAGGGACAAAAGGCGTAAGTCTACCTTAAGTTCCCTTCAAGCTTTTAAATAAAACGAATGATGCATAACTATCGCAGCGTTTCTTAAAGATTTGATACATATGCTGTGACTTTTTACCTACCTGCTTAATTTCTAGTAGATCAGGAAGATCAAGTTGTTTGTAGACATGGAGCCGGTATTCATCTGCTTGAAGCTAAAAAATGAAACGCTCTATCAGGATCAGTCTCTTTTGATTTTAGTAAATACAGTAAAAAACCTGCATGTAACAACCTTAAGCATGAAATCTTTAATATTTACTCCTTTATGTAAGAAGAACCTTTTCACTCTGCTTCCGGATACGTTCTTGACTTGAGGAACAAGTGCATCAATATACCGGGTGAGACCATTGGCTTACAGTCATCCCCAGTAAAAACATTGCCATATGGGATGCAGGCGTGGAAATAGGCCAAACTTGAAATTACATAAAGAAACTATTTGCTCTTGATTCATAAAGCCTAGCAAATTTCTTGAAAGATAGAAACATAATTGAATCCTACATATAGCAACTGCAAATATATGATAACTCAGACTTTGATGATTTGCTGAAAAATTCACGTTGTAATCACAATTCTAACGGATTTTAAAATTCAACAAAAAATATCTGAAAATCGGCATATATTCAATAACTTAGCAATAATATTATAAAAAAGTAATGCGCTTACGTTCAGAATAACTCAAATACTCTTTTAGAAATGATAATAATTATGATTAGGATTTTTACAAGAGCTCTCTCTTGAGTATCGCAAATTTCATGATGTCTACCGAAGATGAAGCTGAAGTTGCGGTTTTCAGCGCTTGGAGTGGAGAAGTAACCAAGCCCTAATCAATAGTCCGCAACCCTTTGTCATGACGCTCAAGTGGTGGAGCCCTACCGGGTATCGAGCTCACTCAGCCTGCCGTTCTGGCTAAAAAAGCAGGGGATTACACCACTGCGCCATAACACCGCTTGAAGCGATTCATTTGAATAAAAAAGACAAGAAAACTTACAACTTCATCATTTGGAGAACGCAGCTTGATGAGAAATCTTAGGGCGAGTACAACGACAAAAATATCATGTTCTTTTGCTCATATTTCATGATAAATTGACAAACCCATGTTAACAATAGAAAAATAACAAGTCCATGCTAGAATCAGTGGTGACACAAATCAAGAGACATAGCCACTTGATTTATGTCTTTGATTTGTGTCACTACTGTTTCTAACATAGACTTGTCATTTTTCTATTATTAACATGGATTTGTCAATTTATCATGAAATATGAGCAAACGAACATGATGTTTTTTGTCGTCGTATTCGCCCTAAAACAAGTTCAGTTTCAAAGTTTGCAAAGACTCGATGCATGTGCTCTTAAACCTACCTTTTTTGCTTTGGCCAAGTCATAATCTTCCATTTCGATCGCTCGCCTCTTTTCAACTTCGAATCTACCCAGTTTTTCTCCAACCTTTTGACAAAGGAATAGAATTCAATTCGTTTCTTGATTGCAGCAACAAAGCGAATCTTTAAATTGGTGTAAAAAGGTGGGTGCAGAGTTCCATGGCCTATCGCAGCTCAATGCGTGAATGCCGATGCATACTCACGAAAAGCAAACACTAAACTTGTAAAGTGAAGTTTTTTGCTTGTTTCTAGACCTTCTCTTATGACTGTAAATCACTATTCACTTTCATGCCCTTGTCTAACTGATATTTATATTAATTCATTGGCGTTTTGTAGTTTATTTTAATGTAATGGCTGCGGGGTACACATAGGATTTAATCCTTTTGGGACAGTTTAGTACTATTATAACAGTAGTTCGTATGTAGTTACATGTATATAACAAACGCCCTGGTGTAGCTTTTGATGTATTGGGCCTATTTTGAAGCTGGTTGCACTCAGAGAAAATCGTATTTTTGCTGATAACAGATATTCTGTGAGTTGCAAAGTAATTTAAGTATTTCAGTATAGGCAGGCAGAGGAGTGTGACTTATTTTACCAAAATCGTGGGGAGAAAATTCTGCTGCATGAAAACTGATTTGTGACCAAAAGTGCCTTATAAGTGTTTGAAGTGGTATTCATTGTGCTGAGTGTAGATGATTTTTTCATTTGATATGAGGCTGAGGATAAAATCTAGCGCGGTAGTATGTGCAATCCTGAAGAGTTAAGCGTTATATAGATACCAAAAATTCATAGAGAAATACTTTATGGCAGCAAAGAGATGCGATTGAAAACATGTATTGACCTTTCACTTTCGATCTAGTCCGTCCGACAGACGAGGAAGACCTGGATTCCAGCAGAACTGGGAGGGTCAAATGTAGACCCGTATGGTCTACTTCAAAGACAGCCATATGTTCTCAATCGGTTCACAACCGAGGCAGCTATACACGTTAAAGTTTGAGAAGTCTCCAAAGAATCAAATATCCATCTGACAGAATTTTGAATTACAAAATAAACCCTACTGCAGTTTATCTCAAAGTAATGGCTGTTGGATGGACATAGTTTTGCTCCCACTATTATCGTTTAAAAGCATTGTAAATCAATTTTTATTCTGCGTAGTAGTATGCATATTATAAACATTTAAATGGAATGCAAGAAATGTCACGAATTAGCAGAAACACTTTGAACAGAAGGCTGACCATTAACACTCTTGTTGTCAACCGAAGATGGACCGGTATAATGTAAAAAGGGTTTAACGTTCACATTAGAGTGATTAGGGAGAGGTCCGGGTGGGGGGGGGGTTACTTCCACATATGCTGGTACAGAATGTGTCATTTTTGGGGTGCCTTGATCGAGCAGCAAATAAATTTTCGGATATCATTTTTGGTTCAACCAAAAGTAGTCATAAATTTTGAGGTGCAATTTTAGAAAAATAGCTCCTTAGCGTATTGATTTTGATCAAATTTCACTTCCTTGGTTAAAAGTTATGATAGTCGTAACAATTTTAGGGTATATATTTGCAATGGCCTGTAAATTTTAGGGTATTGTCTTCGCGAAGATAGATAAATTTGACGGTGTGATTTCAGACGTCAATTGGCACATCACCATCACCCGCCTTATGAAGTAACCCCCCCCCCGGGACATTATGACAAACCTTATGTAAGTCTGCCATCGCCTGCTTCAGCTTCTTTGCGTAATCAAATCGTTCTTCTGAAAAAAAATAAATTTGACAGTGAACAAGGTAAGCTAACCATTACAATCCATAATATGATTGACAAGGAAAAAAATCAACACTCTCTAGTAGCATAGGTTTCAAATCTTTAAAAAGCTGGGTGTAAAATTCAATGACCTATTTCTTTGAACTGAACGACTTCAAAGAAACTTGAAGTATTTTACAGTAAATCTGCAATTGGACTTTGCTGAAATCTTCAATATTTTCAGAATTGCAGCGATTTCTTCTTTTTTAAAAATTTAAGAGAAAACTTAAAACTATCGTAATTTCTAAACCCCTTGACAAAAATCAAATAATTTTGAAGAAAACCATAGTTTTTGGATGCCGACAATAGGATATCAAGTAATACTCTTTCACTCTTCTGGTTTGTGATTTAGAAATTTGATGACGTCACATCATAAAATGAGCTGAAATATAAAATAGGGCTGTAATTTCGACAAATAATGAAGATTTCTGAAAAGTCCAACGGTAGAATCATAGAAAAGTGGCTAAAGTTTCCTTCAAGTCATTCAGAACAAAGAAATAGGTTATTGTATTTTGCACCCGCCTTTTTTCTTAGATTTAACGATTTGGAACCTATGCTCTCTGGAGTACCGAATAAACGGGAGGGGCTGAGAATAACCGGGAATGGAAATGGTTCGATATAACAATAATCGGGGGGGGGGGGGTTGGAACAACCGGGGTGTTGGAAATGTTTTATATTTTTCTAGTTATGGTCATCCTGTGCGTTATTCCTTTTATTTTGAGCACTCGAAAGAGCAGGGGAACTAAGTAATTCAGTCATCAGAGGTAGAAACAGAGTGATCGGAACGGACACATTCATCAAGAAATACATTCATCGAGCAACACAGAACGGAAGAATCACAGATTTGGACTTAACAATCACATTTTGATTTAGTTACACATGGAATTACCCTGGGTACCAGACTCTCTCTAAACATGGAATATGATACAAATTCAAATAAATTAGTTAAAACATAGATGGAAAGGACATATTAATCGTGTCATTTTCTTGCATCGAATTTCAAGATCTCTTCTGTTCTTAAAAAGATTGCAGGAACATCAGGAGGGCTTATTTCAAATTTTGAATATTTTAGAGCCCCACACATATACAACACGGGGATAAATAGAAAATAGTTGTTTTCTTAGGTAAACACGTACCTTTTACATATTTATGTGAACAGTGATTTTACTGATATATTTACTTTTGAACTCTGGTTCTGCTGAATGCACTTCTGGAGACTTTTTCTTGCGTTTATTCAGAAATTATGTTTACTATCATTTCATTTTCCCAAAATTAATAAAAAGGGGGGTCGGAATAAGGGCGGGGGATTGGAAAAATTTTCAAAGATTAATAAGTGTGGGGGACGATCATTCGGTACTCGAGAGTACCTAGGACTTGAGCTAACATGATACCCTGTCCCAGAGTAGAATTTCTTAAACAATACCCTGTCCTTCAGTTTCTTCAAACAAACTTGTGCGCTGCCCTAGAACTTTGAAAGAAATCCATCAGAAAATACGGAAATGTTGCCATCAAAATGACTTAGAGCACCATCGCGGAGTGCAGATGGCCTACAACGATTCTCCAGCATCAATAATGCAAAATATTGAACCGGTCATAGAGCCAACTATACAGAATTAACACCCTGTCCCGGAGTCGGAATTCTGAAAGTGATACCCTGGTCAGCGGCACGTCCACGTACGGAAAAAATATACGAGCACTCCCCGGGGGTTTTACGGCAACTACCTTGTAATTAGTTAATAGTGGATATTATTACCTTACCGGAGTTTCAAAAACGAGGCAATACAGAATCCCGCCATTCCTATTGGCTAATCACACATTTCCCGCGGGTTTCCTGTAGCTTTGTACAATACGATACAAGGACGCGTTTTTGTCACCACAGCAACTGCTTTAGGCATAGGCCTGTGAGATTTGCAGTGAACTCAAACGACATGATTGTAACAAAATGTGTTTGATGAAATACGAGTCAAGATTAGAAGATGTCAGGTAATAAAACTCATACTAACCGGTTTTGTCGTTGTACAGGAAAATATAAAGCCCTCGGTCTTAATGCACAGACCTCGCAAGCTCGGTCTGTACTTCTAAGACCTCGGGCTTTATATTTTCCTGTGCAACACAAAACCGGTTAGTATGAGCAACTTCTATCATCTATATTCCGCCCGCTCGGAAAATTCCGCTGACTGGACAACTCTATGCACAACTCTAAAGCCACCGAGATATCTTTATCGGCAAACTCCAACAAGAGCTCTTTTAATACCAAAATCTTCTTTCTTGTGGCTCCTCTCCCAATCTTTCGGATGCTCTGCCTTAGAATCAAAACTAAACAACGTATAATTTAGCACAGCAACCACAACTGTAAAGGCCAGTTTCCAGTCCGCGGAATTTTCCGAGCGGGCGGAATATGGACTTGCTAGAAGTCTCTCTCGCGGAAAAAACAGGAGAAGGAAAAAGCGAAAGAGACTTGTAATACTTGGCATGCTCATTAATATTCATGAGCAATCGAGCCTTGCTTCCAATTTCAAAAGTGACGGGGTTGTTGTCAACTGTTTCATCGAAGCTTGAGTCTGCCCATTGTCAAAGAACATCGCAGAGCCTCGCTCCATTGTATCATTGTCCTTTCTAAGCATATGACTGGATATTGGTTGTTTGTAAAAGGATGCCGACTGGACAGAATCCTGTCCAGCCAACGGCCCAGGCTGCCAAGTATTACAAGTCTCTCTCGCTTTTATTCCTTCTCCCGTTTTTGCCGCGAGAGAGACTAGTAGCAAGTCCAGCGGAATATAGATAATAGAAAGTTGCTCAGCCGTAACTATCTCTTCAATTTCAGAGCGATATTTTCTCCCGCAAACAATAGAATTTCCGCCCACTCGGAAAATTCCACCGACTGGAATCAGCCTCAATCTAAGATCTAACTAGCATCGCAAATACCTAAAACGGCATCTTGTTTCTTCGCTTCCAGTCTTCGAATCAACTGAGCTGTCTCAGAATCCTGAAAGAAAATCAGATCATAACCATAAACAATCGAATAAACTCCTGGGGGAGGGGGTTTATTGCAAAATTTCTTTCCTTTGACGAGGGCTTCTTGAGAGATTCGTTTTCCATGCACGAAACAAGAAAAATGCAATGGTTTTCCCTTTTGCGCTCTAACGACACTCCTTCTTTCAATTCTTTGGTAAAGAAGAGCATGGAGCTTAAATCTTTAAATGGTACATGTAAAATTCCATTACAGTTTTCTTCAAATTAAAATGCTTGAAAGAAATGCTGGATAATTTTGAGGTAGATCTGCCGCCGAAACTTTTGGCATCTTTTACGGGGTGAGTAGCCGAGTAGCCTAAACAGTTCTTGTCAGGTAACTGAAGTTAAGCTCGGTCGAGTGAGGTAAGACTCCGGATGGATGACCTCAGAGGCCTGACCTCACACCTCACCTCGTCGTCCTTCGGAAGGGACGCTAAACTAGGGATCCAATACCTGGATGCGGCATGCACAGTGAGCCTAAATTAGCTTTCAATAGCTAGAGATCCTGACAACCCACTCAAAACGAATTGAAAAACAAAAACAAAAAAAACAAAATCTTGATCACTTTTAAAATGGCGGCATTCATCAATATTGCTGCTGTGACATCGTCTGATTTCTAAATCTTTAACAACAGGAGTTATAGATTTCAGCTTGTCATACCTTCATAAACCTGTATCAACTATGGCTTCCTTGAAGATTGTAAGAATTTTCCTCTGTTAATTTAAGAACTATGACTTTTTGATTTTCTCGGAATTCTTGCTGAATTTTTACGCCATTTTTGTTCAGAAGACAGAATGACAAAGAAAATGAAGACTGAAAACATAAAGAGAACAGGAAGGAATATAGGAAGGAATTACTATAATAATGAAACTTTGCATCATGCTCTATTAATTTAAAGTTTTTGAATCAAAGGGAGCTTTAAAGAATAATTCTACTTCCCAATGGAGTTCTAGACTTACAACGATGAGTCCCTTGTCTCCCTGCAGTAAACCTCTCTCAACAGAGACTCATAATGAAACAGTGGAAAAACTGGCCCTATAGCCTGTGTTCGATCGATCGAATCATGATTGAACGACTGCCGTAGCTCTGTTCAACGGTCACTCGTCGGAAAGTAAATGCGATAAAAACCACGTTAAACAGACGTTCAATCAAAGAGACTTGGTACAAATCTGAAGAAGGCAGTCCCCTTTACCTGGTGAGTGCAAATTAAGTCTTTAAAAGCTACATATTCAATGTTTTTATGACCAAAATATACCATAGAAATCTTCAACTACCTGCCGCAGCAACTTCATTCAAAATCTAGTCAACTGTATCATTCGGATTGAAAATTCGACAGCATTGTTCTCTGGAAAATCTCACAATCTGATTGGTACTCCAGGAATCGCGGAATTTGGGCCTAAATAGGGCCAGGTTTTGCAGAGAAATATTATGAGTCTCTGTTAACCGAGGCACTATCATAAAGTCAAAGAGCACAGAGAAACAAGAGACTCATCATCATAGGTCTAGTGGGGTACCGACAACACTGTGCAAAAAGTTGAAATTTAAGTGAAATTTAGAACTACGTGTAATTGATAAAATGATGGAAGGAAGAACACTAGTTTGACGTTCCTTTGCAAGAATGCAAATATTCTTTACACCACTGATATTTGCTTTCTGAAATGCACGTGTGATCTAGCTAGTGAGGTTACTTTTGGATTACCCGGTAGAAAGCTACTAACCTGATAAATATCGAAGGCTAAATCATCAAGCGGTGATACATAATCTGGCCGACTGCCTCTTACGAAATCTTTCTTCAACTCAGCCGCATTACCACCGTTCATGAAATGCTGAATGATTTCCTCTGCTACTGGCTGACCCTGCAAAATATACAAACCAGAGATAGTATTTTTTCTTTGGATTTTTCTAAAGCATTGCGAAGGACATGAAGCAGTACGGAGTAGTCTTATCATTCAAAAGGTATTTCTTGAAAAGATTTGAAATATCGCATATAATCACAAAGCTTCGCAATTATTAAGAAGTTTTGTCATTAAAGGGGATCGACATGGGTAAAAGCTGGCCCGGGCCTGGTCAAAAATATAATCTATTGTTCTCGACAATTTTGTCAAATCCGGTTTCATGGCTTTGTGGGCGTTTCCTTAGATTATTTATAGCAGCTACGATATATCGGTATGTCTTTTCCCTTTAAATTGCAACTTGAAATATAATAAAAAGTTGACAAAATGGGATATACATTATACATACGAGGGGTCTCAAGAAACTTGCATGACAAACAAGGACAGATTTTGTAAGACAATAGCATCAGCTACTTTTGTTGACACTTAAATTCAAAGAGATTTGCGATTGTAGACAAAGGAAATTCCCTCAAGCGGAAATTCAAAACAAACGAAGGCGCAAAGTTTCTCTGAAACCCAGGCAGCTATCTCGCTTGTTGTGCATTCCAGAGATGGTTTTTTAGAGCAAACATGGGCATATATTGAAAGAAGAAGGATAAATTTAGATATCTGCCACGGGTATTTTACTTATTTGGTATAGGAACCGATTTGGAGGCAATTCAATTCTCGTATTTTTCGGGTGTGATCAAAGCACTTGCTTCTCTGCTTCTGAACAACAAAAATAAAATGCCCTTGGTAGATGTTTAGATACATCCTCCTTTTCTCGGTATACGCGCATGGTTGCTCTTTAAAACCATTCGTGGAATGCACAACGAGCGAGATAGCTACCTGGGTCTCGGAGAACATTTGCGGCTTTATTTGGTTTCAATTTCTGCCCGAGTGAATTTCCTTTGTTTGCAATCGCAAATCTCTTTGAATTTAGGTGTCAAAAAGCAACTGACGCTACTGTCTTACAAAATCTTTCCTTGTTTGCATGACGTGTGATTAAGTATTAAAATTTCAAGAAGAATGACAAATTGAAAGGCAGGACATGAAAATCCATCCGATCATGCGACTGGACGGTCGCAGGAAATTTGCCATTCGTAATATCCTGCAAGAACATTTCAAAATATAGCAAGGTCAATCGAAAGTTTCCTATCTAGTTGTATCTCATGTACAATGCGTTATCATATTGAGTATATAAGGAAACAGATTATGGGATCATTGAAAAACTTGATTTTCATTGAATAAACAAGGTATCTACGTTAATGTAACAACTGGAGAAGGCTTTACAAACACTTTCTCATTTATGGATGCTACATTTACGATATCTCTCTGCTCTCACCCATAAACAATTGCATTTTCTTTATTGATCGGCGTGAGGAGCCCTTTTTAATTTGATCAATGTTTTAGGCCATTTTGAAGTCATTTGCAATCATGAAATTTTTGTAAGGTTAAATTTACCGATATTTCTAGTGCTGTTAAGACAGCAAAAAATCACAAAAATACTTTTTATTTAGCTGTTAACTAAAACTTGAATCATTCAAATCTGTGATATACTCTTAGTGCCATGAAGTTTCAAAATTAGGAACTTTTTCTGGCTCACCAGGTACTGCATCACGGGGACGATACCATGGTGAACGAACAAGGACAGATTTTGTAAGACAATAGCAGCAGTTGCTTTTATTGACACCTAAGTTCAAAGAGATTTGCGATTGCAGACAAAGGAAATTCTCTCAAGCAGAAATTCAAAACAAACAAAGCCGCGAAGTTTCTTTGAAACCCAGGTAGCTATCTCGCTTTTTGTGCATTCCACAAATGGTTTTTAAAAGCTAACATGAGCGTATATTGAAAGAAGGAGGATATATCTAAACATCTACCGCGGGCATTTATTTTTGCTGTTCAGAAGCTGAGAAGTAAGTGCTTTGATTGCACCCAAAAAATACGAGAATTGAATCGCCTCCAAATCTGTCCCTATACCAAACAAGTAAAATGCCCCTGGTATATATCTAGATATATCCTCCTTCTTTCAATATAGGCTCATGTTTGCTCTTAAAAACCATTTCTAGAATGCACATCAAGCGAGATAGCTACCTGGGTCTCAGAAAAACTTTACGGCTTCGTTTGTTTTGAATTTCTGCTTGAGAGAATTTCCTTTGTCTGCAATGGCAAATCTCTTTGAATTTAGGTGTCAATAAAAGCAACTGCTGCTATTGTCTTACAAAATCTGTCCTTGTTTGGTGAACGTAAGACAATGACTACCCCATGGCCAATAGAAACGACAACAGCGTTGAAATAACATACAGAGCTACACTGTTCCACTAATCGAAACATACTAAGGCCCCGTCCACATGTATCCGGATATTTTTCAAAAAGCATCGTTTTTTATCATTTTGGGTTAGCGTCCACACGGAGACGGCATTTTCGGTCACCAAAAACAAAGTTTTTCGAAAACGCTCGAAAACGCCGTTTTCCTGTTGTCGTGTGGACGCGACGGGTGAAAACCGATCTGTCCAAAAACTTTGACGTCACAGCGTCGATTTATAAGCCATCAGAGCATGCGCTCGGATCTTTGGGGATAAATCATACGGATACGTGTGGACGAGGCCTAAATTCTGTTTGCCATTAGATGTCAGGTCAGGGTTTCAATTTTAATAAACAAATCTTATGGACATACCGTATTAAGTTTTTGTGTTTCCGTTGTCATTTCATCAATAGGATCACCAATCAGGTTGATTGCAATTACATTCACCTGCAACGAACTAAATCATCATTCATCTCATCATTAAATGGCAGACTTGAGGATGTATTGTCACTGAGAGTCCTTTGCAGGCAGACCGCTTCCAATTCAGATTTGGCCTAAGCGGAATAGTAGTTGAACGGATAGAAAAGTTGGAATTAGGGAGCAGTCATAAAGAATGGAGCAGAGAGGGCGGGAAGGATTTCAACATTCGCCATGAAATTATGTAGCCCTATGCAAGAAACACAAACTGTCTACCTAGCCGCTAAACATCTACAAAATGATTTTATGACCCCATGGCTTCAACATTAACTCTGTGGCTAAAAAGCTTCTTCAAGAAAAATGTTCTGTGTTTTACAATTCAGTTATCTTTCTTTGAATCATGCTGTCAATACCGTATTTGTGGGATCCGGTGTAACGTTTTCATAAGGCAGGCAAGACCTGCAGATACCAATGTAAACGAAGCTCAGGTAGAGAACAACATCGATGATCAAGAGAAAACAAAGATGACACTGACAGTTTTTAAAACATTCATAAAGTATTGAAACAAATCTTGCAACAAATAGCTTCATGGCCCATGTTTATCACTTGAAGTAGTTTGTTAGCCCTACGTTTTCTACCCAATAGTCTTGGTGACCCTGTCAAATCCCTTCCACCCCCTTCCATTCCATACCTTCTGACACCTCCTTTAGTTGACTCGTCCCTTAGTTCAGTTATCGGAGTGTCAACCTATATTTTTCGTTTCAAACAGTCCGACAGTGCAGCGATTCTGTTAAGGACCGAACCCTGCGGGACAATGGCTCCAAAAATAACTAGAGGAGGTCCCAAGACTTTTCCTTCCGGAGAAAACAACTTTCTAGCCCTCTGTACTCTCCCTTTTGTATCATTATAGCTATGAAGGAGCAAACCAGAACCAGAACTTGAGATTCTTGGCGGGCTCAAACTGAAGTTGAAACGACGGGCCTAAATGCTTGCACTGTGTTAGACCTGAAAGAAGCTTTGCCGCCCCAGAGAAGGTAAAGAGAAAAACAAACACAAGAGGGAGACAAGGTGACTTATATGCTTCACGTCATAACAATTTTGCTTACTCGTATGTAGCCTAAGATTTCTCATCCAGTAATAACCTCATTGGCAATATAGAGATATCACGCTTTCCATACTGCACATAAGCTAATATCAGCAATGAGCGCGTGTCAAAATGGGCAAAAACCATTTATATATCGTAGCGTACATCTGTGGAACAGCCTTGAGCCCGAGGTTAAGCAAGCGCCCTCTTTATATGCTTTTAGACCTCGATTTTAAAGCTTGGTCATGAGCGGCGGGATGCAGTTGGATTGGACTGGGGTCGGTCGGATTCTTTGCTTGCCATGAAGTGCTGCAAGGAAGCGTAGCATTTCAGGGTCGGCGTGAGTCTGATTTGTTCCCCGGTGGAGGTACTTGGTTTACGAGCATACGGGGAGGTGCCGCTGGAAAATCTGAAAAGCTACCCTGTCCCGAAGTCAAAATCCCGAAAATGATGCCCTGTCCCGGAGTAAAATATTCTTAGACAATACCCTGTCCTTTGTTTCTTCAGACCAAATTGTGCCCTGAAAAGAAAAGTTTGTAAGAAATCCATCGCAAAATGTGGAAATATTGCCATCCAATTAATTTGAATCACATTTGCAGAGTGCAAATGGCTGAAAACGACCCTTCGGAGTCAAAAATAACAAATATGAACCCTGTCATGGAGCCGATTTTTGCGAAAATGATACCCTGTCCCGGAGTTGGAATCCTGAAAACGATACCCTGTTCAGTGGCACATCCCCGTACAGAAAAATATATGAGTACCCCCGCGGGATTTGTTCTGGTCTGGTCTTATTGTTTCCTGCCACTCTCTGTATGATCATTATGTATTGATTTTAATTTTCACGTTAGCTTTGCAATTAGATTTTTTTTCGTTTATAGATCTTTTACCTACAAATTTTGAATTGCAAGTTTTGTCACGGCCCCCTGAAAAGTGACCTTTGCCGACGGGGTTACCGTGCATAACGAATATAAAATGAAATCCAATGAAATCATTTTGCAGCCACAAATGATTCTGCAAACATTATTGAAAACCGACAGACGAACAGAAAAACAAACAGACAGAATCGATTAAGAAGTTTCTGAGCATAAGCACGTGTTATTTTTAAATGCAGAGAATACACCAATTGGGTAATGCTTAGTATATGCCAGAGTGGGTTTTGGGACTCGTATATTCTGTACATTTCAAACAAAATGTAAATGTTGATCGTAAATAACAATAACAAAGCATTGCATACCTGATTGAACAAATTGTGCTTGTTGACATGATTCTTGTGCACAAGAAGTTTGACAAAATGACAATCAACATCCAAATTTACGGACTTCAATTCTCTCGTCTAGCAAGAAGGAAAAAATAGTCAATTTGCTTGAATCGAACACATGAATGCAGCGTTTGAAAAAAATCAGTAATACATATTTGATCATATTCTTATGTTCGTATTTTCCATGTGTCATTTAAAGGACAAGTCCAGGCTTGGTATGACCGGTGATAAAATACATGATAATATTGTGACAGTGTATCATAGACTTGTGACGATGAGTCCATCCCTGCGGTAAACCTTGCGCAAGGGGGACTCATCATGAAACAGTGAAAACCCGGCCCTATCTCCTGCATTCGATTATGATTCGATCGATCGAATCAGGATCGAACGACTGCCGTAGCTCTGTTCAACGGTCACTCCTCGGAACGAAAATGCAATAAAACCACGTTAAGCAGGCGTTTAACCAAAGAAACTTGGTATGAATTTGAAGAAGGATGTTTACCTTACCTGGTAAGTCCAAAATGAGTCTTTCAACACTACATTTTCCATGTTTTTAAGACCAAAACGGACCAGAGAAAACTTCAGCCACCTGCCGTAGCAACTTTGTTCAAAATCTAGTCAACTGCATCATTCGAATCGAGAATTCGACATAATTGTTCTCTGCCGAATCTCGCAAGCTAATTGGTAGCCTCACTACCATAAGGACCCTCAAGTTACGCTCATCTCATTGAGTTGAATTGTTGTTGTTGTTATCACTCCACTGAGGGCCTTATTCCCATAGAGCCGTAAAAACGGCAAAAAAATTCAATCGGCGACAGGATTCTGTCGCCCCGTCGTCTACCGATCAGCATGTGCCTTAGAGCAAGGTGGTTTTTGTTTTTGTGGCAAGAATGATCCTTTACCGACGTACTGATGCCTAATTTGATGGTACAGCAGCTCTAGAAAACTGATCTTAAGGTATTTTAGACCCAGTGGTTGTGAGGAAAAAGTAGCGGATGATTTAGGCCCACAGCTACATTCTAAAAAAGAATGCGAATCGAACGACAGATTGATACATTTTGTAGAATCTTCGAATGTACACAATAATGATTTAGACTCCAACACGGCTCAATCGAACTCTTTTGTGGAGCAGCGGAAAGGTTTCAAATAGAATCAGTACGGAACATTACCGTTTCCGCAAGCGTTTGGGAATAAGTCGTAGTTGTAGCGATATCAGTTCAGCCAAAAGCGAAACTACGACATGTAATCAAGTCTATCTGATTGGTACGTTAGGAATTGCGAAGTCTGGGTCTAAATAGGGCCAAGTTTTTCATAGTAACTCTCTGAATCTCTATTGCCTGAAGCGCCATCATCAAGTCAAAGAGCACAGAGCAACAAGAGACTCATCGTCATCAGTCTAGGCGAATCATAGTTTTTTCTATTATTTGCCGCCATCTCTTTGTGAAATTGAGTAGTCAAATGAGCGATCTGAGCGAAATTCTGCCAGATCCTTCAAACAGAAACGAAGCTGTCCCATTTTTCTCTTGCCTCGTAATCGTTGCTGGCCTCTTCATCGTCTGCTCATGCAAGAAAATTGTGAAAAAGCGAGCAGATTGGGCCTAAGCTTTCAGAAGGTTCAAAGCACTGACAGCCATTAGGAAGCTCAAGATGCGACGTAATAGTCCAGAAGATAAGTGCCGACTTTGAGGACAATTGTGCACTTTTGATAACAGCATGAAACTTGGCACAAACAGAGAACTTGATCATCTGATCAATTTTTGATATAGAAGCAACTTTAAAAATGGTCCGTTGTCATGGTAACCAGTAGACAAAGTTTCCTCGGAAGCTCTTTGGTTAGATCAGTCTTATAGCTGCATTCTTCAAGGTCAGATGGTTTCGGAAACATTTTACACTTGTAGCTGAATAAAGGATGGGAAAAAATGTTTTCAACCGTTTTGGATTGTAATGGTTGCTATGAAAACTGCAATGCTTGTGACGAAATGGAATGTTTACTTGGATTTTCATGCATTCAACAACGACATTTCAGCAAAGAGTCAAGATGGTAGGAAGAAAGGTGGGAATTCGTGTCAGTAGCTCGTACGGCTGCTTTCCACACGAAAAACTTACAAAAATTAATGACAGAGATACATAAATCACTAAATCACGAAAATCCATCATTCATGGGACAATTTTCGTGCAGAGGGAGCTGACATATGATCTACGAATCAAAAACACGCTACAAATTCCGCCTACCAAAACGACATCTTTCGGCATAAACGCTCTAGCCTTCCGAGGAAGCCTTCTCTGGAATGTCATGCCTTATACAATAAAGAGTGCTGAAAACGTATTCAGATTTAACAAAGACATAAAAGCCTGGAATGGAAACAAATGTAGCTGTAATATATGTAAATAAGTTGATCTATATTGTAATTTTTCCTTTTTCTGTTATGTAAATAGTTGGTATTAATTAGTTTGTACATAATCATTTATGTATATTAACTATCTCCCTACCAACTGTAAATAAAGAGATTATTATTATTAATATTATTTGTGGCACTTGTTTGTGCTTGTGGCACATTATTATTATTTGTGCTTGTGGCACTGCTTAGTTCTCTTACAATTGCATTGAAAATCATGGGCAGCGTAATGGCAGGGGTGTTGGCTGGCTGACTTCGTGCAAAATTGCACGTAGTGGTGGGGTGGAATTCCCCATCGAGCTATCCTGGATTTAGCAACTTAAGCAAATCCTTGGAGGGTCACTGGCTTACACTCCTTGCCTTCTGTCTCGGGTTGTATAAGTTCTTGTCACGCAGAGCTTTCACTCCCTTTCTAGACAGTCCAAATCCAAAAAAACAAAAACAGGGAGGAGAAAACTTTGGAAGGCCCCTTGGGGGGATTTTGTGCACGAAAATCATTCCTGGTTTCGAAACCGCTGTGTTCTTAGGTAAAAATTTCTTTTTATTTCAATAGAATTTTAAAATAATAATTTTTCTTTTATTTGTCTGGGTTTTAGAAATAGATTTTTATGCAAATTTTAGGTTTAGAGTATAAATAATTGGCTGTCTGGATTTGTAAATACACTGAAGAAGATTTTACATCGAAACGTATGATATAGAACAGTTTTGTTTTTTTAATATTATTTGTGTTAATATTATTATCATTAATATTATTTGTATTATTTGTATCATTAACCATACAAACCCCAGACTTGTCCTTCAAAGTACAGAAAGCATTTAAAATTGTTTTTAGCAATTTTCTAGAAGTGTCTCGGGAATTTGCAAAGGCTAAATTGCAGAGGCCTTGGGTTGGAGATGGGGCAGATTTAAAGTTTCAAGATCAACATCTCGACACTCAACATACACAAAGCAAACAAAGGGTGTCAATGTTCGAGCTAACTATCGAGCAACGCTGCAAAAGTGACTAGCTATGGACAGGGATTGACTAAATCTGTTTACACCTTTGATACATCCCATAGAGCATAGGGATGTATTAAAGAGCAGAAGCTGCGTAAAGTTACCTCATCAAGAAATCTGAGATAAAGAAGTGTTTGGATATATTAGCTTTTTGAAATGTTAAATCAAGAGTTTAAGGTCCAAGGAACGAAATATCAAGTGTTGCCGATCTGTTGTAGGGAGCTATGGGGGGGGGGCTGAGAGTTACAAGCCTTCGCGCATGCGTGTGTATTTTCTGCTCTGTCTACAGCTGGTAAATAACATCTACGTGATCTTACACAGGGTGTCCAAAGAAATTGAGCCTATTTGTGTGGCTAGTCAACTGAAATCTCCATCAGTCAGTTAAAGGTTAAAGCCTGGTTTCCATATGATCGTAACAGTCGGCGACCTACTGCGACACATGGGCGACGTGTCCCCGATCAGTCGGCGACATATGGAAACGATCACTGTTACGATCTTATGGAAACAAGGCTTTAAACTCATCTCAGCTCTTTCGATGCGGCCCCGTACCGTCCCCGTCTAATCAGTGACGTTGTTCAGAAAATGTTTGCACTTAACGCAACCGTCCCCGATGTGTCCCCGAGCCTGTCTCGGCGACGCGCCGTGGACTGTTATGATCATATGAGAACCAGGCTTAACTTAAATCTGAAAATTCTGTTTGGTAGAAATCACTCATCACATATACACGGTTATTTTATAAGAAACTGGTTTATAAGAAACTAGTACTAAGATAGCCAAAATTTTAAGAAACTCTAGTACTATGTCTGAGAAGAAGAAACTTTTCAAAGTTAAAAACATGGATATTATACCAAATAGGTCGTCGAACCTTTATTCTTGAGCAATATTATCTAACCATTCGTGTTTTCAATATAACAGAACACTGTTTATTCCTTTATGATGTTTTAAATGTCAAGAAACATATCTGCCGCAGTGTTAGCGACCACCTTGATAATTCTGCATTCAAAAATAAGAAACCAATTAAGAAACTTTTAGTACTATGGCCTGATCCAAGTTTCTTATAAAAAACGTGTACCCAGAAAAAAGGAAAATGTTTGTAAGGGTTTGAATGGGCACGAAAATTCAAAGTTCGATTCTGATCCATAACAGTGGCGGAAATTTGGGGGGTGGGGGTGCGATAGCCCCCCCCCACCATGTCCACCAGAACAAAGATCTTTTGTTAGAAAATAATAGAAATAAACAATGCTTTTTGACTGAAACAATAGCTTCACCCACCAATTGGCAAAGTGTCCGCTACTTGCCTATATGATTAACATGCGATTGAAATCAACACTAGATAATTGATACAGTTTTATGACACGCCTGGTAGCACTAGTCTATAATACCATAAATTAATTAGAGAAATACGTACCTTGAAATCTGATGACTCATTGCTTGACAATGAAATGTACCTGAGAAAAATAAACCAAATTCAAAAATCTAAACGTTAATTTATGATTTTAGTCATAATGTTTTAGTTAATGATTTTCTTGTATTGCATTAAAGGCTACCTTAGTCCCTTTAAATTTCGCCTGCCTTCAATTTTGGCTCCCTTTAATTTTCGCCCCCTCGTGTGCAGAAGTTTCACTCCCTTTAATTTTCGTCCCCCTCCAAATTTCAAAGCTTTGACCAAACCATTTTCCAAGCAATGGAACTGCAGGGTACGATTATAACAACTTCCATGCGAAATGGAAGTACACTCATCTGGGCAGTCGTGTCACTACATTTGGCCATAGACAGTCAATTTATAGACTTGGCCAAGTATCGTTCTTTTTCTTATTCGTCGGTAGTGAGCTGTGAAGGAGCGAACGGATGGGAAGCTGTTCGCTTCGCTTGGTTCACTTTCACAGCTCACTACCGAACAAGTAGGCTTGAATTAAGTAAAGAAGGAGACTTGGAACCATCGAAGAAGGTTACCATCGAATGGTAACGATTATCAGCTGCAAGATTAAGGGCGTATCTTCCTAGTTCTCCTTTTACTATAATGTTACTTGTAGATCTGTTAACTCCAAGGATTCTCTTGCAAAAATTGAGATGCATTTTTTCTATTTCGCATGTGTCCCGTTTATTAAGGTCCATGCAATCGAAATAAGCCCAAACTTCAGAGCAATACAAACGGATGGGAGATAGCAAGGAATCAAACAGTTTAAGACATATTCGAATTGGCAGTTTCTTGAATTGGAATTTGCTATTAAGAGAAAAGAATGCACTATTCGCTTTATTTCTTAAGTCAACAAGGGCAGTACGTAAGGATCCTTTGCAGTTGATAGTAATTATCAAGTAGGTGTATTCAGCGACGCTTTCTAATGCTGTATTCTGGACATAGACAGTTGCTGTATTGCGGACTTTAATATTCTTTTGGAAGATGAGGCGTTTTGTTTTTTTCAAGTTTATAGATAGCTCCGAAGACTCGCAGAATTCTTGGAGCTTGTCAAGCATTGACTGTAGCCCTTCTTCAGATTTGGAGAGAAGCATGAGGTCATCGGCATACATCATACAACTGATGCTTGAACCATTCGCTAGACCTAAGGGAGATGGGTTGCTCAGCGTAAGGCCAGGTACAAGGTCATTCAGATAGATATTGAAGAGTGATGGGGTTAAGAGGACAACCCTGGCGTACACCTTTTGAATATGGGAAGAACTGTGTCATCATTCTGTCAATTTTGACGGAGCATAAAGGCTGAGGCTGAGGCTGAACTGTTCTTAAAGGACAAGTCCGAGGTTGGTATAATTGTTGATTATTCAAGAGATTACACTGTTGTGAATGGTGTGCATTACTTTTTAAAATATTCGTCTCTTTTGATCTGTAAAACTACATATTTCAATCTGCTAAGAAGTGCGACATAACGTTATTTCAAATGACGTCACTTGACGTCGACCTGAACGAGGCTGCCAAATGTGTTGATATTATACCACCACATTGATAGCCTCCTTATCGCGCCTTCGCACACTCCTACAAAATACAAAATGGCGACGATATTGGCCTAACTTACGAAGAATAATCGTCGAATTTATGAAAGCTCAAGGCTTCAAAACTTAGAAAGAACTCGCGATTGGTGTTCAGCTGCTTCTGGTAAGGCTGCTTTTTAACAAAAATAATTTTATCAACCCGGGACTTGTCCTTAAAGATGAAAGTACTCTCGAGTACCGAATAAACGGGGGGGGGGTGAGAATAATCGGGGGGGTTGGAAATGGTTCGACATAACAATAATCGGGGGGTTGGAATAATGGGGGGGCTGCTTGAAACAATAGAAAATAGCCTTTTTCTTAGGTAAACACGTATCTGTTAAACATTTATGTGAACAATGATGTTACTGATACATTTACTTTTGAACTCTGGTTCTGTTGAATGCAGTTCTTGAGACTTTTTCTTGCGTTTATTCAGAAATTATGTCTAATACCATTTCATTTTTCCAAAAATTAATTAAAGGGGGGGGGGTTGGAATAAGAGCGGGGGGGGAGGGTTGGAAAATTTTTCAAAAATTAATAAGCGGGGGGGACGATTATTCGGTACTCGAGAGTATATATCTTTGGCATCAAATTTTTGGAAATATTGCACCGAGCTCGTTGCCATCGAATTTTCTATCATTTTCAAAATGTGTACGCATCGTGTGAACACAGTCGAAGGTAAAAATTTCAGTATTGTTTGAAGTCAAGTCTGTATGATACAGAACTTCGAATGATCGAGACTCGAGTGTGGTGGCACTTTGTCAGTAATAGATGCTGCAAGATAAGACGACGTATGGCTTGTTTCAAACCCAGGGGGTACATGACTTGCGTATGGACGGGCGCTGCCGCCCAGTTTTTAAAAAGGCACCCTCTTCTAATTACCGAAACTTGCCGTCGTAACCACTCTTATGATGAATTTCGGCGGAAAACCACCCATTTTGGCTATTTTCGCCAACTTCTAGAAAACCCATCCATGTTTAAGGAAAATCTGCCGAAAAGAGGCCAAAGAGGTGTGATAACAGTCTTTTAAAGGTGATCTGAAGCGGAATTTTTATTGATGCAAATGAATGGCACTGTCAAGTGACACGGAATCCTGGTTAGATTTGTTTGATATCTCACTTCGTTTTCAAGTTATCCACTGATATTAAGTTTCAGTGGATGACGTCATTTTGTTTGCAAATTACTAGGATGATATACTGAAATATAGCTGTATCTAAGCTTTGAAAGGTTACAGTTGTTGGAGACATTTTAGTTGAGCTGAATAAATGTAATAGAAATTGTCTCATTGACTGATATGATGTTTAGAAAGGCATGTCAATTTAAGAACAGTTCTTAGAGTCAATTTCCTTTTCGAAACATAGTCACCCTCATACATTTTCTTTACTTTTTGCAAACAAAATGACGTCATCAGCCAATCAATGGATAACTTGGAAATGAAAAATGATTCAAAATTATAAGAATAATAATAAACGAAATAATAAGAAAAAGCAAAATTATAAACGACATTCTTTATCATTCAAAAGTGCTGTTCATTTGCATCAATAAAAATTTTCGCTTCAGACCACCTTTAAGATCCCTCATAACAGGGCATTCGATTTCAGTCTGCTAAATTTCAATATCTATTTAAAATCAGCTATCATACACAATTCATTTGTCAATAATATTGCTTTGGCATTCAGGGAAGAGTAATTCTTCAAACATAGTGCATTTTTGGACTCAGTCGGTTGATTTTACTCACCCTAATCGTTTGAATTTGCATGTCAGCAAAGATGGTGATTGTGGATTTGTCGCTAATCCTGCGTATATCTCCACTTTTGATGCTATAATTAAAGGGAATACAACGTTTTACAGGCATCAAACTGCTACAAAAAAGACAGAAATATTTACGTCAAAGGGGAAATTGGTGGCTGTATGAATTAGTTTATTTTGCTGATTAAATTGATTAGGAATTTAAAACTTAGTCATACAACCACCAAAGTCCAGCATAGGTTCCAAATCTTTAAATCTACGAAAAAAGGCGGGTGTAAAATTCATTGACATATTTCTTTAAACTGAATGACTTGAAAGAAACTTTAGCCATTTTTCTATAGTTCTACCCTTGGACTTTTCAGAAATCGTGAATATTTGTCGAAATTAAAGCTCATTTTATATGGGAGCTCATTTTATGATGTGACGTCATCAAATTTCTAAATCACAAATCAGAAGAGTGAAAGAGCTTTGCTTGATAACATATTGTAGGGATCCATAAACTATCGTTTTCTTGAAAACTATTTGATCTTTCGTCAAAGTTTTAGAAATTACGATAGTTTAAAGTTTTTTTCGAAAATTTTCTTTAATTCTTAAAAAAGAAGAAAAACACTGCAATTCTGAAAATATTGAAGTTTTCAGAAAATTCCAACGGCAGATTTACCGTAAAATAGCTCAAGTGTCTTTGAAGCCGTTCAGTTCAAAGCAATAGGTCATGGAATTTTACACTCGGCTTTTTAAAGATTTGAAACCTATGCTCCAAAGTCCCCTTCAAGGTAAATATTTCTTTTGTAGCTACGTGTGGTTTACGTGCTATCTTTGCCTCTCTAGTCGATATGTGTAGTATCATGTTTTTGTTGCCTGTTTTATATTGCCATGAGGTAGATGGAGTTTTTCGCTCTAAATGGTTCTAGTAGTAGGGCCTAGCATTTTGCAAGTGGTGTAAACAAGAAATGTGTATTGCAAGTTTTTAGATGGAATACATGCAAATAAACTTCTATTGCAACAAAGAAACACACTGCACTCCTCTTGAAGATTAAAACGTGATTTTTGCAAAATTATGAATTATCATATTACCATACATGCTACTGGTTTTATAAATAATAGATCCTAACTTTTGAAAGGAGCAAAATTTGTTTGAGTGATGGGCTGCTTATAATTTTGAACCAGGGCCTTAGGCCCTTTTCACGGATACAAATATCTATTAAAATGTTACCTTTAATTTTGATGCTCAGAAAAAAACAGAAAACAATTAAAAAAATTTTGAAAGAAAAAAGTTTAGTCTCTTATCACTTAAACTAGATTTTGATTCAGCTTTAACCTTCAAGTACTTTTTCTGCATAACGAATTTTCGAACAGTTTGAGTTGCTTTAAGTCAATCTTGTACCACGTTTTGATGGTCCATGCAGGGGCATAGGAAGCATCTCAAACATGGGGGCAAAATGCTTTGAGAGGACTTTTTCCTTAAGAAAACAGGGGCACCCTTCAAAATAAAAAGGGCACTTCTTTGTTTATTTCAAAATCTTAGGGGGCACATGCCCCAGTGCCCCCGGTTCCTATGTCTATGAGCCCTGGGCATGATGTATGTACAAAGCATCATGGGCTGAATACTGACTTTAATCACTGCTGAAACTCACCAACGAGGTATTGATGAACTAATATCTGCAGTTTTCTGAGTCTGGCTGGCTCTGCAAGTTTCAATACAACTTCTTGTGGATAAACACAAAACCTAAAATACAAACAAAACAAAATCTTAGAGATCTTCCTCTCAGGGGAAGGGGCTGACTTCAATAGGCGGAAGACAGGAGTGTTCCATTAGGAAGTCTGAAAATCACACACACTAAAATTCATAAATTTTTGTCAAAGAGATACCCCAATGCTTACATACCATTCAAACATATACCCAATAATTGTAATAAACATTAAAACATAAACCAAAAGACCAAAAAGTATGTTCTTACGGAAGCAAGGGCAAATTTTGTGAAATGAGGGATTCACGTTCCAAAAAGACAAAACGATTTGCCTTTCTGAAGAACAGATTTCACATCATGGTGCACACTTAATCAAATAAAACGAGAGAGAATGCAAAACATTATGGTCAGCTGCATTGAAGATGTGAACTCTATTCTGAAAGCAGTTAAATTGCTTCATCTTAAACAGAACTACATCCTTCTTGTTTCTTAACTTCACGCCTGTATCTAAGTCAGTTTATTTCACTTTGTAGCCTCTTTAGTAAAACAAAATTATTGAATCATACTTTTGTGATTGCCATCCCTTTGTAACAGGACTATGAATCTGCAAAAGAGAATTGAATGATTATTGATTAAATATTCAACAAATTTCATAAACAAAACAAAGGATCATTTTCACATTCAAATCTTCTTCATGCAAGGACATGATTCTCTTCTCATGCATAAATAATGCAGGTTATTATTCAAGTTTTGAATTATCAGTTTGACATACTTTGTGGCTAGCCGTGATTTACTCTAGTTACCTGCTCTGAATTCTTTTTGCAGGTTGCAAAGCAAATTAAATATTATTTCATACTGTATTATATTTCCTTTAAAAACAAATTTGTCTCTACTTTTCTATACAGAACAGGCCTTGTATACATCAACATAGCAAGGAATCTTACACCATGATAAGAACTCTCCAGCCATATGAAGGCTGATACATTTTTCTAAACAAGAATTTGTTGGCAAGAAAACCATGTTTATGTATGCGAGGCCTGTACTGTGATGAACTTTTCTGAAATCTTCAATATCTTCAGAATCATATAAGACTTGTTTCTTCAGTCAACCATTTCTAGAGTAATGTTTTGAAAACAACTTGAAACATTGTACAGTAGTTCTAAACTCTTTGAAGAAAAATTAAGAAGTTTCAAGAAAACCTTCAGCTTAGGAATTTTGAATAGCATAGCATCATGCACAATCATTCACCTATTCTGGTCCAACAGTAAGAAATTTGATGACTTAATTTTCTCAAAAACAAATGAGCTGGAATTTTCAAAATGATTCAAGATTTGTGAAAATTTGTTTGGTAGAACTATAGCAAAGTTGTCTTTCAAGCTATTCTGTTCAAAGAAATAGGTCACAAACTTTTTCATAAGCAACCAGCCTCATTTTTGTATGTGTAAGCAAAAGTGCCACTATCAGGCAAAAAATACTGCTGGGGTGCATTTACTATTCTGAGAGTGCGTTTGCAGTACAATTGTCCAAACCATTTGCCCACAAGCACAGAATATTTCTAATGAGACCTGATCAATAGCAAATTTATGTTTCAGAAATTAGCTAAGGACAAATAGCTAGAAGTTCTGGTTTCGAGATGGAAGCAGATTTAAAGCTTCAAGGCTAATAGTATCTTGACACTCGAAATACTCAAAGCAAAACACATGGTATCAATGTTTAAGCTCGCTGTCGAGAAATGCGATAAAAGTAACTAGGTGTTGTTGACTAAATCAGTTTTGACCTTTGGGAATGCCAGTAATAATATCAATGCAGTCCCTGTGTCCACAAACTGGTCACTTTATTGAGGATGCTATGTATTCCCCCAATGAAGCTATGTATTCCCCTGATGAAATTTGCTCATGATAATTAGAGAGAGTATACAATGGTAAATCAGTCTGGGCAAAAGAACTTAGCTAACAGTTTGTCGCCAACCTCAAGTTCCCTTGGGCTGTGTCCACCCTCATAGCCAGAGACATGGACAACTTGAAAATTGAGCTTCTTTGGCATCTTCTTTGGGCAGCTCCACAACTACAATTAAAATGGTTTGAAGAATGTTGAATTTCTATGAACAGTTTGCAAAAATATGATGGTTATCTGTGTAAATTAATTTTACAATTAAATCAAGTGATTAGTGTCCTAACTAGAGTACTATCGCCCTTATCAGACCACTTTTCAGAAAACTAAGATTTTTGGAGAGGTCAAAGAAGTTCTGAAAGGGAACTCACCTTGAATAGGCTTCTCAACTCTTGCTACAGACCTCAAAGTGAGATCTGTACCATCCGTCTCCTCATTGTAATGTTGGAGCCACACAAATACGGACCGATCTGAAGCGCCTAAATTAGGCCGTATCGCCCTTGTCAGACCACCACAGAAAACGATGAATTCAGCACATCAAAAACTTTCCAAGGCCGTTGACGGTTCAACAAAGTATTTATTACTTTCTCAGAAAGCCAGAAAGTTACATGACCAATTCTAATTCGATTGAAAATGATTTCAAAATATTGTTAATTTCACTCCCGCTTTTAACTCTCTTATCCTTGACCTCAGTCAACTCTAAACACACGGTGCGTCAATAGTCTACAAAACTAAAGGGTTTCACGTGGTGGACGCACCTGGGCGGCATAATTACAGTGCTCTTCCAAAAGGAGCCTTAGGTCTCGCAATTTGTGTGCGATTCTGGAAATTTCTTTGGATATGAAACGAGAAGAGTTGGAGGAAGCATTCATGAAGACTATTCTGTGTTAACTGAAAGACATCGAGGAACGACACAAAATAGAGATGGCGTGTGGAAACATCAAAGGAAATGTGAATGGTACTTACACCTTCGTTGCAGGTAGGTCAACTCCAAAACTTTATTGCAAGTCTTCTGAGCAAAACAAAACAGCAAAAACGGAGAAATATCAAAGTGATGACATCAGCAAACAACTTTCGCGCGCTTTTTGGATTAGCTAGGCCCATGCTCCCTTTGATTTTAACATTTTATTCAAGGCCGTTGCACAACACGGAAATGATCGTGGTCTGATAGGGGCGATATTACTCTAGTAATATGATTATAGTACTTGAATGAAACTTTAATCATCATGTATTATACTGTACATTACTAAACAGTACTAAAATTTGAAAAGGTTTTAGCAGGTTACATACAAACACTTAAAGGGTATTAACTTACCAGCAGCCTCTATGCACCTTCTTGGAAAAAACCAATCCCTTACTGTTAAAAATTGATGACATTATGTACTGTTTCATGCACATTAAGGGCAACTGAAAAGTTAGGTGCCTGAATGATTAGAATCCAGGCAGGTCCTACTGTGATATTTGCTGGTTTACTTAATGATATTTGCCATTCATTTAATGATATTTGTTGTTCATTTTTATGCCGCCCTGCATTCTTGATATACGTAAATGACATTATACAGTAGCGTGAGCCACACAACCAAGAGCTCAAACAGTCATGCAGTCCAAAAGAAAGCTAAACAGTCGAAGTCTGATGAGAGACTGGGGTTACTGTATAGGCCTGATAATGGCCTAAAAAATCTGCTGGCTGCTGGTCGGTTCTGATATCTTTCTCATTCACATTACAGGCCTAACTAGCTAAATGATAAGAAAACTTCAAGTACCATCTCATACTCACAAAAATGGACTCGTGAACTATTCAACTGTAGCTTTGCTGAGAAAGCATCTTTTTGAGCTGAGAGTCAGATGTCAACTGAATGCATTTCTTTAGCTCCCATCGTGTCCACCGTCTTCATTGAATAGGAGGAATATGAACAACAACAACACAACAGCATAGCAACTGCAACTGGGATTGCTGTGTCGCCACGGGTAGGGTAACCAAAAGGCTGAGCCTGTTTGAAAACTGACTCTAACCTGTGTCTGATGAAAACTTAGCAAATAGACTTAATGCAACGTTGTTTTGTGAGAAAGCTAAACTTATACAGCGTTTGGGAAGACACTGGTCACTTCTTCAAATAAGACCCCGACAGTTTGCAGATGTATACAACCATTCTCATTCCATTTCTTTCACGTATAGCTGGTGACTTGTGTATTCAGTGTCACGCAGAACGTTTACAGCATGGCCCAACTTAATTCTAAAATCGTACAGGACCAATCTGACGAAAAATTCCAAAGAATTGTTCATCTTTCCATCTTTCACATGACATCATCATAATGACATATCTTATTTCTCTATTAGGTAATTTGTACCTCTAAAGTGTCTCTACAATGTATGCTATTAAATAAAGACATGAACTCAGTTTTATTTTGCATTGTCTTTTGTATTTGAGTTTTGGTGATGTTCAATTCTTTTTCAAACTTTAGCCATCGGTCACGTGCATATTTTTTACGATCCACTACGAAGAGTAGTTGTTTTTGAAGTGAATCGTTTCCTAGTCTTGTTATATGTGCAATGTATTGAAGATGTTGCTTTTTACAGAAATTAGCAATGCTTGAGGTCTTTGTTATCGTTCTTAGACGATCGTTACTGAATATGTACGACCAATCCAGATCATTGGGTACTGCTGTTCCTGCCTCGTCTTGGTTTTTTGATTTCTTAGATCTTTTTACGTCTTTGGAGTATTCAATAGGGACATTTCTACGTTTAAACCCATCTTTAACCATTCTTCTGAGGAAATTATGCCAGATAGACTCAATTTTTCTCAGTTCCCTTGTTTTGACCTCCCATGCCGAAACACTATATAACAGTCGGCTGCTTGTACACATGCTTCAAGAATCTTTGACTTCTTTTTCTCGCTGCCGCTTATTGGAAGAGATTCTTCAGGTAACTGGCAGGCATTTCGCGAGCCGTACGCATTGATATACGAAGCAGAGTACAGCTCCTTGTAGTACTCATTTTGTTGAATAGTTTGTGCGCTTGTTTGTGTCCTGGGAGTCATGTGCCTGGGGTTAAGTTTGATACTTGATGCATCAATACAGATTTGAAATTGTGATCTGGACAAATGTTTTCTGATCGCCTTGTAATATTATTGATTTCTGAACCAATCAATGAACCTTGGTCAATTCTTTTAAAATTTTGTCACCCAATTTAGCACGGTGTAACTTCAGAATCTTTAGCACAATTTCAATCCAAACATGATAATTATGATGGAATACATCAAACGACACTACTCTATAAAAGACATTTGCAAACAAATTCTACTTTTTGACCTGCTTTATCAATGGCCCAAAAGATAAGAATAGATCATAAAGCTTTTGTTTTGGTGCTGAAAGGTAAATAAATTACACGTTGAAAATACTTGCCAGCACATTTTGAAAACGGCGAAAAATATGACCGATAGGCCTCCCGTTCACACGTAAACGGCATATTTTGCCAGCACATTTTGAAAACGGCGAAAAATATGACCGATAGGCCTCCCGTTCACACGAAAACGGCACATTTTTGCCAGCACATTTTGAAAACGGCGAAAAATATGACCGATAGGCCTCCCCTTCACACGTAAACGGCATATTTTGCCAGCACATTTTGAAAACGGCGAAAAATATGACCGATAGGCCTCCCGTTCACACGTAAACGGCATATTTTGCCAGCACATTTTGAAAACGGCGAAAAATATGACCGATAGGCCTCCCGTTCACACGTAAAACGGCATGTTTTGCCAGCACATTTTGAAAACGGCGAAAAATATGACCGATAGGCCTCCCGTTCACACGTAAACGGCATATTTTGCCAGCACATTTTGAAAACGGCGAAAAATATGACCGATAGGCCTCCCGTTCACACGTAAACGGCATATTTTGCCAGCACATTTTGAAAACGGCGAAAAATATAACCGATAGGCCTCCCGTTCACACGTAAACGGCATTTTTGCCGGCAGATTTTGAAAATGGCAGATTTGAAAACAGCAATCTAACCGGCACATTTCGAAAACGGTATCTTGTGAACTCTGGGCAATGATGAAAACGGAACATTTTTCAACGTTGTTGAAACCCGAGGGGGGGGTACTTCTATACTTGATTTGACGGGATGTGCTGCTCAACAGGGTGTTCTTTTACGGTAAGAATTATGCGACCGGGTGTCCTTTTCTGATAAAAATTATGCGACAAGGTATTGCAATTGATAAGAAAATTATGCGACAGGGTATCATGTGGAAGGATGACTTTCAGAGTTCTCTTGAAACAATGGATTTTGGCGAAATTTTTATGCGACAAGGTATATTTTTGGGCCATTCTTACGGGACAGGATGCAGGGTGTGGAGAGGTTTGCCACACACCCTCGTCATTTCCCTAGTCAAGTACCCCTCCCCCCTCCGGGTGTTGAAACGAAAATGATCGATCCTCAAGGTGTAGCTACATTTCTGTATCATCAAATTCTTCCAGAGATTGTAACATGTTAGTTGCGGTCAAAATTCCTATCATTTTCAAATTGTTCTGGTATCGTGGCAACAAAATCTTGAGTAAAAATTTTCAGAGTCGGAGTCAAAATATTCAGATTTTTCCATTATTCTTAAAGTCTCGAATGAAAGCGCAATTTTCTCCCTTTCACTTAAGACCATATGAAAAACCTAGTACGCCCTAAAAATTGATCTGGCAATCATCAGTGCTATTTGCAGCACTATTCAAAAACAAGGCATTATTCTGATAGGAGGTGGACTTGCTCCGATTCTCGCTCTTGATCAATAAACAAACGGGAGGGAAGAAGAAAAGGGAACTCGCTCTCCTTCCCATCTCCCTCCCTTTTCTCGTCTGCTCCCCTCCCGTTTCTTTATTGATCAAGAGCGAGACTTGGGCCCCGTCCACACGTATCCGGATCTTTTTGAAAACGCATCTTTTTTTATCCGTTTTGGGTTTGCGTCCTCACGGAGACGGCGTTTTCGGTCACCAAAAACGAAGCTTTTCGAATACGCTCTCCAGAGTGGATCTTTTTGAAAACGCCGTTTTCATTTTGTCGTGTGGACAGGTGAAAACGGAGCTTTCGAAAACGCTGACGTCACAGCATCGATTTACGACGAAACAGAGCATGCGCACGGATCTTTGGGGATCACGCAAGGACATTTTGATTGTTTGTTTTCTTTTGTCAAAGTTCGAGCAGCGGAGTTTGAATGCAGCAGTGTCTTCGTGTGGACGGGGATGTTTTCGAAAACGCTCCTCGTGTGGACGCGGATATTTATTTATACGGATAAAAAAAGACGTGTTTTCAAAAATATCCGGATACGTGTGGACGAGGCCTTGGAGCAAGTCCAGATAGAAGGTAACTTTGGAAATTCTTAAACCAATTACAATATCAGAAATTTCTTGGAAGGTAAGTTGTTCCCTTATCCATAACTAGCCTCAAGTCTATTTCGTCATCTGTAATAAGTCCATCTGAAACATTTTTAAGTATTCTTATCTTTAATACGAACATCAATATCATTTTTGACGCAATAGACTTGCGGCGAGTCTTCCATATCTTCTGAAAAACCAAGAAATTGCAGGATAAGCCATATCATGAAATTATAGTGATTTCTCAGACAAGAGTATTCTTTTGGGGACATCAGGCATTACCCTACCTCTGGTACCCTGGGTAGCCTTTTCTTTCTGCATTTAATGACATAACTGGAAGAAATTAAACGAACACTTTCCGAAGAAAAAAGATCCGGTTGCCGAAGAAAAATTCAGCAAATGGGCAAAAATGCTTTTCTTTCCGGGGAGTTAAACTATGGAATAGCCTTCCTGCTGAGTCTAAAACGGCATCCTCCCTAAATGGTTTTAAGAAATCAATAAAGGGTTAACC
This sequence comes from Aurelia sp. 4 Dawson et al 2005, assembly GCA_964019985.1. Taxonomy (NCBI): domain Eukaryota; kingdom Metazoa; phylum Cnidaria; class Scyphozoa; order Semaeostomeae; family Ulmaridae; genus Aurelia; species Aurelia sp. 4 Dawson et al 2005. Next base: position 3,451,664 of record OZ026509.1, read on the forward strand.
TTTTCTCTCTATTGTATATATTTCATCATTGTAAATAGGCTTTTAAATTATGGTTTTTTATATTCTAGTGTCACTTTATTTTTAATTGTATATTGTAATTAAGTTTTTATCGGAGGGCCCCTTGAAAAACGGCTTCTGCCGAAGGGCCACCCTCCTTAAATGATATGAAATGAAATGAAAATGAAAACACTTGCACAGAACAACACAAAAAAAATCAATATGGTAAGTCACCAAAGCCCTTAACGAACTCTTCTCTATAAATATAATCTAATACATTAATGGACAAGTACTAAACATTTGTAGCTACCTACTCAACTTGTAAAGCACTAGCTTCGCTCGCGCAATAAAACTTAAGACATTATAACTGCTGATTAGAGGCCAACAACTTAAATGGGGGGGGGGGGCTAAAGCGAAATTTTTATTGACGCAAATAAATTACATCGTTAAATGATAGAACATGCTCTTTAAAGTGACAGGGTCGCGTAATGTAAACAAATTATTTCCGAAATGACGATTTTGCAGTATTTTGATCCCGGGGGGGGGGTTAACATAACATTTTGAGGGTACGGGTATGTGCTGCTCATATGGGTGGGTTTTTGGGTCCAATATTCCCTAAACAAAGGTCTCTTTTTCGGCAAATTTTCCTTAAACATGGATGGGTTATCCAGAAATTGGCAAAAAATTGTCCAAAATGGGTAGTTTTGCGCAAAAAATTAATCATAAAATGGGTATGACGGCATCTGTCCGAAATTAGAAGAGGGCAGCTTTCTGAAAACCGGACGGCAGACCCCCATCCATCCGCAAGTCATGTATCTCCCCCGGAACTTTGATAGGCCACATCACAGAGATTTTCAACCATGTTTTTCAAAATGAAGGTGTTATTTTGAAGCTAGGCTCTTGAGCTTCGTAGAGAAAAAAAGCACACACCTCTATGTTATAGAATTGCAGAGATATTGGTGGATTTTTGGAAGTAACTATCTTGTCGATTCACCTTATACACAAAATCTGTGCAGAACACAACGGCCACGTGTGGGCAACAATATAGATTTTTGAGATAACAGGTTTGTTTACGGTTACGCGACCCTGCCCCTTTAAAACTTTTGTAATCTCAATTATTTTCCAGTTATCCACTATCTTGTTAGAACTGGCTGATGATGTTATGTTGCTCGCACACAGTCAAGAAAGTGTACTATACCCAAATAAATGCCCTGGCGTGAATCAATCCGAAATAAATTTTAAAACATACCTAAATAGCTAACTTGAACATAGATACTTCGTTTGTCGATACTGGTGCCTTGAGAGTGAAGATATCAACTTTCAAAAAAACAAATTTGTCTCCATATATAAATCAGAGCTTTGATGTTTTGGCCTAAGCAAATTCTTGAAACACAGCGAATAAAATCAACAAAACTTGAAGTACGAGGGGAATAACTGGAGACGCCACAACAGATGTGATTTTGCAACCAACTCTAAGTGAACTATTTTGTTCGGGAGACGAGATATACGTTGTCCGAGGAAATTTATGTGTCCCCCCGTGCAGTGGGTTAAAGCTCATGCGCAGTAGCGCTTTGGAGTTGAAGCTGTGACGGGCGCATGAGCTTTAACCCACTGCATGGGGGGATACATTAGTTTCCTCGGACAAAGCAATCTCGTCTCCCCAACAATATTTTGGAAATAAGATCATATCAACTCGATCTTGTAATGCTATCCCCGCAACTTTACTTCGGGGGTGTTTTTAACTTCTATATATCAAATTTGCTATGTTAATTGCATTGTAAATATTTCCTTTATTTTATTCATTTATTCTTCTTGCTCACCAATGCAAATTCTCTTATTTCGTGGCAATTTTTTACTTATTTACTTATGTGTTTTATAAATATTTACCCTGGGTACCAGAGCCAAAAATAATGGCTCTGGTACCCAGGGTAATAAATGTTTTGATGTGACACTTTTCGTCAAGGGAGCTCCGAAGTTAACATCATTCAACTCAATAAACCCGTTACTTTTTTGGGTCACAAGGTATTCATATGATATAAATGATGTCCTGGTGAACTGTCGTCTGTCGTTATCAGCTGCTACTGAAGTCGGTGGAAGACTCAAAAATAAAACGATATATCAAAAATTTAAAACGGGATCTTTCATTATCCCATACACGTATTTTTTATAAGGAACTGCTTATAAGAAACTCAATTATTAGATCGCCAAAAATTAAGAAACTCCTGTACTGCGAAATATAAATTAAGACAATACAATTTTTATAAAGGAATCCTTAACATATTTTTGCTTTATCTCCACTTGTTTCTTGCATGATATTACTTGAAAGGTACTCGAGAATAGTCTAAACGTTGGAAAGGCTTCAAAAACATTCCTTGAAAACTTCTTTATGTACCAAGTAGTGGACATGAAGATTTGTTTGTTTGTTTGTTTATTTGCTTCTTTTCAATTTGTTTTGAGTGGGCTTGTTAGGATTTCTAGCTACTGAAAGCTAATTTAGGCTCACTGTGTATGCTGCATCCAGGCATGGGACCCCCAGTTTAACGTCCCTTCCGAAGGACGACGAGGTGAGTTGTGAGGTCAGGCCTCCGAGGTCACCCATCCGGAATTTGACCTTATTCGACCGGGCTTAACTTCTCAGTCACCAGACGAAGACTGTATAGGCCAGTCGGTCACTCACCCCGTAAAATTGTTACGGAACCTGTAAGAAACTCGCAAGAAACTCTGAGTACTAAAAATCGGATAATTTTAAGAAAATTCCAGTGCTGGCCCAAATTCTTAGTTTCTTATAAAAAATGCAAGTAGTGCATCAATAAAGGTGTCATTTGCATTGATAAAAATTATCTCTAATCTATTCAGTTCATAAAAATATTCAATATCTAGTTAAATGGGGTCTATTATAAGGTGCCTCAAAGTCGCCAAACCGCCAAACTTTTCGCTCTTACCCGTCAACTACAAGCTATTTTCTCTTATAAACTGCAACCGTTAGTTTTCTTCAGTACGATAAACATTCTTTTTAGCATAGCTATTTCATTCAAATGAAGCAGGAATCCCAAGGAATTTTATGCGAATCTACAAATTGCGATGACCGTACTTTTACAGCTATGAGAAGATCTGTCAGATCAAGCAAAAAGTTCTACAAAATATGTGAAAAACCGTTTACCACTCGTTTTACATTTCAATTTTCCACAACCGAGTAGCAAAAGAAAAACCGTAAACGGCATTTATTTCCTTCCAGAAACCGTATCCCGCACTTACTTCATTTCAGAAATTATTATACTTATTATCAATTTCTTTAAAGTAGGTGTTAAGGATAGCTACTACAGCCAATCGATGCCTACCAAAACAAAAACAAAAAAGATTACGATAAATTAACTACAAAGTGCAAAATAAAATCTAATTAATTTAACAATAAAATGATATCTACATATAATACATATTTAGAGTTGAGTTTTCAAAGTAGGTAAAATCAAATTATTTCAAGAACCCAACCTGTGCTACAAACGTCTTGCATAACGGGCAGTTGCATTCTTCGCCCATCCATTTTTGCGTGCTTTTTGAAGACGGAAACTCGGTGACTGTTTAGCGTCCATGTCACAGTTTACATCCCAATACTTTTTGAAGACGGAAACATTCGGTGACTGTTTAGCGTCCATGTCACAGTTTACATCCCAATAATTTTGTCCCAAACTGAACTGTTCGGGCTTTGGGCATCTGTAAGAGACCTTTGTTTCTAAGAAAATTGGCATAATTCTTCTCAATGAAAATCTCCGTCATAAAGCTTGGGGCTATATTCGATTTTGTTTTGAAGATCTCTGTCATCAGCAACTGCAGATTCCATTTGTGAATAGACAAATAATTATCTCTCGTCAGAAATGCGTCTAAGACAGAAACCGTATTCCGCATCTAAAATAAGGCCGAATGCGCCTACCCACTACCATACTTCACTTGACGGGATGTGCCGCTCAACAGGGTGTCCTTTTACGGTAAAAATTATGCCACAGGGTGTCCTTTTCTGATAAAAATTATGCGTCAGGGTATTATAATTGATAAGAAAATTATACAATAGGGTATCATGTGGAAGGATGCCTTTTAGAGTTCTCTTGAAACAATGGATTTTGGCAAAAATTTTTATGCGACAAGGTATACATTTGGGCCATTTTTTATGCGACAGGCTACAAGGAGAGATTTGCCGCACACCCCCGTCACTTCCCTAGTCAAGTACTCCCCCGGGCCCGCCACACTATAATAGAACCCCTTCAATGATACATTGATACAAACATGTGGCATATGAGTTTCTGGAGAATAAAATGCTTAGTATAAAAACAAACTTTTCCTGACTCACCTAGTCAATTTCAAGACAAATAATACCTAGAAATTTTATCCAATTAAGTCCATGCCAATTCTACAGTTTTGCCAGTTCTGTAGGAATCTTCACAAGCCTGAGCAACTCTACAAGCTGATAATGTACTGTCTTTTGTGACAATAAGCTCCTTCCCATTCATAGCATCAAGAAAATGACCCAACTCGATTTGATAGGCCTCGGCAAATCTCTGTTGAAAGGAAAACGGTATGACGTCATCAGAAATACCATTGCCGTTGGACAGACAGAAGGAGGACTTTGACGGGTTCTTGCTCTCCACCATGCCCTCACTCCCGAATGCCTCCAGCCGCTGGTCGTACCCATACGCAGCATATCTGCTCAAATCGATCATAGCCAACACGCCACTTGGGAACTTCATTGTCATGGCAACTGTATCCACGTCATCCATATCAGCAACTTCTTTGCGAAAAGCATGCGCCTGCGCATAAACAGTGGTAGGTTTCTCTCCCACAATCCACATAATCAAATCAATGTCATGGATCCCGCAGTCATGGAACATTCCGTGTGATACCTTCAAATAACCAAGAGGCGGAAATGGAGAGTCGCGACTGCAGGTTTTGACAACTTGTAATTCTCCTATCTTTCCAGCATGTATCTCATCACGTACTTTTGAATGAGTTGGGTCGAATCTTCGGTTGAAGGCACAAAACAATGGAACATTGTATTTCTCTGCTTCGTTATAACAATTTTCTGGAATATGAACAAAAGACGATTGTCAACCATTGCATTGTGAAAGCTTAAAAGAACAATTCCGGGGTTGGTTTGATTGATTACAAAATAGAAGATTATACTGTTATTATTGGGGAGAAGAGATAGCCTGTGTCTGAAGAAATTTGCATCCCCGCGTGTAGTAGGTCAGAGGTCATGCGCAGTAGTAATGCGAGCTTCAACCCAAAATGCTACTGCGGAGGAGCGTTAACCCACTGCTTGGGGGGGGGACACATAGGTTTCTTCGGATAAAGCCTATCTAGTCTTCCGAACAAGTTATGAATGGTGTATTATACTTTTTCCTGCCGACGGTATATTCAATACAACTGCAACAACACAACAAAATGTTTGGCCTAACGAAAACAGAGATGTGGAGATGGGAGTCTAAGTAACTGATAGAAGATTCAAGAGAAATCTAACACAGTTAATTGGCAGGTATGATTAAAGTTTAGTACAATTGGATGAATTACTGAATCGTGCAAGCATTACTGAATCATTCTCCGCCACCTGTGATCTTGCCACAGCTAGCATCGTTATACTGAGAACAGTGGTCATAAATTTGTTCTCCCTTACAAATTTGCCAGATTTGGACGCTTGATCCAAACCTCTTCTTTAAGAAGTAAAGAGGTCCATACCGGGTGTCCAAAAAAGGTGCTCCTCCTAAAAAAATCACAAAAATCAATTTTTATATGCAAAAGCCTCGAAGACCGAGGCAAAAGAAGCTTATCTAATGTTATACCTCTCGTTGATATCAGAGCAAATAGGAATGCAAAGTAATTTAATCCTTGAGATCATTGTCAAAATTTGCTTAACATTGCATATGTCCAAAAACAGTGGTTCAAAACATAATCATCGAGAGACTAAATCTGTTTCGTCAAAGAATCTACATGCTAGAAAGTTAGGTTACCGAAAACCTCTTTAAATCCCATTTGGTTCGCCCTGAAACAATTGAGAAATTGCAGAAACGATGGTCTATGAGATTTTTACCAAAAATGCTATTTCGAGGCCTCTGGTTTCAGTCTTCGCACAAACTTGAACTTCAAAGGCTTGTAACTCCATAAATTTTTTAGCGGATTTGCAAGATTCTTGTGTCGAAAATAAATTTAAAATCTCAGGAAAATGGTCACTTGACAAAGTGTCCATGCAGCGTATCCTTATTTTTTGTATTTAATCAAACGTCGAACAATTTTTGAGACACCCTGTCAAATATTTTGATACAATTTTCTCTTTGATTCGCTTTACCATAACATATTATAGAGATGATAACATTTTTGCTTTGAATACTACAACGTAAAGAAATGTAACGTTGAATAGCCCTACATTTAACTATATTTTCAAAGCAAAATTGTCAACCTAGGGCATGAGAAAACCATCCTACCTGCTAGACTCTGAGATGTCAAGCAGGATGAAATCTGCGTGTGTTTGAATGCAAAATTTCATCTCGCCTTCCAATTTTCCATCCCACCTCCTAGCCCATGATTTCTGACAACAAAATTAGTACTTGGAGCTTGGCGCCATTAGGGATTAGGTTTTCTATTATTCTCCATTTAACACGTGCGCGAAACAGGCGATTTCATCCCACCCTCCACCTTTTCATCACACTTTCCAGAGTTTATATAGAAAAATTTCATCCCACCTCAGTGAGATCCCACCTTAGACTGATGACGATGAGTCTTTTGTTGCCCTGTGCTCTTTTTGCCTTGATGATGGCGCTTCGGGCAATAGAGACTCATAGTATCACTCTGAAAAACTTGGCCCTATTTAGGCCCAAACTTCGCGATTCCTCCAGTACCAATCAGATTATGTGATTTGTGGATTACTATTGTTAAGGTGTAAACGCGATAGAATTTTCGATTTGATTGAAGAATGAAAACACTCCCATGGGATGGAGATTCGAAGCCGTGATTCTTTCATAATTCCATTGATCATTGAAGAAAATAGGGCCAAGTTTTTCACTGTTTCACTATGAGTCCCTCTTGAGCAAGGTTTACCGCCGGGATACAAGGGACTCATCGTCATAATCTAACCTCTCATGCAGTGTGATCTCAACAAACCGGGACAGCTCATTTTCCATATGAACGAAAGAACGAAAGATGAAAATTACAAATATCGAGAATATATCTCCTGTATGCATCGTAAGAATGGCAATGCAGCAAAAAGTGTTCGGTGCCCTCAACTGAGGTGCAGAGTGGATTCAACGTTTCTCTAATATTATGTCTGAATATGCGCAAATTTAACATACTCAGACCAACATGTAACTGTGTGAATATTGCAAGACCTTTTTGGTTGTGAATGCTGTAAACAGGCTTAGGAGTAGGGTGAAGAGGAGATAACAGGTTGTTTTTGAAACTGCCGGTTGTAGGTGTTTAAGTTCACCCGGTGTTTAAGTGACATCATTTTATGTTACATCAAAAGAAACAGTAACGGTAATAAAGGTTATAATATTAAGTGTTAGCTGTAGCTGTTAGTAACCTATTTAAATAACTTTATACAGGGCACTCCAGAAAAGTGTTTGGCATTTAATTAATGTAAATGAACGGATGTATAGCGACATAATCTAAACATAGCACAAGAGAGCCGCAGGCGCCACTTATCTTCCTTTAGTTTCATAGATCGAAAACATCAACTACAATAGGTTATATTTAGATTACCCAGTCCCCTTAGCTAAGTTTGCTTTCAACCCCTTTGATTTGCTTTCAGTATTCTAACGGAACTATAAGATGAACAGGTTACATGGTAGTAAGATGACCAAGTGACACCGGATTAGACACCGGGATCTTGCAAATCCGCTGACAGTTAATTGTTTAATGATCTTTATTAAGGATATACTGGGTAAGTCAGAAGAAAATGTGGGGCGCTTGCCTTTCCTTGTAGGTACAATTTACTTTGCAAATTTGTTTCCTAAAACAGTTATTGCATTGAAAAGGCTTACTTTAGATAGAAAAATGTATGTAATCGAAAAAGGACTTATTCCATGGTTACGAGTCACACAGTAGAATTGTGTGTCATGTCACAAGAAGCCTAAAATAGTTCTATTTCATTCACATTCCGGCATAACTGCACTTCCAAACAATGACAAACTTACAGCTTCTCCACCAAAAAGAGGATCAAAACAAGGCATCTCACAGCATAAAAAGGCAAATCATTGCTATTGATTTGTAGCCAAACGAAACTATTTATTTCAAAGGCAATGCTAGGAAGCTAAGCAGAGAGTTCTATTAAAAGTGATACCTTTCCCCAAAATAGCAATTATATACACAAAGTTTTTTTTAAAGAAACTGCTTGCAAAAACTCAACTCTCAGATGGCCAAAAATTAAGAAAATCCTGCATGTTTTCCATTATCCTCACTAGTTTCCCTTATTATATATTACTTGAGAAGTACTCAGGGAAGTACTGTACTTGAGAAATTTCACTGCAATTTTTAAGAATTTGTGACAAAACCGTTCATAGCCTCTACTCAAGCCGTAGGTCTGTTAGAAACTTTATTACTTGACTGAAGTTTCAAAAATGAGGCAATACAGAATCCCACCACTCCTACTGGTTAATGGCATATTTCCCGTGGGTTTCCTGTAGCCATGTTTGACACGATACAAGGACGCGTTTTTGTCACCAGAGCAGCTGGTTTGGGCCTGTGGGATTTACAGCAAACTCAAACGACATCATCACCTCACATTTTTTCTGATTCACTTAGTAATGTGCACAAAGCCTGAAACCAAATCACATCCTCTGCTGCCGAACGCCTTGATGAGCGTATTTTACAACATCTTAATCAACACTTCAATGTCAGATCATCTGCAATTTTGGCATTTTTTTCAATCTTATTGGACATTTAAAGATATCTAACCTGTTCCTTCATATGTTTCAGCAAGTGGCTTTTCACAGAATACAGCCTTTCCTGCTTGCACACACTTCAAAGTCAGCTCTTCATGTGTCGAAGTTACCGTTGTAATAATCACTCCATGAACCTCTGGGTCACCTGTGAATAAATAGGTACATTTATTCATATGATAAAAGCTCTACTAAGCTCCCCAGGGGGCTTGTTTGATTCTTGCTACTCCAGAGGGGGGGGCTAAACAGAAAGGAGGCTTATTAGAACGAGGACCTATTTATTTGTATGAGAATATAGATTACAGCTTTTAGCTTTATCATCCTATATTTTGCTGAATCAACAATATACCATTTTAAGGGTCACATACAGGGTGTCTTGAAAAACATGTGTGCTGTTAGGCTGGCTGTTGTGGAGCAATCATGCATCCAAGTTTTCCATTTTTAATGAATCCTAATAGAGGCGACTTCAACTTACAACTTGACACCAAGTTTACAGTTATTTACGCACATATATAATTGCAGTCACACCGTCACAACATGAAGGTTTCATGTGGCTTCTGCTTCTGCCTCACCACAAAATATTTGTGAAATGTTTCTCCAAGCTGTATCATCTTGTGCTGTCAACCTTATCTGTTCAAAATCTTCCTTGCTCTTGATAGTTGGTATTGGAAATGATCTTTCCATTGATCTCACTCTGGTGATATCTTTCTTTAATGTTGTTACCATAGTTTCTTGAGGTCTGCCTCTGCTCTCTGGAACCCTTTTTCTGATCTTTCAAAGTTAGAATTTCCAATTTTATTGCCTTTACTGCTTTTAATCATCAGATAAACGTAATATGTGAACAAACAATCACCATCTTCTTTTCAGGATGTCAATTGAAATTAATTGTTCTTCACATCTTTTATACAAATTTTGATTGGAAATCTTGTTAAGATATTTTTTCCTATTAGCTGTCTCAGTTGTTAGGTGAAAGCATCAAGGCCTTTTGTATCTTTTTGTGTCAATCCCAAGTTGAGCTGTTATTCATCAAGAATGTTTACATTGATTTTCTCTAATTTAATAGTGATACTTCTTAGACTTATGTAAAGAGCATACAGTATATCAACATACTCAGCAAGTTCCTTCAGGTCAAAACTATGCTTCTGTCAAGCTTGTTGCCAGAATTCCTGCTCTGGGGTTGGGTATCATTTTTCAAATGTTGGAGAATGTGATTTAAATTGTTTGCATAATACTGTCTAAACCTTCATGCAGTGAGGCAAGCAATATGGACCATTTCAGCAATTTTGTTATTCATATCTGCATCAACTTGATTGACAAGGACATGCAAGATAAATTGATAAATAAGATAACAATTCACAAAACGCAAAACAGACAACAGTTGCACTTAACCAAACTATGAGGAAACTAGAATGCCAGCATACAATTTGTACCAGTTTGGCCTTGTTTCTTCCTTAAAGCCTCATTTTGTGGCTTCACAACTTGATTTTCTTCATTAAGACACCCCCTCTTGGGGGTCTATTATACTGTTCTTAAAAACCACAAAACAGCCAAAAGTTGGGCTCTTAACCCGTCAACCGCAAGCAATTTTCTCTCTTAAACTGCAACCATCAGTCTTCTTCAGTATGATAAATATTCCTTTCAGGACAGCTATTTCATGTAACTGAAGCAGGAATCCTAAGGTAATTCGTGTGAATCTACGGTTTGCAATATGATTGTCCTGTTACAGCTATGTGAAGGCCTGATAGATAATCACAATTATCTAGTAGATGGCTCTACAAAATAAGCGACAAACCGTAAACCGTTGGTTTAAATTCCAATTTTCCGCAACCACGTAGCAATACAAAAACCGTACAGTATACCGCACTGAATTTCTTGCAGCAACCGTATACCGCATCCAAAATAAGGTGGAATCCACCTAACCGCCATGCTATAATAGGCCCCCCCCCTCTTGTGCTCTGATCTTAGTCACTCTTTTTTCAAGCCATCATTTTAAAACTTCAAAACAATAGCAACAACAACAACAACTGTGCCTTCACAGTGGTTACAGTTTGGATGGCAAAATTTCCACATTTCCTGATGGGTTTCTTACAAAATCCTAGGGCAGTGCACAATTTTGTTTGATAAAGATCAAGGACAGGGTGTTGTTTACAAAGATTTTGCTGGGACTGGTATCCCAAGGAATTTAACTCTGGGGCAGTACCCAATGGGGATAGTCAATTTATATCAAAAATGGTTTGAAGACATTATTAGCTAACAGTAACCCAAGCAAGATCTGCACATGCCCCAGTCCGCAGAGTATGGCTCTTTTTGATGAGATCTTTGTTGTGTCTCTTTTTTTCTCTATTGTCAATTTTCAGTGATGGTGCCAGCTCTAAAAAATCTGAGAGAAAAGAGGGGGTATTTTGACGTTTCAATCTAAAAATACAACCCAACTAATATTATGCCATTTTCCTTTGACAATTTTTGCCGAATTTTGGCATTTTGGGAGACAAATTATCCCCAGTCCCCCCATGGTGCCACTACCGCCTACCTTGAATGTCATAATGCCATACTGCATCAGGACCATTTAGAAAGGGGGCTGCCAGACCGCCAGGGTAAAAAATACAATCAAAGAAAACTACAGTGGCACTAGGGGGAGTGGGGGGGACTTTCTCCCTTCCCAAATCCCAAAAGTCGGCAAAAATTGTCAAAGAAAAATGCCAATGGCATAAAATTAGTTGGGCTTTTCTTTTTTTGCCAACTTGTTTTGATTCGATTATAAATCTTTCCTTTCGATTGGAAAATTACATCAAAATCCCCCCCATTCTCTCCACTTTTACACAGTTGGCGCCACCACTGGAAGGAATGCGTGGAATGATTCCGTGACCATTGATTAGAAAATCAGTTCTGTCGAGGAAACCACCATGTTTGCAGTCCGGTCACGAAATAATCCATCCTGAACACCGTCCGGCAACAAACAGGGAACAGATTGAATAAAATGATAAACAAACAGATGAAATAATGAAAAGATCTAGTCCTTGAATTGATTCTCACAAAAACAAAATAAATGAAATACATGTCATTTCATACCCAGAACAACATTGAGTTGAGAAGGCTCCATGATCTGTATTCCATCAAGACGATTGAGGGCGACTGTGAGTGCGATGTCCTTCCGCCTCCCAGCATCAAGTTCCACCAAATACTTCAAAATAACGCGTCTGTTTGCTAAACAATTCCTGAAATGGATTGAGCCCGCACGACCAAGGCCTAAAATGGCGATTCCAAAACTTTGCAGGCTCTTTTTCTCCATGGTATTCTCTTCCTTCCAACTTTATCTTCCTTTCCCTTCGGCTTGTCATGAAATTCGCAGACCTCAGACATAAACTTTCGCTCATCTCATTGAATTGAATTGATGTTGTTGATGTTCAATTTGATTGTTGTTTTTGAGTTTTCGAGTCTTTTTCCAAACTGTACAGAAGAAATATTCTCCTACGCAGAGGTTAGGTTCCCTCCCTATGATTGAGGAACCTCTGCATTGGAGAGTACAGAAGATACAGGAAGAAAGGGAAATGAAATATGTGTTTTCTACTAAAACAAACTTATCTTTGCTAAAACCGAGCATCCTCTCTCACATTCATGAAGATATTACAACAAAGAATATCAAAATTTCATGGGAATTTTCTGCATGGAAGCTTAGAGGAAAGGCACAATTTCCTATGATTTCTGATGTAAGCAAAGGAAACTAGGAAACTTCCCTTTCCTCTTAGTTTTTTCAGATGAAATTTCTAGTTTCTGCTGAGCTTCTTCCTCCGTGGCAATCGGAAATTTAAAGATATTTTGCTGGGACTTTATCCAAAAGCACATTGTTGCAGCACAGGTGATGGGGAAAAATGAATGTTATTAAAAAGAACAGGTGAGCGTAAGTCAGAACGGCCGTAGGTTCAAATCCCACGCTGGACAGTTTAGTCGCTGTCCGTAACACTAGCCCGGGTCGACCAGAGCCATGTGAGGGAAATCTGGTAGCTGTGGCGGGTAGCTGTGGCGGACTGATGGTAAAACATCCGTGGCCCCTGCTGGAAATAAGTCTCTCAGACTTTCGCGGGCTAGCCACGTCAAATATAAATACCTACCTACCTTATTATAATGATATGATAAAACATAAATGCCATTATTGCTTCATTTCTCTCAGCCTTTCTCTTGCGACCTGCCTCAATTTCGAGATGGGCCTAACAGTCCAGTGTTTAGACTGGCAGATTGCAAGAGAAAGGCTGAAAGAAATGAGGCAATACAAGGTATTTATGTTTATCATATTATTTTGATTCTTTTCAATAACATTCACCTTTCCCATCACCTGTGGTTGCAGCTACCACTAAGAGGGCCAGTATGAAATTTAGGTCAACTCAATTTTTAATATATCTATGCCACTATAATTTGGGATGTCTGTAACTTGGATTTTTACCAATATTTATCAAACTTGTTATGTAAATTGTATGGAAAATTTTCGCTTAATCTCTTCTCAACCACTGTAAATGGGCAAATTGCAAAATGCATCCATTAGTAAATTACTTGCATTCTCTTACTTTAATCTTCGTATCTCTCTTGCTTCTCTTCACTGCTTTGGGGGGTCACTGGGGTTTTGCGGATAGCGGATATCGGGCTGTTTTGGGTGCAGAAATGCGGAAATCAATCATCATTTCTGCGGATTGCGGATATTGGCTGCATTTTTGCGGAATGCGGATATTTCTGCAAATTTAATATTACTTGCTAAAAAATAGCAGATTTGATGCTCATTTCGTCAAAATATTGTGCAAGATTCACTGAAAGGCACTGAAACAAATGAAAACAATACACATCACGAAGATCTGGAGACTATAGCCACATTAACAACAACAACAACAACAACAACAACAACAAAATTTTTGAGCGAAACAATTACTCATGATGACAGCAAGACATCTTTCATGTGATCGGTCACGTGCAAAATAAAAGAAAGTGGTGTGCTTTCGTTGATCATGTTGGGATTAAATATATGACGCAGGAAGACTTTGCTCATGGGCCCAAAAAACAACGGAAATAGCTAATTTATTTCTGCGGATTTGCGGAAATAGGGCAGAAAAATTGCGGAAATGCGGAATCGGATACCCCCCAGTGACCCCCCTGCTTTCTCTAGTGAATGACAAAAAAGGTACTAAGTTGATATGGTAAAAAGAAGTCGAGAGACTGGTTCTTCTTCTTGCTACTTGAAATGGCATCAACTTGATCTTAATCGAAGGGATTTCAATCTTTGTTGGATGAAATTAAGAAAACGATACTATATTTTGAATATCACCCGAAATGTCAGCATCTTAATGACAATATAGGTGTAATCAAACTTGATCTAATGCAATCAGGGTTAACTCTGATGCAATGAAGTCAGAAGACTGTATCCCCATATTAGTATCTGAAATGTCATTAACTTGATGTTATTCGAAAGTATCTTAATAATCTTTAATTTTAATTTTTATCTGCATGATAGCCCTCCACCGTACTCGCACCCTCCACTGTACTACATTGCATGGTAACCCCTCCCCAAAGCTTCTCTTATTGGCCAAAAACGTATGACGTCGAAATGTATTTTACTTGACATCCGGTTTAGCGAGTGCTTCGCAGCGCGCAGATCAGCAATAACCCCATTGTGTGGGTCTTTTCTTTCGTATCTATTTGTGGTCCTGCTTCACTATTTATAGCTACACCCATCCTATTGAGTCCAAGAAGATAATTCGATAAACTTCGTCGATTGCAGTGTATGGAGTCAGATGCTGGACAAATTCGATGAACTCACTTCGTGGAGCCGAAATGCACATCGGGGAGGCAGGATTCATAGATCGTTGCGGCATTTCCCTCTTCGTCGAGTGGCATTAGACATTTTCGAGGGTACGGAGCACGCCTTTTCGCTGCGGCACGGTGTTGGCATGACTCTTCGTAGTGGCATTTTGAATGATATGACTGTTCGTCGAGCCACTTTACTCTTCGTCGAGGCATTTTACTCTTCGTCGCGGTGCTTTACTCTTCGTCGAGGCACTTTACTCTTCGTCGCGGCGGTGTGATTGACAGGACTTTTTGTAGTGACGCTCTTTCATTGACAGATAATAAATATTGCTGCTATTATTTCACTTCACTTTCATCGGACATATGAGTGGCTGATGCAATGCGGGAGTCTAAAGTACGACCAAAAACTATGTAGAGTTAAAACGTTTTTCGATGCCATTTCGGATCTATTTGCTTAATAGTAAAAGTTAAGGTCTCTTTCGAAAGAGGAAGAGAAGCGTAATATCCGTAAGCAGCAATTTCGAAGTTTAAGCTTACAGAAGGGGGTTGAAATCAAGCCTCAAAAAAGGCAACTCTTATCCCACGCAGCCGTCGAGGTTGAAAAATATATGGCTGAAAAGCTCTTCTTTAGCTGTATCCAAATCTGTGCTCTGTTTATTTGTCGACCCAATAGGTTTTTGTCTACAAACGAAGAAATGGCCCAGAGTTAGCAGATTTTGGAAAATCTGGTTTTCTCAATAAGGTGGGGAGCACAAAGTCGCTACAACAACAAATAACAGGGACTTAATCACAAAAGACTGTATCGAGCATGAAAGATTGTCTCAAGAGAGTTTAGTCGAAATTCACTTTTTCTTCCTAAATATTGTTCATTTCTTTCAAAGAATATTTTGTTTAGATTCTAAACAATTACATTTGGAACGAAAACAAACAATCAAAATGTCCTTGTGTGATCCCCAAAGATCCGTGCGCATGCTCTGATACGTCGTAAATCGATGCTGTGATGTCAGCGTTTTCGAAAAGCTCTGTTTTCACCCGTCCACACGACAACATGAAAACGGCGTTTTCAAAAAGATCCACTCTGGAGAGCGTTTTCGAAAAGGTTCGTTTTGGTGACCGAAAACACCGTCTCCGTGTGAACGCAAACCCAAAAAGGATAAAAAAAGAGGCGTTTTCAAAAATATCCGGATACGTGTGGACGGGGCCTAAGGCCCCGTTCACACGGGAACGCAATCGTTCCGTTCCATCTTCGTTCCAGTTTCTGGAACGCAAAAATAGGCCGTTCACACGGGAACGGAACGATTGCGTATCGGTTTTTGCTTCTGTTCACACGGGAACGCAATCGTTCCGTTTCTGAGTTGTTTCTTCAATCCTTGCCATTTTTCCCAGTAACAACTACATCCACGCATGCGCTTAGGGAAACAAATCTTATCGTTCCGTTTTTTGGACCAGTTTTGACCTCATTGCCTGTTCACACGGGAACGGAACGGAACGATTGCGTATCGTTCCACTTTTCGTATCACTTTTTTCATCGTTCCACTTTTTGGAACGGAACGATGTTATTTCAAGTGTTCCCGTGTGAACGCAACCCCTGAGCGTTCCACTTTTCGGAACGGAACGATATGGAACGGAACGATTGCGTTCCCGTGTGAACGGGGCCTAAGATGCTTGACCGAATAAATCAAAGTTCAAATAGAATAGTTTTTCAAGGAAAGCATCAATTACCACGACAACCTTCCATGCTGGATACAGTTTTTTTGTGATAAAGTCTGTCTTATTCGTTCCAGTAGCGACTTGTTGCTTCCCCCGATTTTATGGAAACCAGCTTTTCCCAAAATCTGCTAACCCTTGGCCATTTCTTCGCATTTGGACAAAAGTCTACTTAGTTAACAAATAAACGGAGCACAGATTTGGATACAGCTAAGATAGAGCTTTTCAGTCATATATCTTTCAACCTCGACGGCTGCGTGGGATAAGAGTTGCCTTTTTTGAGGCTTGATTTCAACCCCCTTCTGTAAGCTTAAACTTCGAAATTGCTGCTTACGGATATTACGCTTCTCTTCCTCTTTCGAAAGAGACCTTAACTTTTACTATTAAGCAAATAGATCCGAAATGGCATCGAAAAACGTTTTAACTCTACATAGTTTTTGGTCGTACTTTAGACTTCCGCATTGCATCAGCAACTCATATGTCCGATGAAAGTGAAGCGAAATAATAGCAGCAATATTTATTATCTGTCAATGAAAGAGCGTCACTACAAAAGTCCTGTCAATCACACCGCCGCGACGAAGAGTAAAATGCCTCGACGAAGAGTAAAATGCCTCGACGAAGAGTAAAGCACCGCGACGAAGAGTAAAGTGCCTCGACGAAGAGTAAAGCACCGCGACGAAGAGTAAAGTGCCTCGACGAAGAGTAAAGCACCGCGACGAAGAGTAAAATGCCTCGACGAAGAGTAAAGCACCGCGACGAAGAGTAAAATGCCTCGACGAAGAGTAAAGCACCGCGACGAAGAATAAAATGCCTCGACGAAGAGTAAAGCACCGCGACGAAGAGTAAAGTGCCTCGACGGAGAGTAAAGTGGCTCGACGAACAGTCATATCATACAAAATGCCACTACGAAGAGTCATGCCAACACCGTGCCGCAACGAAAAGGCGTGCTCCGTACCCTCGACAAAGTCTAATGCCACTCGACGAAAAGGGAAATGCCGCAACGATCTATGAATCCTGCCTCCCCGATGTGCATTTCGGCTCCACGAAGTGAGTTCATCGAATTTGTCCAGCATCTGACTCCATAGCAGTGCAGACAAAGAACAATTGAGATCTCAGTTGCTCGCAAGAGGTTGTCTCCTGTCACAAGACAAAGTCCAAAGGTGAAGAAGGAAAGCAAATTATGAAGGAAGAGAACGTGCAAAGCTTTGGAATTGCCATTTTAGGCCTTGGTCGTGCAGGCACAATCCATTTTGGAAATTGTTTAGGGAACAAACGCGTTATTTTAAAGTATTTGATAGAGCCTGATCCCCAGAAGAGGACGGAGTATGCCACGTTTGCTGCAAATCGTCTTTTTGGAATACAGATTTTGGAACCTTCCCAGCTCGATGTTGTTCTTGGTATGAAGTGAAATATGTTTCATTTATTTTATCATTATGGTACGCGTATTTCGTTTCATAAGAGAGGGCACACAATAGGTTTTGCGAGATGGCGAGATAGGCCCTTTTTCAGGGGCGGGATGCGGGATATAGCATCGCGCATCCTGTCTGCGGACAGTGTTATTCAACGGGTAGTCATCATTGCTTAGAGACTGCATGCAAACCTTTGAATCTCAATAGATGTAATTTCAAATATGGGCAATCAGAATGTCTAAATGAAATTCTATCAATGTCTCCAAAACGGATTTCCCGGCTCTTCTTTGTGTTGTTGCCGCTTTCCAGTCCAGTTGGCAGCCATATGACCTGGCAGTCTGCGGACAAGTAATAAATTCGCCACAAATTTGCCTTGAAATGCATTATTTCAAAATGTTGCCAATAGTTTAATCATTGCTATCACATTACCATACTTTCCAAATCGCATTGATTCAAGTAAGCTCCGTACTCAAGCCAAATTTAGCGAAAGAAATCGATCATAACATCCCGAAAAAATTGGGCCTAAATTGTCGCATTTCCACAGGGCATCGAAGTGCTCAAATGGATAAACATGTGTCCGTCCGCAGACTGGAGACGGGGCGTGTCAGTACCATCGATGGAACCAGGTTGAACTTTGAACTTTAATCCCCGGGGAGCCTGAATTTGAGACGAATCAGCCAGTAGGGTAAGGTGGGGTAAATTGGGTCTAAATTAGGCATTTTTCGAAATAAGTAGTGTATCCTCGCAAATACGTTGGAAATATTGAAGATCTTTTTTCGTTTTACCAAAATTGAATCTTTTTGCGTTCTTGGAAACTTGTTCCCGTTCTTTAATTTTAAGCCTGAATATTTTTGTAGAATTTTTTACTTTCCTCACTTTTGCCTGTAATTTCAACCGGTCGGCGGGAAATTTGGGTCTATTTGAGGAAAACAGTATCTTTTTCGTCAGGGGTATTGCAAATTCACAGAAATAAACATTTAGCATGCTTTCATGGATAAATGTTGTTGGATTTTCAGAGTTTCGCAGCCAAAAACTTGAGATATTGCCCAGAGAAAATTGAAAATAAATCTAACTAAAGATGGAGCGAAAGGTACCAATCATTCTCTTGAGATAAACCAATTTATGAAATAAAGCACAATTCTACCTTTTGCTAGATTGGTCTCTGTAAATATGCTACAGTAAAGTTCCACTTTTAACCCTATTACTACAGGGGGGGGTACAAAGTGCCCCCGGCTCAGATTACTTGATGCAGTGCTGTGAGTTCGAAAGATACAGCGCTGAAACTTGGTGACTTTTCCTCAAATTTAATATACTAATTAAAAATCTAAAATTTTTTCAAAATGGTAGACACTGATCACGTCACCAACATCTTTTCAACAGGTGGTCAGCAGTAATAGAAAAGAAGGGACTCTTATTTTTTCCGGAATGATCAAAGATCATTAAGAATACTACCATTCAATAGATATTGATGAGAGCTTTCAGATGATATATAGTTTTATTCATTTTCGATGACGTCAGCAATTTTAAACTTAATGACGTCATAAATGTTTATAATAACAAATGTATTAGAAAAATTTTTATGATCTAAAAGGACTCTCTTAATTATTATACATCGTCTTGAGGCATTTCAGAGTACTTACATTGACAATTAGGCATTTAAATTAAACAATTAACAAATGGTGTATATAAATAATGAATACATAAAATGTATAATGAATTTAAATAGATATTATACTATGGATTTTTACTTATTAATGCTTTGTGATACATTTTAGTCCATTTAAAAAGGAATGGTCAAATAAAAACTTGAATATTGTCAATTTTGCCAACAGCAAGCAAACATTGGAATTTTCCTCAATTATGACATCATTGTGACGTCATGGATGTAATGAAAATAAACAACGTAGCTTATTGTGTAGATTTTGTTACTGTACACCATTGTACTAAGTTGCGTTCTCATACCTGCAATATTGGCGACTTTACGGAGGGGGGGGGCACTTTGTGCCCCCTCCGGTACTACAAGGGTCCAAAAAGCCCGGTATTAATAGGGTTAAGAAACTGCATTATAAGAAACTCAGGCCTGATTTCGCTAAATAAATTACCTCTTTGCAAGCCATGCTGAATCATGCTCAGTTTCTTATACAATGGTACATAGAAATATTATAAGGCATACATTTGAATATGTCTATAATAGGTCTCAAGTCTCTAGAAACAAAAATGAAAGTTTCAGGCCCAAATTGTTATGATTTGAAGAAACCTTCAGTACTTGGTCAAAATATTAGATCTTCGCAAAACAGTGCATATTTCAAAAAACGTTTTCTTAACAATTTTGACAGCTGTTTGGAGTATAAAATTGTTTCTTATACCTTGGTATACAAACCCTGTTTTGAAGAAGTATATCTTGACATAAGAAACCAATCAGGCAGTCTTTTGTGTGAGGCAGGACTTTATTGTAGGGTAGTGTTTTTAACTTGGCCCGGGCCCCCGGGGGGGGGGGTACTTGGCCTATGAACATACGGGGACGTGCCGCTGGAAAATCTAAAAAGCTACCCTGTCCCGGAGTCAAATTCCCGAAAATGATACCCTGTCCCGGAGTAAAATTTTCTTACACAGTACCTTATCCTTTTGTTTCTTTGGACAAACTTGTGCTCTGCAAGGAAATTTGTACGAAATCTATCGAAAAATGTGGAAATATTGCCATCCAAGCGATTTGAATTGCATTCGCAGAGTGCAAATGGCCGAAAACGACCTTTCTGAGTCAATAATGACAAATATGGACCCTGTCATGGAGCTCCTTTTTACAAAAATGATACCCTGTCCCGGTGTCGGAATCCTGAAAATGATACCCTGTTCAGCGGCACGTCCCACTGTGATCCATTAGGCCCGTTTTGTCAAATTAATGCCGAAAAGTAAAGTTCCTACTCCTAATAAAATTTTAGACTTGTGACATGAACCATAACCTAGGGGTTCATGCGCTGCAAAAATTTTCGAGATCAATCAACCGAAGGCGAAGATATTGATTTTTGAAGTTGGGCCTATACCAGATCCTTGTTTACATGACCGGTGGAGGCATGGCACTGCTTTGACAGCAAATTACTATTCATTGTATCTACGCTCAGACTTCACCGATCTCTTTCATTTTAGTCTCATTCTGATCCTCTAAATGTGTGCTTTGAGGCTATGTAAAGCATGCTAAAATAATTTGCATTACAATACCTCAAAGCACACATTTGGAGGATCAGAATGAGACTAAAATGGAAAGGATCGGTGAAGTCTGAGCCTAGATACAAGGACTTGTAATTTGCTGTTAAAGCAGCGCCATGCCTCTTCCGGTCATGTACGTAAACAAAGGTCTGATTTAGGCCCAACTTCAAAAATCAATATTTTCGCTTTCGGTTGACTGATCTCGAAAATTTTTGAAGCACATGATCCCCTAGGTTATGGTGCATGTCTCAAGCGCAAAATCAAAAAGGAATCGAAAACTTCAAATTTTGGTTAAATTCGATGCTCTGGATCACAGTGCGTTCCCGTACGGAAAAATATATGAGTACCTCCCTCGGGGCCCGGGCCAGCTTTTAATCATGTCGATTCCCTTTAAATATGTGTGCCCACTTTCACAGGCGACCCAGAAGTTCATGGAGTCATAATAACAACAGTAACTTCAGCACATGAAGAGCTGACTTTGAAATGTGTACAGGCAAGGAAAGCTGTTTTCTGTGAAAAACCACTTGCCGAAACATACGAAGGAACAGGTTAGATAATTTCTAATGCCCTAAGGAATGAAGTAATTGACCTATCAGTACATCAAGCGAGTGTGCTATTGAAATTTTAACTTGCAAAGGAAAACTTTCGCGAGGTGGAAAAAAACGCAAAATTTTTGGAATGAACTGTCGTCAAGCGGCAAAATGGGAAGCATTATAACAACAGGCTTTCGCAGTTTGTAAAAATAATTTAATCGGTGGGAACGGAAATTCTCAAATTTTATATTTAAGGAAATTACGTGGGAATAAGATTTCGATATTTTTGGAAATTTTGCGGAATATACGCTCACGAATTTCAGTAGAAAAAAATGCGAAAAATGCAACAGTTTCTTGTCACATAAGTTTCTTCCGTTGAAGTATCAGCTTTGGTTTCCTGGATGACAATTCAAGCCCAAGCATGGGGGGCAAAGTGGAATTGATTGGAGTGTACCAAGAGGATTGCAAAAGTTCTTGACCACCTTTGACGAAAATAGTTTTGGTTTGTATGAAAGTTGTTGAAACAGAAAATTTCAAAGGTGTCAATGGTCTACAACGTTTTTGGAACACATTTTGCGGAAAATTGTAGTTTATATAAAAAACGTATTGAAAGGGAAGTCTGTCAAAGGTGTGAAAAACTTGCACCACATTCACGGAAACAGAGTTGGTTTGTACGAAAATTGAAATAAAAGTTGTGTACCAAGGTGTAAACAATTTTTGGATCACATTTTACGAAAATTTTTTGGTTTATATCAGAATGAAATGTAAGGGAAATGTGCTATAGGTGTGCAAAATTTCTGGATAACGTGAGACGAAAGCAGTTTGGTTTTCACCAAAATTAAATGAAAGGAAGGTTTGCCAAAGGTGTGCTTTTTGACTATGTTTTACGAAAATAGTTCTGTTTGCACCAAAATGAAATGGAATGAAAGTACGTCGAAGATGTGCAAAATATTTTGACCACATTGTACAAAATTAGTTTGGCTTGTATCAAAACGAAACGAAAGGAAAGTGCGACAAAGGCGTGCAGAATTTTTGAACTACAGTTTGCGAGGACGGTTTGATTTGAATCAATAGACCTTTCAGCTATTCTGAAAAAAGAATCTCAATCGAACGATACTTCGCTACATTTTGTAGAATTTTCGAATGTGCACAATAGTGATAGAAGGTCTAACGCCACTCGATAGAATCTCTTGTATAAAAATGTATAAAAATAACGCTCGATCCAGGTTCTTTTGCTGATAGCTAAAAGATCTATAATGAAATGAAATGGTGTGACAAAAGTTGTGCAAAATTTCTTAGACCTCATTGTATGAAAATATTTCGGTCTGAATCAAAATGGTAGAAAGGTAAACATTTCAAAGATCTGCAAAGAACTCTCAAAATAAAAATTTGTACTCTCTGTCCTCTAATATCAACAAAAAAGGTATCTATCTTCAAATTAACTATCGAGGATTGGTTTTAAAACTATCTCCGATTGTTTAAAGTCAGATATACAGGATGTTTCAGAAAAAACGCTTCCCAACTATAATTTGAAATCTTAAAAAATTGCCAAAATTTGAGTACATGTAATGTATACCATTTGAAAAGACAGCCTTCTTTCAAATTATATGCAATCTTGATACCTTAGTGGAATTATTTATCATTTGATTTACCGGGTGAGCCAGAAAAAAGTTCCCACTTTTGAAAATTCATAACACCAAGACTACTCCACGGATTTGAATCGTTCAAATTCTAGTTAAAAGCCGAAAGATTAAAGTATTTTTGTGATTTTTCTCCCTGTCCTACCAGCACTAGATTTTTTGGTAAATTCAACTTTGTAAAAATTTCATGGTTGCAAAATGACGGAAAAAGGGCCTAAAACACTGATCAAATCGTAAGGACTCTCTATTCAAATCGAACAATAGGCCATGGGCGTTTCACCTCCCTCAAGAGTTATAAGACATCGATGTTCAAACAAATACGAAAGATTTTCAATCCCAAGGCAATTGATGCCTAGAAGATATCTCTGACCCATGAGAAGTTGCATTTCCTTCATTATTCTGTGCGAAAAGTCATTGATGCATTGATCGATGTTTTAGGCCTTTTTTCCGTCATTTTGCAACCATGAAAATTTTGTAAAAATCACAGAAAAATCACAAAAATACTTTGATATTTTGGCTTTTAACTAGAATTTGAATGATTCAAACCCGTGAAGTAGTCTCGGTATTATGAATTTTCAAAAGTGGGAACTTTTTCTGGCTCACCCGGTATATTTTAGAAAGTATACCCAATTTCAAATGCAGCATCCTACAACTGCAAAGTCAAGCCCGTTTTGTTGTAAATTTCATGAAAATGTTTCTTCGAGGTACTTCAAGCTTAGAAGCACTCGATGTGATGCATTGAAGAGGGGAAAAGACAGTTTCATTCTCATGGGATGCATTTGTAAATAATGATAAGATATGGTCTTACAAATGTGGATTATTGTCTTTGTAAATGCCCTATCACTTTCCAGCATCTTAAATAGGGCATACTTACGAAAACGTCAATCAAGCAATGAAAAATTGAATCAATCCACACAGCCTAGATATCATTGAAAAGGAGATAGATTGTACTTTCAAATGGTATGCCTCACATTGATTCATGTAGCAAGTGCAATCATTTCCTGACAAAACTACACATTTCCACATTTGATGAAAGTGGATTGCTTCTTTCTGAAACACCCTGATTGCAAAAAGTGATCGAAAAGAATTTTTATGATAGCTTTCATATTTGGATTTTGGCGACTTTTCAAACGGGAGTACCTTCTTTGGGACACTCAGTATAAAGAATTTAATGAAAGGGAAGTTATCCAGAATGTATCCACCACGACAGAGCAGAAACTGTGCATGCATGTGCGAAAACCCGTAACTTTGAGCCTCCCTAGCTCCTTGCAACAGATCCCGAAATTAGGCAACAGTTGACATTTTCTTCCTAGGGCCTTAAAGGCAATCTGTCTCACTCATAATTGGCTGGGATTGTAAAAGGGGATTAAATATTGGTATGGCAGAATTATCAGAAAAGAATGAGTAAGAGATCGTTTTGCGAATTGAACTGAATTTTTATCATGCGATTAATTCAAGAGTCTGGGTTCTAGCTCCTTCCCTTTGTATGAGCTTTGTTCTCTAAACCAATCATCTGCGTTACAGAGCACCTTTAAATTGTTGATTTATCATTTGAGAAAGCTTATGTATTCAAACAGTTCCTTCTCTCAGATTGGTCCATGACCTCATTTTACGCAGTTTCTGCTTTGTCGTCCACCAGTTGAGAACTATTTTCGCTTTATTTTAGAAAAGTGTTACATCGAAGCAGAGAGACAGAGTGTTCCATTGCTTTGCGCCTTCAACCGAAGATTCGATCCAGCGCATTCAAAAGTAAGAAACGAAGTGAAATCTGGAAAGGTAGGGCAACTACAAGTAATCAAAACATGTAGTCGTGACTCTCCCTTCCCGCCCATTGGCTATTTAAAGGGATCACCTGGAATATTCCATGATTGCGGGATCCATGACATTGATTTGATTATGTGGATTGTGGGAGAAAAACCTGCCACTGTTTACGCGCAGGCGCATGCTTTTCACAAAGAAATAGCTGATATTAATGACGTGGATACAGTTGCAGTGACAATGAAGTTCCCAAGTGGCGTGTTGGCTATGATCGATTTGAGCAGATATGCTGCATATGGGTACGACCAGCGGTTGGAGGCGTTCGGAAAAAAGGGCATGGTTGAGAGCAAGAACCTGTCAAAGTCCTCATTCTGCCTGTCCAATGGTAGTGGTATTTCTGATGACGTCATCCATTTTTCGTTTCAAGAAAGATTTGCAGAGTCATACAAAATCGAGCTGGATCATTTTCTCGATGCTATAAATGGGCAGGAGCTTATTGTCACAAAAGACAGTACATTATCGGCTTGTAGAGTGGCACAGGCTTGCGCAGATTCGTACAAATCTGGCAAAATTGTTGAACTGACTTGGACCTAATTAGCTGGAACGTTTTAGTTATAATTCCCTAAGGCTATATTTCCATTTCTTTGTTTACAAACTGTCTCCCTTTTCTAAAAGCTCCGTTTTCAGATGGTCTTGAACCGTCTCTATTACTCCGTTTTCTTCACGGAGGGGGGGGGGGGCGCTCTTCGCTACTGGATCATTTTCTCGATTCTATAATTGGGCAAGAGCTTATTGTCACAACAGACAGAGAACGTTATCTGCTTGTAGAGTGGCACAGGATTCCGTGGATTCGTACAAATCTAGCAAAATTGTTGAACTGACTTGGACCTAATTAGCTAGAATGTTTTTAAGTTATTATTCCCTGAGGCTATGTTTCACTTTTTTTCGCTTCCAAATCATCTCCCCTTTCTAATAGCTCCATTTTCGCCAAGAGGGCCTGGCATTGAAAATGGAGGTGTTCCTATTACTCTGTTTTCATTTGTTTTTATTTCCTTTGTTTGGACCAAAGTCGCCTACCTTTGTATTGGGTGAGTTATTAAAGGTTTACACGCTTGGAGGGCTGGTAATAGAAAGTATGCGGCCGATTTTCAAAACTAAGGCCCCGTTCACACTGCTACGTTATCATATGAAAACGGAGTAAAACTTCTCCGTTTTTACCTTGCGTTCACATTGCTCCGCTGTGAAAACGGGCCTTTTCGAAACGCTAATGAACAAGCTTAAATTTGAAAACGATGCGTTTTGAAAATGATCCGTTTTCGATGTGAACGCCAAAAACGGATACATTTGAAAACTCTGCACATTCCTTTGTTAATAGACTTTTGATTACAATGGCATTCAAAGTCGCGATTGGCGCCTTGTTGACAGCTATTAACAAAAGCCTTTGTTTTGAAAAGGGGATTAACAATACCGTTTTGCTGGAGCAATGTGAACGCCTATCGTTTTCATAGCGTGTCTATTTGAAAACGGAGCAATGTGAACAGGCAGCGTTGGCATCAACAAAACGGGTAGAAATGAAAACGGAGCAGTGTGAACGTAGCCTAAAATATAAATCTATCAGTCAAAGGCTCACTTGCATGTGAAAATCTCGCCCGACAATCAGGACCCAAAAAATTGCAAACTGTATGTAAAGGCATGCATTGAAGTTAGGATTCCACGTTCCATTCTTGTCCAGCACTTACCTTCTATTGAAATTAGAATTTTATTTCTGAAAGTGGCAACTGTATCCTATTAAGATTGTAATACAAGTAAATCATGGACCAGAATGGCACGTAAAACTCTAATTTTTTGGGTCTTAAAGATGAGTGATTTACCAAACAAAATTTTCACATCCAAGTTAGCCTTTGACTGATAGATTCACATTTTAGTTTCGAATATCGGCCACATACTTTATATTCCGCAGCTCACCAAACGTTGCAACTTTTTTCAACTCACCTGAATTGTGTTTGTTCGCAGTCCTGTTTTCGTGACATAGTATACAGCGTAATCGCTGCTCTGCAAATCAATCTTACCATATGTTCCTCCATAGTCACAAGGCTCCACATTTCTAAAAAGGTCGCTGTAAAAATTCAGTGATATCTTTCTTTAAACTGAATGACCTCAAAGGACATTCATCCTTTTTAGCTATGATTCTGCCGTCAGGCATTTCTGAAATCTTCATTTCTGAGGAGATTATCTTTCGGTGCGGATTTCGGATAGTGGGTGGATGGGGTTCCTGCTCCGGGCCATCTTTTGGGGTTCAAGTGTAACCATGCTTGTGTGACAACTTTTCAAGGTGACCTGTTTCTCTGCTTTTGGTTGCAAAAATCGACCCCTTTTTAGACTTTTCTCTGACAAATACGAGAAATAAGACCCCTGTTTCAAGGCACTCTCTTACAAACATATACAATGGAGCTTATCACACAGGGCAAAAGATGGCTGGGTGAACATATCAAAACCAAGATAATGATATTGCCTTGCAATTCTGCTTCTTTAGAAGCATGAAGTTTGAAAGCAGAAATCATTACCATTTTTCTTGGCTTCTCTGCTCCATATTTAGTGGAAGTTCTACCCCTTTTCTCAGAGATTTCATAGACACGGTTGGTCACGTTTGGGCAGCTTGCTGAGCTGACATACCGGGGTTCCTACTGTATGGACGGGTGGCTGCTGCGCTTTGGTTTAGCCTGTGAACGACTAAACGGATGTGAACAGCCAAACGGAAAAAAACGAAAAAACGCAATGAGGGAGAAGAAAGACCACTTTCCCTCTCCCCTCTCTCGTTTTCTTTTTCCCTCCTCCGCAGTTCCCTATTTTTCAATTTTTTCGGCCGTTCACAGGCTAGCTTTAGTTTCGGTGTTGCCCCGTTGCTGGAGAACAACAGAAATGCTGTTTTAGAAGCAACCACTAATTTTGCCAGTTTTCTGCCATAAATCAGCAACCACTCGTCAGATTGACCCATACAAGGTCTCAATCTCTTCATTGAAGCCTAACCTATACAGCTGTGTAAAAATCGAGAAAATTGAGCCTACAGCTCCTCCACAGTAGCCACACAAACGGAGCACAATTATTTTCGGACACCCTGTATTCAAAACGGCTACGAGATACAGATACAGCTATGTCTAATCCCTATAAGAGGGGGGCTTTGAAGGGTGCTAGAACCGCAGGCAAAGAAGCCAAAACCCAAAATCGCACTTCTGAACAAATATCTTCAATTTTCGTCAATAATTGAGAGGAAAGATCAGTCAACAACTTTTTGATATATAAAATGCTGTTTTCCCTCGTTTTCACGAAACTTTGAAATGACGAAGATGGGACCTGAAATCTAGGTTTGGAGGAAGGTCAATGACTTTTTGCAATTCTGCATTGCAAGGTTATTATTGGAGGCAGATGTGTTTGTTTTTCAGCCATTCAGTGCTCGAGATCATTAACATGTGAGATGAACTGTTTGTCGAAAATCGTGATGTGATCTTGAATAACTTCATCCATGGAAATGAAGTTTGTGTTTTCTACTCCACAAAACGGCAGTTTCAAACACAGAATGCTTAATTTAGTAATTCCTGTATTTAGTAGGTGGTAACACATGTTTTGCCACTGTTCTCATTTAATGAAACATTTCATATGATTAAAAACACAATTCTTCATTGCATGGATTCATCCTGTCTGTTGTTTTATAAGCCGCCTTTTGTTACGAAGCCCGCTTTTTTGCTCGTGCCATCTGCTGACTTGATAAAACACGAAGATTGTTGCTGTTGCAATGAATTATCGATTGAGACCATGAGAATCAGGTAAATCAGGGATTAAAGTGCATACATTGTCGCAAAGCATCTGTTGGGCCACATGGTACTGAAAAGCCCAAGTCGAAACAGACAATAGCTGAAACATCTACACAAACGCTTGCAAAGCATGCTGGTCAATATACGCCCTTGAAACTTAAGCCTGGTTTTCATTATATCGTAATTCATCGCCGATCATTGTCGTATAGCATCGCCGATGATCGCCGATGCTCTAAGACAATGATCGGCGATGAATTACGATTTAATGAAAACCAGGCTTTAGGCAACTGTTTTTTGTTGAACCATGGGTCGCAGGAAACGAAGTAATAGTTAAAAATGTAAACGCAAACATACCTGTGTCTCTATCGTGGCTTCTTCGGCCTTTCTTGGCTTTCCTTTGCTTCCCTGGCTCAGCTCAATTCATTGCTTCAAGTTCGTAATGGCCTCATTCAATTTCTCTGCAAAAGCAAAAGGCTGAACCACAAAACCGCAAACGAGGGCAGCCTCGCTTTTGCAGAGAAATTGAATTAGGCCAACACGAACCGGAAGCAATAAATTGAGCTGAGCCAGGGAAGCAAAGGAAAGCCAAGAAAGGCCGAAGAAGCCACGATAAAGACACAGGTACGCTTGCGTCTACATTTTTAACTATTACTTCGTTTCCTGCGACCCATGGTTGAGCCTCATTTTGTGTATGAATATCTAGTATTTGATTAAATGGTCTTAGGGAATTTTTGACCAAAGTCCTTTTTGTTATTTCTTGATACTTCCATAAACGCAACCTCGTTCCCAGGGTATTCTGACGTCATACGCTGATGACGAAGCCGAATGAACACCCTGGTACACTTCGATCAAATGCGCCCAGAATCTGGGTGCATTTGGAAGTCATTATGGATTTCACTGTTTCCTATGCAACTCGAATTGACTGAAAATGGCCGTTGCTCTAGAGATAATTCTGCAGAAGATAAATCGAGAAACTAAAAACAAACACTTTGAGGACCTTATTTCAACCTTTTTGAAGGCATTTGAACAACAATCTGGGGTTGGTAAGTGTGTTTAATGTGAAGGTAAGCACGGTTTGTTTGGGGCGAAAATGGGCCTAAGTTAGAAGTTATAGAAACTTTCATCGCAGCTTCCAAAATTAAATGGCTCGTTATTCTTCGAATTTCGGAAATAAATTGCAAATGATGGTCAGAGTGGGTACAGAATATGGTTTTAGGTCGAACTTTGACATGCTGTAGCCGTTTACCCGCGTAAAACGGAGTTACGGCGCAAAATGGTGAACAGCCAATCAGGTTGCCGAACGGCCTCTTGTATCCCAGAGTAGAGGCAGAGCAACGAACTCACTTTGGGAACGAGATTGCCCTTAACGACCAAAAAGGGTGTAGTGATTATTGTTATGTTGACCAATGTGGTTGTTGTTGTGTTATGTTAATGGCGGTTGAGTAAGTGACAGTTTAGGCCACGAGACAAGGAAACAGTTGACCTTTACTACTATTTCATGAATAGTATAAACACAAATGGAAAAATCACAAAAATACTTCGATCTTTCGTCTTTAGCTAGAATTTGAATCATTCAGATCTGTATCTTACATGTTCCATAATTTTCGTACAACTTCATTATTTCCCAATTTAGCTACTGTCCAGTTGTTTGGATGTTTCACGATAGGTCGGTTAATCGGAAAATAAACAAAATCCAAGAGAGAGCTTTGAGAATCACATACAAGGATAGTTGTTCAAATTTTGAGGAATTATTGACAAAAGTAAATTCAGTAACGATTATCCCCAAAAATTTAAAGTTGCTTGCTACTGAAATTTTAAAACTCAAAGGAATTTCAATTCAAGTTTTATGAATCAAATCTTTGTGGAGAAAGATACTCCATACACCCTTCGTAGTGGAAGAAATATTTGGGCACCACAACCAACCACGACAGGGTATGGTACTGAAAATGCACGTTTTCTTGGAGCGAAGATATGGCATACAATGCCATCTTCTTTAAAAGAGTCCCACACGTTGAATAGTTTCAAACGAGACATTAAAAAATACAAGTTTGAGTGCAACTGTGGATAGTGCAAACGATATATTTAAAATTTAGGGTTTTTATGATTGTAAATTATACCATGTATTTAAGTTTTGGTTGGGGTTAATTAGCCAATCAACTGGCTAGACGAGAGGCAAACCTAAAATAAAGTAATTATTATTATTATTGACAGAATGACCTTTCTTGCTGTTCCCGGCTGTTCCAATACTTTGACATGCTCTCTTCCTTCCAGTAACAATGTCTTCATGTTCTACATTGAAATCATCTATAGCAATCGTCATCCCTAGTGCCAATCCATCCTCTGAAATGATCTGCATTTTTATTTGTCCCCTGTTTGTCCCTTCATGAATAGAGACCATGGATTCGATGACTGACTCAACCGCGACATGTTCACAGCTGTTACACATATACTGCGCATAGCCATTTCTAAATTAGCAAAATTTTTGGCTGCAGATGATGTCTTTTTCGCTGAAAAGTGCAATAATGTGGTCCAATTTTCTTACAAAAGCTCACTGTCAGTAACATCTTCTTTGTCATTTGCAACTCAACCCAAATTCCTTCGATTAGGGCTCTAAAGATGCACAATTGTAACGGGTGAGCCATGAAGAAGTTTCCACTTTTGAAAATTCTCAGCACCGATTGCACTGCACAGACTCGAATGATTCTAGACTTATGACGATGATTCTCTTGTTTCCCTGTGCTCTTTGACTTGATGATGGCGCTTCGGTCAATAGAGATTCATAGTATTACTCTGAAAAACGTGGCCCTATTTAGTCCCAAACTTCGCAATTCCTCCAGTACCAATCAGATTGCGAGATTTACGAATTACTATTGTTACGGTATAAATGTAATAGAATTTTCGATTCGAATGAAGAATTGAAAACACTCCCATGGGATTGAGATTCGAAGCCGTGATTCATCATAAATCCATTGATGATTGTAGAGATTAGGGCCAAGTTTTTGACTGTTTCATGATGAGTCCCTCTTGAGCAAGGTTTTCGCAGGGATACAAGGGACTCGTCGTCATAAGCCTAGAATGATTCAAATTCTGGTTAAAAGCCGAAAGATTGTAATCGATTGAAGCATTTTGTCCCAGGGGGGTACATAACTTGCGGATAGACGGGGGTCTACCGCCCGGTTTTCAGAGAGGTCCCCTCTTCTAATTACCGGAACTTGCTTTCATACCCACTTTAATGATGAATTTTGGCGGAAAAAGGCCCATTTTTGGCCATTTTTCGCCAATTTCTGGATAACCCACCCATGTTTATGGAAAATCTGCCGAAAAAGGGACCCTCGTTTAGAGAATTTCGGCCCAAAACCCACCCATATGGGCGGCACATACCCGTACCCTCAACATGTTATGTACCCCCCCCCCCCGGACATTTTGTGATTATTTTAACTGTTTTGCCGACACTACAGTAGAAGTATAGGTGAATTCAACTTTATAAAAATTCCATGGTTGCAAAATGACTGAAAAAGCCATAAAAGATTGATCAAATTCTAAGGACTCTTTTTTTTAGAAAAATGCGCAATAAGCGTTTCATCTATCAAAGGAGTAGTAAGACATCAAATTTCAAAAAAATTCCCACGACTTTCAGTCTCATGGTAATAAGCGTGCAGTGGAGTTCTCTCACCCATGTACGATTGCTATTTCCTTATTTTTCTGTGCGAGGAGTCCGTTATGATTTGATTTGTTTTGCAACGATGGGATTTTTATAAAGTTCAATTTACCTATATCTTTAATGCACGTGAGACAGCGAGAAATGTCACAAAAAACTTTGATTTTTTGCTTTTAACAAGAAATTGAATCCTGCAAAAATGTGGAGGACTCTTGGTGCTATGAATCTTCAAAAAAGGGAACTATTTCTGGCCACTTGGTAAACTGCTGAAATGCATATATGTCCTGATCTCTTTTGACATTTATGTAAATTCTCATTTTGAAAGATATTTGATCTCAAGCATTTGTCAGACGTCTTCCGAGAAAATGTTTACGAAGGCAAACTGACGTATGCGCTCAGCTGTCTATTGTTCCTTTCCACCGAGCACACCAAACAGTATTTTATTTGTTTTATGGCGCATTCAGACACGCGTTCGATTCAATGTCTGGAGTTGATCGGTTAATTCAGAGCAAACAAACTGAATCTGTCTTTCCTAAGTTCAAATTTTCCTAGAAATTCCTTTTAGGGGTCAGTTCATTTACAACGCTGGGTACCGGGGCGATACCTCACTCATTTGGGAAATCAGAAAGAAATTTCATACTCACCACTGGCCATCTATCAAACTATCATCTTATACTACTTAGTAAACAGGGTTGGTAACTTGGCATTTTAAAGCCAAATTTTAGCAATTTGTGTCTTTTATTTTATCGTTGGCTTAAAAAATTAAGCTTGGCTTTTGGCTTAATTTGGCTTTTTCAAGATTGTGTTCGATTTGATTGAAATTAAGTCAAATTGGACTAGATTTCCACAGGAAGCAGCGTATGGTTGTGGTGTGGTAATTGTAAAAATAAAATTGCAAACCAATTGCTGTGTTGTTCATGTTGTCCCCTACCTTCCTCCATCAAAACACCAGGCCCACCTGATCAAGAACCCCAAACGAGAATCCAATGTGAATCCAATGTGTCCCTGTCACAGTTTGCCCCTCGCGATAATCCTCTTGGATCATGAACCCCAAAGATCGATTTTGGATATGGGGATTGATTGATTGATTGATTGATTGATTGATTGATTACTTTAAGATTGATTTTGTTTTCTGAGCTACGTTAGTAATGTCTAGACACTGGAAAGGTGATTTCTGTGTACACATGTTTTTCATAAGAAACTAAGAATTGGGGCCAGTACCTGGACTTGCTTCAAGTCTCGCTCTTCAAGTCTCGCTCTTGATCATTGTTTACTAATGATCAAGAGCGAGACTTCAAGAGCGAGACTTGAAGCAAGTCCAGCCAGTACCTAGCTTATAAGAAACTCTACCTTCTGAGCAATATGATACAGGTGAAAATAAGTGAAAATAAAGTAAAATGTAATGAGTTCCTCAACTAAAGTAAGAAGTTTCTTGTATTATATTTTCCCAGTATTAGAGGTGCTTAACTTTTTCGCGATCTTGGAGTTAAAGAGTTTGTGCAAGGCTAAAAGTCTGCATTTGCACGGAGTAGCAAAATCTAAAAATGGCCGATTGAAATCGATGGCCGACACGTGTTGTTGATAATTGATAGCTAAAGAAACAATGCTTTGTCTGTGCATTTTCTTTGTTCTATTTATAGAGAAGCCTATCTACTATTGCACACTCCCTGTAAGTTTCTTATAAATAATTTCCAATACAAAGATACTTGTAAGCATGGAGCTCAAATCTTTTAAAAAGGTGGGTGTAAAATTCTATTACATTTTTCTTTGAATTAAAGTGCTTGAAAGGAACTTCAGGTAATTCGCAATAAATTTGCCGTGGCAATTTCTTGATACCTGGACTACTTTCAAAATGGTGGCATTTATTAATTTTGAGGCTGTGACGTCATCAAATTTCTAAATCCTTAACCAGAAGAGCAACAGATTTCTGCTTGCAACCATGTTGTAGACCTTCATAAACTATGGTTATCTTGAAGATTGTATCAATTTCTCTCGATTAACTTAAGATTTACGATAATTTCAATTTCTTCAAAATTTTCGATGAATTTGTGCAAAATAAGACAAAATGCCGCCATTTTGAAAATAATCAATATATCAAAAAATTGCCAGGGCAGATCTACAGCAAATTACCCAAAGTTTCTTTCAAGCACATGAATTCAAAGAAAAGGGTGATGTA
Source organism: Aurelia sp. 4 Dawson et al 2005 (assembly GCA_964019985.1). NCBI lineage: Eukaryota > Metazoa > Cnidaria > Scyphozoa > Semaeostomeae > Ulmaridae > Aurelia > Aurelia sp. 4 Dawson et al 2005. Next base: position 3,486,260 of record OZ026509.1, read on the forward strand.
CAATTTTACACCCACCTTTTTAAAGATTTGAAAGATTTGAGCCATAAGCTATACTTGTAATCAATGAAGCTTTTCTTCATCCTTTTCAGGTTTCATGCATCAACATCAGAAAATATATTTTTGAGTTATATCATAGTCATTCAATATTCAGTTTCTAAACTTAGTTGGCAAATAGATTGTTGCACCATGAGATAGCTTGTTAGAGACCGACCTGAAAATCAATTACGTCAAATTTCCCAAGATACATCTAATCTTAGGACATGACCACCTGCATGGAATACCTCATTTAAAAGGCCGTCAGTATCAAGGAGACGTTAATATTATTGCTCGCAGCAGCAGACATGGAAACGGAATTCGGCTGTCCAAATAGTCCATCTTCGCCATCATAGCTATATGCTTGAAATCAGCATGATATTCGAAAAAAGAAACAAAAGGATGCTGTAAAAATAGTTTACACAGTCTTGTTTGTCATGTTGTTAGTCTACAAGCTGTGTCCACGGTAGGCCCTTAGGCCCATGTGTCAATTATTTCTATTGACTTACAAATATGCCGTTTATTTTTAAGGAAAAAGTTCAGTAAAATCTATATTTGATTTTGAGAAAAGCTGCCTGGATTTTTTTACGTCTGTAAAAGAAAAGAACTTTTAGATATCAAATCTATGTTGGTCCACAAGCTGTGTCCACGGTAGACCCCTAGGCCAAAGTGTCAATTGTGTATATTGAATAATATACCACTTCTTTTTAAGGAAAAAGATCAGTAAAAATCTATATTTGATTTTGAGAAAGGCTGCCTGGATTCTTTTTCACGTATGTAAGGAAAGAACTTTTAGGTATCAAATTTATGTTGTTATTCCACAAGATCTGTCCCCGGTAGGCTCTTAGGCCCATTATCAATGTGTATATTGACTAAGTCGCTTCTTTTTAAGGAAAAAGATCAGTAAAAATCTATATTTGATTTTGAGAAAGGCTGCCTGGATTCTTTTCCACGTATTTAAGGAAAGAACTTTTAGGTATCAAATTTATGTTGTTATTCCACAAGATCTGTCCACGGTAGGCCCTTAGGCCCATTATCAATGTGTATATTGAATAAGTCGCTGCTCTTTTAGGAAAGAGATCAGTAAAAATCAATATTTGATGTTGAGAAGGGCTTCTTGGATTCTTTTCCACGTATGTAAGAAAAGAACTTTTAGGTATCAAATTTATGTTGTTATTCCACAAGGTCTGTCCCCGGTAGGCTCTTAGGCCCATTATCAATGTGTATATTGAATAAGTCGCTTCTTTTTTAGGAAAGAGATCAGTAAAAATCGATATTTGATGTTAAGAAAGGCTACCTAGATTTTTAACTAAATGTAAGAAACAGAACGTTTAGGTATCGGGAAGCCTTAAAAGGGTAAGAAATTTTTTTCAGAAGTAAGGAATTTTTAAGGATTTTGATGGATTCTTTTCTTTAGATAATAAAGATTTTTGCCGAAGATGTACGAGATTTCTTAGGAGTGAAATTCCCCTTAAGTAGGGAGACTCCTTACCCTTCACGAACCCCTTTACCTCTTTCGCATTTGAGGAACTTTCATAAACCCAATTCTATCTGCAGGGTGCAGAATTAAAAAAAGACCAACTATAAACCTCACAAACATATCATAAAAGAGATGAGTGTGCCTTTCTAGATTTCAATAGTTCTCCCCCTGTGCTGACTGAGAAAGTGTTGTTTTATGACGTGTGTACTTCTTTTCTATATTCCGTGCTGTGTTTTGATGAAAAAATATTGCAGATTTCAATTATTTACTTGCTAAGTTAAGTAATGGAATATTGGATGACTTTAAATGAAAAAATTTTTATTCAGAAGTTGATGTCAAGTTGACATGAAATTCTAAGTAAGAATTTTTAATTTAAAGTATAGAGTCACTCAATATTCGATTAATAAACTTAGCTAGTAAAAATTGAAATATTCGATTGTATGTTCAATGATTTAATTTTCTCGTAATCTTAGCACATTCGAGAAAATCCCTTATAGAATATGAACTCAGTGACCGATTACAGCTAGAAAACTTCTAAAAATAATGTAACATGTTAGCTATTCAATCACTTCTGGCAAAATATTGTCAAGATTGATATTATTAATTAGACATAGCCTTCAAACGTTGTGAATGTTTTGCTCACTCACAGAACAGAAACAAACGAATTTTATTTCATTTTATGGTAACCACCCGCGCATAAGAACCTACAATTTTGCAAGTCAGCCTGACTACACGTTTTTTTATTTAAGAAACTTGGATCAGGCCATAGTACTAAAAGTTTCTTAATTTCACATGAAATTTTGTCCAATTTAGTACTAAAAGTTTCTTAATTGGTTTCTTATTTTTTTGAATGCAGAATCATCGATGTGGTCGCTAACACTGCGCCAGATATGTTTCTTGACATTTAAAACACGATTAAGGAATAAACAGTGTTCTGTTATGTTGAAAACACAAATGGTTAGATAATATTGCTCAAGAATAAATGTTTAAAGATCTATTTGCTATGATATCCATACTTTTAACTTTGAAAAGTTTCTTAGTACTTCTCAGACAGTACTAGAGTTTCTTAAAATTTTGGCCATCTTAGTACTAGTTCTTATAAACCAGTTTCTTATAAAAAACGTGTACACGTTGTTGAACACAAGAATTTTGCATACAAATGAAGCAAAAAGCACCTTCCTTGAATAATTGTAGCTTTTCTTGGTAGTGAAAATAGTAATAGAGCTTGTGCCTGAATACACCACTTTAATTAACAGCCTCGTTTTGGAAATTATTCAAAATTCTGTCATATGAAATTTAAGGCCAAATTCAGATTCACTATCCAAACTTTAGTCTGAACACAAGTTTTCGTGTTGGTAGCGGTCATCGTGTTAATCTTATGACGATTTAAAGTTTGAAAACCTATAAGGGATTTGACCGTGAAAATGACTCGGGGTGTAAAGTTTGACCCCGAACAATTTTTCACGGTCAAATCCCTTATAAATCTTTGAACTTTGCGTTGTCATAAAATCAATATCACAATTGCTAGCAGTTTAGAAATATGTAACAAGACTAAAGTTTGGGTGCTAAATCCGAATCTGTGCTCAAAATTTTGATATGAACAATAGGAAGAGATTTCGACAAATTTCCACAACGAGGCTGCTTAATTAAAGTGGTGTATAGTTCATTGATAGTAAAATATTTTTTTGATAAGAAACGAAAGTTTACCCTGATTTGAAATTTATATCTCAGTTCATAAGAAGCACATCAGACCTCAAATTGAGAACATTGTTTCTTATATGTGGGACACTAATGTATTCATTGATTCATTTTCAGCATTGAATAGGTTTCGGTTGGTACATTGTTTTTTGTGCGAAGGAGCATTAGTCGCAGCTGGGCTAACCGGGCCAACCGCTTCATCGGCCGAAGGGTCGTCATTTTTCTTCACGATTATTAATTGCTTTTGTACGAATTTTTATCGTCCCAATAACGAACGTAGCTCGCTTTTCGCAATATTTGATGAGCTTCCTTATCCATCAGTTGATTCACACCCATGGGGGATTTTATCTGCGTTCGCAATTGCTTCATTACAACCATAAATCATTTTCGTAGGCTACTACGAGTTTTGATAATCCCGAGAACGACATTTCTATTTTAAACGAAACAATTGCCATAAAAAATCGCTTTCGCACGTCTCGAGAAACGAACGTGACTCGGCGCTCGCAATATTGACGATTACAGATTTTTGTTCACACTTTTGATTCAGCTGTTAGCTCGTGGTTAGCTCTTACTATTATTGCCTTTACAATTAGGATTGTTAATCAGTTTCAAAGGGCTCATCCCGAAAAACGAAAAGTGATGAGATTTGCTGACCTTTTGCAATCTCTGACGACTTTCACACATCTAACAACATGGCATTGTCACCTTATAGAATGCGATACAGAACCGTGTGAAAATGTATTCTTGCCAAGTGTTTCAAAGGACTGTTGCGTATGATATTGCACAAGGTGGCGTCTCTTTATTAGGTCAAGTGAAAAGGTGTTATGCTAAATTAGAGTCCTATTGTTGGCCTTTTTTACGAGTCTGGTCTGAAGGTCTCGAAGAATACCTGAAAGGTGACAGTTCAACAGACTTCCTACGCATTCTAGCTGGCTTTGAACATGCTTTGAATCTTCGAGACTTGGTTGTCTTTGCTACGTAACATGTTCAAACAGACTGCCATTCCAGCTTGTGGAGTTTCCAGTCCACACAAGCAAGGGGTTAGCAACAAAACGACGTACATCAAAAACTACCCGCCACCTCGCAAAAAAACCAATGTAATGGTTTAGGCCTTTTCAACCATTTTGCAACGAGCGAACTTTTGTGACTTTGAATTTAGCAATCTCTTCTTCGTTTATAAAACTGCAAGAAATGACAAAGATATTAAAGCCTTGCGGTATCAAGCAAAGCTCGCTTCATGCAAATCCAAAGGGATTCGGTAGAAATTTCCAAAATCCTTCAAAGAAATTGGGACTGCATCCCCTCCCACCTCAGTCAATGTTGATCAATCTGATCTTGGTGTGGCTGCATATAATAAATTTGCATCAAAAACGTTGCTTAGAACCACTACATTGACTGGAGGTGAGAGGTTACAGGGGATAGCAAAAATATCTGCTGTGGTGGAGACAAGAGAGCACTAAATTTTTGGATGTAATGTGTTGGTCTCGATATATTACACGTTTTTTTATATAAGAAACTGGTTCATAAGAAACTAGTACTAAGGTGGTCAAAATTTTAAGAAACTCTAGTACTATGTCTGAGAAGTACTAAGAAACTTTTCAATGTTAAAAGCATGGATATTATAGCAAATAGATCGTTGAACCTTTATTCTTGAGCAATATAATCGAACCATTTCTGTTTTCAACACAGCAGAACACTGTTTATCCATTTATGATGTTTTAATGTCAAGAAACATATCTGCCGCAATGTTAGCGACCACATTGATAATTCTGCATTCAAAAAATAAGAAACTAATTAAGAAACTTGTAGTACTAAAATGGACGAAATTTCATGTGATATTAAGAAATTTTTAGTACTATGGCATGATCCAAGTTTCTTTTATAAGAAAAACGCGTATGTGAACGATTGCAGGCCTCTTCACCTAGCACCAGACCCCTCGCAGGAGCGACAATTCATTTTATGTTACAAGGCCGTAATGCAGGATTTGTTGATTGTCAATTAGCAATATAATTCAGCATTCCAAGGTACTTATTCGAAAATTTCCCAATCAAACGAGACTTACCTGTAAGTGATGTTTGATTGGAATTCTATGATTCGTCGGCCCGGAGCGAAGGAGGTGTACGAGAGCGCAGCAGTTCATGCAAACCAGTCTTTAGAGCAGCAATGGATCAATGACGAAAAAATAATAACAAGGCAGGGTGGGCCTTAAATATACGAGTAACTGGGTTGGGCGTACACCTCCTTCGCTCCGGGCCGACGAATCATAGAATTCCAATCAAACATCACTTACAGGTAAGTCTCGTTTGATTGGGAAATTCTATTTCGTCATCGGCTCCGTCGCTACGGAGGAGTACGAGAATTTAGAGCCGTCATTGAGACATTGACTGGTGGGGAAAAGTAACAAAGACACATACCTTTAAATTTTTGGGTAATAACCAAAAGGGGAGTGTCTGCCGTGTACTTACTACAAAGTTGCTACATTGCTACATTACCAGCAGAAAGCAAAGCGTTTCCAAAATTAAATGTCGTATTTACAGGAATGTTGTAAAAGCGTTGAAAGGTTTGTTCTTGTGTCCAACCTGCGGCTGCCATAATGTCTTTTAGGTCAAAGTTTCTATTTACAAGGCAGGTGGTTGACGCAGCACGAGTGCTATGACAACTATACTTCGAGATATCTATGCCGGATTTATCAAGAACAGTGCGACACCAACGTGATATTGTGTCCCTTGAAACGGGCGAATGAGGGCGCACAAAGCTGAGCAACAATTGCTTGTGTTCTCCCCGAAAAGGGGCGGTTCGACGTAAATATTCCGATAAATGTGAGTATATACAAAGTCGAGGCTCAATGTCGTATTTCGAGAAACATAACGGTTTCTGGTGGACACCAGGACGAGTATGTTTGAGCTTTTCAACAATATGAAATGTGTATGTTGTTTCAGTAACATCCATGTACTGAACATTAAGAAATTGGATCGTTTGACAACGTTGTCCACTGAGAAGACACAACAAAAGAGCAAGGCGAGGAGACAGTTCTTTTAGCGGGAGTTCACTGATTGGAGGTTGCGAACGCAAGAAATCAAAAACAGATTTCACCTCCCACATAGAATGATATTTTGGAAGGGAAGGGCGAAGCTGGAAAACTCCTTTCATAAAACGTTTAACCAACGGCAACTGGCCAAATGCAACGTCCAGCTTTTCAAAGTTGCAAAATGACGACAATGCACTTCTTGCTGTATTGATCGAGCTGAAGGATAATCCTTGGTGATATAACGATGTAAGAAACTCAAGAGCTGTTGCAAGGGACGGATGGACTGGGTCACAATTATTTGCAGAGCAATATAGAAGCCATTTCTTTATGTGAGTAGTATACTGTTTTTTGGTGGAATCACGCCATGCCGCCATAATTATTTCAAGGGAAGAGGAAGATAGGCCATATTGTGAGAACCGGTGCCGGACAGAAGGCAAATCATTAAAGTCAATTTTCGATATAGAGGATGTACTGACTCTGGCCTCTCTGGGAGACACAATAATTTGCGACTTGGCCGTAGAATCACTGGTTGAGCAGCTAGCAGGCGTAACAAATGTGGATACCATATTTGTGTAGGCCATTTTGGCACTACTACAACTCCCAACGCAAAGTCTTGACGAATCTTTTGTAGGACATGCAGCACACAGCTGAAAGGGGGAAAACAATAAAATTTGAGTCCAGTCCACGAGATGCAAAATGCGTCGATATGAGATGCACTAGGATCTGGCCTTAGAGAGCAATAATTGGAAAATTGTGCATTCAGCCTAGACGCAAAAAGGTCAATATCAGGCTGGAAATTGAGCCTATGTAATGCCTTGTGCAGGCATTTAGGATTAAGCATCCATTCTGCATCATGATTGGAGAAAATTCGTGATTCTCTGTCAGCAGTAATATTTTCCGTTCCTGGAATGTGATATGCAGTTAGCAAAATATTATTTACTTGACAAAACTCCCAAAGCTGAACCACAATATCATTACATGTATCATTATGGGTGGTACCCTTTCGATTAATTATACAAACTGCTGCAGTGTTATCAAGCATGATGCGAACGTTTTTGCTTGAAATGCTGTTTTTGAAGCTTTTAACAGCAAAAAATGCAGCTAACAGTTCTAATGCATTGATATGATATTGCGATTCTCTGTAGGACCATTTACCACCAGTGGTCAGATGCCCTGTGGCAGCCCCCCAGCCGATCAAGGATGCATCAGAATAAATTGTCAGATCAAAGGGGGCTTTGTCAATATTACCATAACTGTTAGGTAAATTTTGAAGCCACCATTCTACATTGCGTAAAGCCGATGAGCTGAGGGTCATAATTTTATCAAAATCGCCCTTGGAAGCTCTCAAAGCCCGAATTTTATCTTGTTCTAGCCAACGATAGTGTGCACCCCCAAAGGGAATAGCAGGGAAACTGGAGACCATGTAGCCCAAAGTTCTGGCAACATCGCGAATTTTTACTTTTAAAGCATTTTCGCGGATGAACTTTAGGAACTGCACAACTTTGCCATACCTTTTTGGAGTGAGGGTTATTTTCATTGTGACAGAATTTAGCACAAATCCCAAAAAGACGATTTCTTGCTTTGGAATAAATTCCGATTTGGTGGGATGTGCAACAAAACCAAGGTTATCAAACTGTTTCAAAGTGGCTTTTACAGTCTGAATGCAACCTGCGCAAGTTTCATTTTGCAAATATATATCATCGATATAGCTGGATACCAGGTGGCCTCGTTCCCGTAGAGTAGCCAAGGGAGGCTTCAATAGCTTGGTAAACAGCCTCGGACAGGAACTGAGGCCGTTCGGATAGGCTGTGTACACTGATCTGAAAAAAAGACTGGATCGAGCAACTCATTGTTCGCTGAGGACTGTTTTTGAAGCCCGCGATTTTTGACCGGCGCCATATTGGTAGGTCCCAAGGAGCGTAAGCATTTGTATGGGACCTACTGAATATAAGGAGAAATTGCAAAGAGAAGCCTGCTATTTCGGCTCGCTGTGGACAGGAAAAGAGAAAAAACAACATCAGAACTATATCAGAAGAAAGAAGGACACTAGCAATGATGAGAAACTGGCTCTAGAGGGAGAATTTCTGTCATATTTTAACAGTAAGTCATAGTTGCTTCGGTCCAACTTAGGCCGGCCTGTAAACCAACGATTCTGAATGATGGTGGCAAATGGTTGTAGCATTTCTTGATGTTATATTTCTTGAAACTTATGCATTTCGTTCAGTTTATCATAGGCAAATATCTGAAATGGTTAAATGCTTGATTTGGTGCGCACAATTGAGCTTGAAGGCAAGTTATCATGTCCAGTTTTCCATGTTCTCCTTCATGCCAGGAATGAGATTTCAGCTGGTTTCCCTTGACTTTTATGTACGGAAATAACGACCTTTTATTATTCCAAAAACCAGTTTGAAAGCGGCTTTGATATCTAAATCTGTTGTCAGGGTCTTTCATTTATTCCCCATTGGGTGAAATTAATTGCAAGACATGTTTATCATCTACACCACCCTACCTACATTGCCTTTCTTTATGTTTACCTACAGTTATTAGCAATTAGGGTGGCTTTGAGATGTTGAAATTTTCTCTTCATGATTTTCATCTGACAGTCATCTGGATGAATTTAGCAGTACATTCTATGAGAGCATTTTGCATCAATGAGGCTAGCAGTCTACTCTTGAAATCCAAGCTTAACTTGAAGTTAGCCTCCATAGTTGTAGGGTCAGGTGCAAACATTTAGTCACTCAAATAAAGATCATACCAGTTAAGGTTGTTTGGTAAATGGCTGTACCATTTTTAAGATTTCATTGCCACCCATCTAACCTAGCCTGTGTGCAGACTTGACCAATTTCTTCTGAAAGAAGTTTCATCAAGAAACCTCTCTTAAACGAAACCAATCTTATCTGCATGAACGCTTCTAGCCTAATCCACCCCTATGTGATATAATGGCAACCAAACCATTTTGTTTTTGAGAATAGACTTGTTGAAAATTAACTGTTACTTCAAAAATAGAGAATTCTAGTGACAATAACAATGTGCAAAAAATAGTTCAAGGAAGTCTATGAATAACATACAGTATCAAGCTCTTTGTACCTGGCAAATTTTCTCTTGAACTGATCACAAGTTGTTGTACAGTATTTTTATTAATGCAGCTTTTTGTCATGCAGTCTTTTAATGAATGTGTAGATGCAATCATCAAGGAAGCAATGTGTATTATTTCAGTAATGTATGCTTGTCATCAAAATCTATAATACTATAGTTAATCAAATACACCATGTCATAACTTCATCATCAACTGGATGCAGCAATGATTTATTATCACCACACAAAGTTCAAGGAATAGAGTCCTGATTTTGAGGAAAACAAGTTAATGTAGATATTAGAAGTCACTATGTTTTTCAGATAATTCAGCTCTCTCAATTTGTTTACCATATACATTCTTTTCACAAGAAACCCTGGATCAGCAGCAGGTGCTAAATATTTCTTAAATTTGCATGAAGAGTTCTGCCAAGTCCCTTGGTACTTTCCCACCGCTTGTTTGATCCTAAAATCATAATGTATATACAGGTAGTTTCTACAACTGCTATGGGTGCATTTTCTTGACATATGTAAATACAACAGTAAGTGAGAGAAGTTCTTCTGTGACACTGAAAAACATGTTTTGCAAAATCAAAGCAAGCTTTAAAATTCTGCTTTGGAAATTTCCTTTTCCTTCCCACATGTAGAACAACTGGCCATCTCTTGCAAGCAGGTTTCTTATGAAAGAACAAGTATGTAATAGTACATATGTTAGTAACATCCTTCAGCAGTTTGATCGTAAGTCTAAATTCATAGAATCTGTTTGTAAATGGCAGTCACTGTTTCCAAGCAACTCAAGGCTTTCCAGTGATTTCAATGAAGCACATCACTGCAGCATTTAAAACTATCACCGCAAATCATCAGGCAAGTGCAAACGCACCAACACATTAACTTTGGTTTATAGTGTCACTCAGCTGCAATTATTGGCATGTAATTACATATTCCTTGCTTGAAAAAAGAGCAGTAGGCAACCATTTGTGTGAAATTAGAGAAAACTGGCATCCACAGTGCTATTGATTGTATCCATCATTCTTGGACTATCACATCTACCTAGAAAAGAAACGCAAGTGCAATTGAAATAGATTCATACTGTACTGATCGTTACAAAATCAGGATTGAATAACAAATGGCCTCATGGCAGAATGGATGCAAGGTTTACAGTCCTTGGGAGATATTTAAACAAACTATATTAATAAGAGAGAACTGTGAACAAACTGAATCCAAAGAAACTTTACTTTGTAGATCTATCATTCAAAAAGCCTGAGCAGAGGGAAAGGGGCAAGAAATTCTATTATTCCTCATCACCTACTAAGGCTAGGCAAAAGCTTTTTCTACACTAAACCAAATTTCTCTAAGCTAACTGCATTGTATTAGCCAGTTGGGACAACCTGCACAGTCTGGAGAGATAGAGAGAGGGAGGAATCTTGACAGTCGAGGTTGATCAAGCATGCATGCGCCCTTCACTTTGTTCGCCCCTTTCTCTACGACACTCGGCGGTAGCGAAAACATAACTTCCTTTCCCCTTCATAAATAGAAACCTACTAAGCACTGTGTTAATTAGGCAAGAAACGACCCTCACAACCATCACAAATCAAAGAAACTGTCTTATGATCCTACTGCCTACCCGTACGACGCCATGAGCACGATACCCTGTCTGCCAGTGTGCCCACACCAAAGAAATATTTTGCAGGAAATATCTACATTTCTGCCTTGAGAATGGTTTAATGAATAAAAAGCTGCAAAGAACTACACAAGAATGAGTAAAAGGAAGTGTACGAACCTCAAAACTCCTTCCGTATTTCTCAGAATGAGTGAAATTTCCTCTGTTGTTTATAAGGCTTTGCACCGTCTCGCAGCAAATTGGGACCTACCAATATGGCCGCCGCGCATTTCAGCTGGCTTCATTTTCTGAACAACAGAAGCTCGATCCAGTCTTTTTTTCAGATCAGTGGCTGTGTACTGATAGAGCCTCCCCAAAAACTGAAATCGTAAGTATTTTTGATAGGCCGGGTGAATAGGGACACTATAATAAGCATCCTTTAGATCAATGGAGGCCATCCAGCAGTTAGGGGTAACCATGGAGATAACAGTATGGATTGAATCCATTTTGAAGTGATAATATGTAACATAAGCATTTAATGACTTGAGATTGAGTATCAATCTAACTTGATTATCAGGTTTTGGCACGGTAAAAATAGGAGAAATGAACTCATCAATTTCATGTTCACAAGGAAGGAGAACTCGCTTGGCAAGCAGAGAATCAATTTCAGTTTTGACGCTAGCAATGCTGTCATTTGAAATGTGATTATTTGGAAAGACACTATTGGTTGGAGGAATGCCATCAAATTCAATTATATCCCCTGCAACCATCTGAAGAATGCATTGATCTGAAGTAATATTCTGCCACTGACGTAAATGATGTTTTATTTGCCCCGCAGAGAAATGCATCACCCTATCATGCAAATAAGGACATAACTGTGAATCAACAAAAGAGGAAAAACAATTTACCGTGGTATTCACTTGTTCCAGTTGTTCCAGGATTTCTTTTTGTTTTGTTGGCCTGAGGAGAATTGTCCCTGATTCCTTCTGGGAGGGTACGCGGCCCTCCCTCGCTGCGATAAAAAAGGCTGGCCATAAGTTTTGTTTTGTTGCTTTTGTGAGGAAACCCGAAACTGTGACCCCCCGCGTGACTTTTGAGGGAATTTTTGCACGATCTTGCCCATGGTTTTGACTTCCTGCATTGTTTTACTGATATCGTTCCCAAACAGAAACTTATCAGGCTTCGTGGAACGATTGCAGGCAAATTTGAAATCAGCATTGATATAAGGGCGGAGAGCCTCTTTTCGACGATATGAGAGCTCTCTGCAGACCGAGCCTAAAAGTGTTATTACATCGATTAGGCGTGTTGAAAAAACCTTGTAGTCAAGTGGCTTAGTTTTGTCACGAGACAAGAGCAAATCATTAAAGCATGTTGCGATGGCACCAGAAACGGTGACAAGGGTATCTTGCATGGCCACTAGGGCACGATCAGCAGCTTTTACATCTGGTTTTAAAGGGTTCCAGATATGTTCATTGACTGGAGGCCAGAACAAATCTGTGCAGTTCTCTGGAACAAGATATTTTGCCTTGATTTGCTTACGCTGGCCTGTTTCAAGCTCAGTTTTGAAACGCGTATTGACAAGAGTAGCCAAATTAGCAGAAACAGGAGGACCTTTAGGGGCAGTAATGCTTGTTGAGCTGTCGATGCTCTCGAGGAACACATCGGAAGACATCAACTCCTCATGTTCCTGCTGATCGGATTTACCTTGAAGGTTGGCTTGGCCTTGATCAGCATCAAGCTCAGGATCATTTGGATCATCATTTTTACGATTAACGTGATGATCAGCCTGATCAATGTCGTGATCGCCATAAAGGCTTAAGACATCATCATCAACTGGCTGTTGTTGTGATGGATCAGGCGAGTTTTGGGGCATATTGTCCCCATGTCCACTTTGCTGTACCCCCAAAGAAAGATGAGTCGGGGCCTGAGATGCAGCAGAAGAAGATTCATTTATCACAGAGGGCTTCTTCTGGCGATGCGGGGCAACTGAGATCGTAGCAGACTCAGTCCGTGTGATTTTGCCTTTAGGTGGGCGTGACTCCAAGGAAAACGATTCCTCGTCATCAGAGTCAGAGACGGAGATTCTCCGTTTCCGTGAAAGTGGACGCTTTGTTTCGGAGAAAAGCCCAAACAACAGCTGATTGGAGACCTGCAGTTGCTCTTGCATGGTCTTCAAAAGTGTCACCATTGTCGATTCCTGCACACTAGCAGAAGACGAAGAACTTTCTGTGACGCTGTTGTTATTTTGCGTTGTTGTTTCGAGAGCTTGGCCCGAAGCCAAGTCTCCCTCCATGTTTTCCATAAGCAACTTGGAGAAAAGGAGAAAAAATATAGTGGAATACTTAACGTTTGACGATGATAGCAGGCAACTTTGAATACCAAATACCAAATTATTTGTTGAGCAAGAAAATCGAAGGCTTTCCAAACGAGCTGCCAAATTCCGTGACTGGCTTCGCATAAACGCACCACACAACTGGTTTGCATGAACTGCTGCGCTCTCGTACTCCTCCGTAGCGACGGAGCCGATGACGAAATAGAATTGATGTTCGACTTGTTTGTTATTTCGAAACTATTGCTAAATGTGTGTTACATTGTGATGAATTGTTTCCGAAAATATAAACATTGAAAGAATTTGATTAGTCGTGCATCGGGCGGTTGCAACATCGTACTTTGGTTAGACCCTGTCTTCAAATTCTGAATCCCAACTGCAACAACATCCTGCCTCCCCAACTTTTCCTAACGAATGTCCTCGCAGTGACAAGCCCTTGAGAGAAATTTTCATACAAATTGCTTCGCTTGGGTGAGTATTGAATGATTATTGTTACTGGGTACCAAAAGAGCGTCTAGTACCTAGGGTAACGTGGACATCTACACTCGGTGAATATTGGTGTGTCATGTCAACTTACTGGCACACCAGTAAGAGAGTATACGTAATTCTTATAAGAAACTCACCTCTCAGATCGCCAAAAAATAAGAAACTCTAGTACTGGGAAAATATAACTTAAGAAACTATTCATTTTCAACAAAGAAAAATCCTTAACTTATTTTTACTTATTTCACATGTTTCCAGCATCTTATTACTCGGAATGTACTTGAATAATGTCTAAACATCAGAAAGGCTTCTAGCATTGCTTTGAAAAGTTTACGAGGGCACAGTCAGTGAACATGAAACTGTTATGCAATCTTTAAGAAACTTGTAAGAAACCTCGAGTACTCAAAATCTGATAATTTTGAGAAACTTTAAGTACTGGCCGAAATTCTTTGTTTCTTATCAAGAAATAAGTGTAGCTTGCGAACCAGAGGTCTGATTAACAGAGACTAATAAGAGAGTAGAATTTACAGACTTTTAGTATGCTCTGAACAGACCTTTTAACTATTCTTCAAATCAGGAGGAGAGCTATTGACTTCTTCTTGTGGCATAAGTCTATTGCAGGAAATATTTTCATTGACTGATGGCCTAATTTTCTGACTGAAAATGCTCATAATTTGGTAAGTCCCGCAAAAGGCGTCGGCGTTCAAACTCTGTTTGGAATTGTGGAGGATTTAATGTTGATAGAAACTATTGAAATATAGTATCCGTTACTTTATAATTGTTATACATCAGATGCAAATGCATTCAAGGAATTCAGTTTAAACTTGTCTAAATGATTTGTTGCTTCTATTTATTGCCAATATAGTTATTTATTTCTTGAGGTTTGTGTGAAAGCTTTTTTTATTTATCGATAAAGAGGAAATAAGCTATTAAAGTAAGGTATATCGTTTGATTTCCAAAGACTTTGAATCCACCTTTTCTACTAAGTGGCCTCGTTTTAGAATTGTTCAAAATTTTTTTGCTTTCGTCATATGAAATTTTTGATCCCAGATTCACATTCAACACCCTAACTTTAGTCTATTTGCAACTTTTCATAATCTTAATGCCAGCGCTTCTAATTTGACGATGATAGCAAATTTGAAAATTTTTAATGGATTTGACAGTGAAATTACATCCCGAGCGATTTCAACGGTCAGATCCCTCATAAATTCTCACATTGATTATCACCGTAAAATCGGAAGCGCAAACTCTAGGAATGTCAACTTTTGCAGTAAAGCTAAACTTGGGGTGCTGAATCCAAATCCGTGGTTGGAAATTTCTTATGAAGAAATTTTTAAAAAATTTCTAAAATGAGGCTGAAAATTGAATAGGTGTAACCTAGCTAACTTGAATTTGCTAGTTCTTTATTATCTAAAGCAGTAAGGTCCTTCATTTCAGAAAACACCGAAGAGAAACTTTCAGGCTACTGACAAGTCTTTTAATACCGCACGATGATGAATCAGAGTTTATTTTCGGATGCAAACAGACCGTTTCGGAAATGATTCTCTGTTTGCAGAATTCTCGGAGGTCTTTTAAGCAAACTGTTAAATCAATTCTACGCCAGTTTCATCACCATTGCAAAGATGGAGGAAATAAAAATGTTGACAGGTGATGGTGATGCCGCTGGCAGTTTTCAGACGAAATAGAAATGACATTTTAACCCCTTATCTGTTTTCATAACTTAGGCCATGCCCATTATTATTATTCTTAGATAATTCAGAAAAATACTACGACTTTGTAAACGTTTCGGCTTTCATCTTCTTCAGTAATTGTTCTTACAAGACTTTGGGACCTACTCTCGAGTACCGAATAATCGTCCCCCCCCCACTTATTAATTTTTGAAAAATTTTCTACCCCCCCCCTCTCTTATTCCAACCCCCCCCCCTTTTATTAATTTTTGGAAATTTGAAATGATATTAGACATAATTTCTCAATAAACGCAAGAAAAAAGTCTCAGAGTTCTCACCCCCCCCCCCCGTTTATTCGGTACTCGAGAGTACCTAAAAACCTAGATTACAAGGGTAACAACAGAAACGACCTAACAAAATCCTTTAAAATTATATATGCTTACGTGAATGGGGTCTTGAATTATTCCCATTATTCTTGGCTAGACTTATTACATCATCAGTGCATGGCAGGAACTACTACGAAACAGTTTGTCCAAATCGTCACTCTATCGTCATAGGTTCATGAAACGTGAGGTGTGGTGTAGTTTCCAGCAAGAAATTTGTTTCTTCCTGTGCCCCTGTGCTCTGTATCCCCTTGCTTTGTGAATGTCGCAACAGCAACAACAACAACGTTCATGCCACGACAAGGTGCCAGTTCTTACGTAAAAGTGTTTGATCTTGGAGAATAGTTGTACTTGTGCTAAAGAAGTGCCAGACGTATTCAAATTTGAAGGGAAAGGAATTCACATTGCTATAAAAAGGAAATTTCCTTTCCCTTCAAATTTTCCTCCCCCGTAGAGGTCGCACCGCAGACTACAAAGGTGCAACCCTGCGCTCACACAATGCTTGCATCCTCAAAAATACATGCTTACATCGCGCATGCTCTGACAACAGTCATCTTTGTTTTCAAACTCCTACCAACCTTGAGCGTTTCTTGATTAACCTCATTAAGCAATTATTGGAGTGAATAGGTTTTTTAATTGCCTATTCATAAGCTAACAAGCAAATCAATAACTGTACTCAAAGGTCAATGGGCAGGTAAAATCGCCTCAGGCCCATTTCGAGACCTGAAATTGACTTCTTGACCTCCTTCATTAACCTTCGCTTCCGTTAGCTGCCAGGTACGTCTGGTAAATGTCATATCGCTGAAGAAGGCTGGAAAAGTGGCGGAGCTTTCTCGGTACGGCTCACGGCAGACATGTTTCTGGCTACGTACTGGCTACTTTCACCGATGTTTTGCCCCCAAAAATCTCTGTTTCCATCGCTTAACGTCTCAAAATCGATCTAATTCGTTTCTTATACGTGTTTATAACATAGTGCATCGCAGCATGCGAAGACGACAATGATGATGATGATGATGATGATGATGATGATGATGATGATGATGATGATGATGATGATGATGATGATGATGATGATGATGATGATGATGATGATGATGATGATGATGATGATGATGATGATGATGATGATGATGATAATAATGTTGCAAGAATAGGTTGTCGCTTCCACAAATACTTTCATTTGTGACGGCCCTTTTAAACATTTTAACGAGCAATTAAACTTATTCTTTTTATGAAATCGTTTATAAGAAACTGAGTCTCAAGTCCAGTGCCGGTGCCATGGGGGGACTGGGGTACTTGTCCCATCAAATCCCAAAAGCCGGCAAAAATTGGCTTAAAATTGGTCCAAGAAAAATGGCTTAGAATTAGTTAGGTATACCCACAGATTGAAAAATTACGTCAAAACCCCTTCCATTTCTTTCGAATTGTTCAGAGCTGGCGCCGCCACTGCTCAGGTCGCCAAAAACTAAGAAACTCCAGCACTGGAAAGAAACTAGTTATTTTGATAGAGAAATCCTTTGCATAGCTTTACTTTATGTTTACCTCGTTCCTGTATCATCTTTCTTGAAAGGAATGATCGAAAGGCTTCAGAGAACTTTGTTTAAACTGTTTAGAAGGGTAGAAGGGGACATGAAGTTGAAGATACCCGTAAGAAACTTGAAGAGCTAAAAGAATTGATAATATAAGAAAGTTTGGCTCAAATACTTAGATTTCTTTAAATGAAAATATGATCTCAAGCCAGTTGTACGGTATCACATCCTGCCTAAGATTTAGCGTTTATTCAAGTTGTTGAGTCCCTGGAATTCTCTTACGTACAGATTTTCAAACAGTGATGTATTCTTCGGACCAACCCGCACCCAGAAATTTACAAATTTCCGGATACCGGGCATTCGGCTCGAAGAACATGACACAGAAGATGCTTGCTAACACGCACCTGCCCACATGAGAAATGTCCATTTTTAGCAACAAATGTTAAAGTGCTGCTACATTCTGTAGTGATCTGAAAATGCTCGAAAAGAATTCTGTTTACTTCTTTTATAGGGTTTGGTATGAGAATTTTCATCTCGATGCGAAAAAGATCTGATCTTTGCTCAGGAAGTTCAGGTTGTTGGTCGGGAATTCAAGCAGAAGGATTCGATTTAGGGTAAGTCCCTTGAATGTTATGCTATAATTTGCTGCAAATGTGGCAGTCAGTCCCGAATGAACTCTTTTTCATGGAAAAACCCGTTCATAAGAAGTTATTACAATGATAGGATGGCTAACAATTTATGAAACTGTGCTACCACATATAGCTAGATCATTTGTAAGAAAGAAAAATTCAGCCAAAACTGAAAGTTTCTTTAATTATCAGATTTGGGGACCAGAGTTTTTTACGAGTTTCCTGCAAGTTTCTGAGGAATTTCTTACGGATTTCGTATAGTTTCATAGGTTATATTTTCCCACAATTTGAGTTTTTAATTTTTAGAGTTCAGTTTCTGATGAGCGGTTTCTACATCGAATGCTGTATAATTTGCTTCAAATCTGGGATTTATTCTGAAGTACAGCTTTTTTTGTTGATTGCAAGAAACTTCAGCACTGGTTCAAGTTCGTTGTTTCCTATCACAAAAAGATAAACATCTTTTGCACGTAGGCACGTTTAGCTCTACTGCAGATATTTCTTTATAAGAACTTGCTTCACTCACCTTATATTGGATAAACAATCTCTGTATGCTCCTTAGAACTGATTTGTAACAGCGAAATTGAAGAGGTATTGGAGCCAGTCTACACTCAACTCTCAGATTGCCAAAAAATTAAGAAACTCCAATACTGGTTTAATATGATTTACGACACTATTCATTTTGACAATAAACTTTCTTCGCATATTGTTACCAAATTTTTGCTTGCCTCCTGTATTAGCTATATTCAGAAGGTATTTCAGTGATGTCTTGATATTGGAGAGGCTTCGCGAAACCTCTTTTTGGAATTTTCATCAGCATGAAGATTGCTTAGGAACTACATGCATTTTTATAAGAAACTAAGACTTTTGGCCAGTACTGAAAGTTTCTTGAAATTATCTGATGTTGGAGAACTCAGCGTTTCTTACAAGTCTCTTAAAGGTTCTAATCTTCACCTTTAGCCTCGTGAGCATGTCAAAGCAAGCTGTTTTGAAGTATATTTTTGATTCATTTTTCATATTCAATTCATTTAAGGAGGGTTGCCGTTCAACAAGTTGTTTTTCAAGGGACCCTCGATAAAAACTTTAACTACATGATACAAAGTATACGAAGATGCCTAGAAATTCCTCGAAATGACGTCGTTTCAAAACAGCTTCTCAGCTGTGGCAGGAAAATTCGGCCAGTCACTCATTCCAATAACGTCACTGAAACTGGACCCCTGAATGACGAAAGTGAGACGAAGAAGCATTTTTGTCCTGATGTCCATATACGAATATATTCCTCATCTTCATTTCATTCAAAAATTTCACATGATTTGTAAGATGTCAGTCGATTCTGCAAGCAGGCTACACTTATTAGATCCGTGCCGTAGTTTCACTCCTCCGCCTAACTGATTTATAAGACTTATGACGATGAGCCTCTTTTTTCCCTGTCCTCTTTGACTTAGATGATGACGCTTCAGTCAACAGAGACTCATGATAGTACTCTCAAAAACCTGGCCCTATTTAGGCCCAAACTTCGTGATTCCTGGAGTACCAATCAGATTGTGAGATTTGTGAATTGCTATATTCTTACGGTGTAAATGTAATAAAATTTTCAATTCGATTGAAAACTTGAAAGCACTCCTACGGGATTGAGATTCGAAACCGTGATTCCATCATAATTCCATTGGCAATTGAAGAAAATAGGGCCGAGTTTTTCACTGTTTCATTATAAGTCCCTTTTGAGCAAGGTTTACCGCATGGATACAAGGGACTCATCGTCATAAGTCTACTGATATATCTCACTACAACAACGAGCACTTTCAGCAGTCTCGGCCTGTCAAGCAGTAGTCTGGTTTTGGTGAGCGACAACTGAGTCTCACTGTAATCAGGCTATCCAAGCAGGCTATGAACAATTGGACAAGGTTGCAAGCCAAGCACATACGCCTGAAATGGGGTATAAAACTCAACAAGCACACAGACAGTGCTGACCCGACTGGTTTCCCCCATGCCCCTTTTTTGCTTGCACTACACTAATCATATTTCACAAAAAGTTATTCCAGCTCTCATTGTTAAAGGTTCCTGTAGAATTTGAAAAAAAATTTCATAACATCGAACTTCATGATGCAGGGCTACATGGAGCTGAAATGGCTAAAAAAATTCAGATTTCGTACATCATTTTGCCAAATTTCCTCTGACAAGAAGCCAAAATTTCTCCGACAAGGGGCAAGATGCTTCCGACAAGGGAGCTGTATCCCCCTCTAGCCCTCCCCTGGCATCCTCTGTCGTGATGAATCAAACTGGGGTATCAAATTCCCTTTTGATCGCTCTTTGGACCGAGAATATAGACTCGCTGCATCATCCCAACTATCGCAACAACAACAACGGCAGCAATAATTTTTACATTGTTTGATCTGAATGGAATTTTCGCGTCAATCAACCTGTTAATACAATAAAAGAACGTACAAAAATGAGAATCAAGAGGCTGTTCTGTCTAAATCATGCACCTTGTAAGTAAAAACCTTTTTCAGTTTATGAAACATAGATTCCTATTGCAGGGGTAGCAAAGTTGATTGTTATTATTAAGATGATTTTCGTCTCAGTTGGTTGTTAAAGTTTGAATCTTCTCCTCAATAAGACGAGAAGGTCCAAGGTCTGTAAGAACCTTGTCAAAACAAAGAACAGGGCTGAACATCGTTAGCAAAGTCTCCGATAAGGCACCTTTCAAATAAGAACCTTTATTCCTTGAATATACATATTCTTAGGTGGTATTTGGGTCGGTATAAACTTTCCTCTTGAAAAAATTTTGCAAAATTGAACAATTTTCTTGGCCTTGACCTCAAACCATTTCCAGAGCAGTTTTTAAATGTTTTTCTGGGACAGGTACGTGCACTATAGTTTGCTGTGAGCGGTTTATTGCAAAGGTGCTACCCGTTCCCCATATTAGGCTGTGGTACCCAGGGCACAAAGGTGTGTGTGTGTGTACGTAATTGAGCAAACTTGAATTGCGGAGATCATTCGGGCAACGAACAAATTTTGCGATTTTTCAAATGTCGAATCTTATTTGATTCATCAATATGCACGCTATCAATGCCAACATTTTTGCTCGAAATACAGTCTGCAAGATTAGCTATACACTCGTTCGTCTTTTTTTCTACCGGGTGAGTAAAAAAGTTTGCGCATTAAGCGCGGGCTATGGAATAAAAACATTGTGTGACCTATATTCAAAATTAAAATGTTTATTTATCAGTCAAAAAGGCTAACTTGGACGAAATATTTTTTGTTTGGTTAAATAACACATGTTCAAGGCCAACAATTAGAAAAATGCCTCTGTGAGGGGTTTGTATGGGAATCGAACATTCCATGTTCCATTCTGGTCCATGATTTATGTGGCATTGAAGTTTACTTTGTCAGTTTCACGAATAGAGTTTTAATTTCAATGGCAAGGTAATTATGGACCAGAATGGAATATGAGATCCTTGTTCCCAAAATGCCTTTCTTGCGTTTTCCTAATTTCTGGGTCTAAATGATGAGTGATTTTACCAAACAAAATTTTCTCGTCTAAGTTAGCCTTTGACTGATAGATATTTCAGTTTTGGATATTGGCCTCGTATTTTTTATTTCACAGCTTGCAAATCGCGGAAGCTTTTTTTGTTCATCCGAAAGAAGAAACCGTTAAAAAGAAACTTTACTAGGCCCTTCAATATATTAAGTGAGTAACCTGAATTAAAGTTGAGCTAGCCCATTGGATTTGGCAATCCAACGCTTAGAGAAAGGACGCCAGGCAAAAAAAACCATGGTGTGTTTAGGTTTCTCAAAGGTTTTTCTTTCATTGACCTTTATCTTGGCTTAAAAAGCCAAAGATATGGAAACTCTTGGTACAACAAAGTCTTATCATAAGGAGTAAGAACTTGGCCCAAAGTTAAGAAAATAGGTAGCAAAGTTCAGAGAAGATTTGCTCCAAGTCTATTCCGTGGGATATCGGCACTGAGGAACATAGTTACTTTTGCGGGGGCGTAAACCACGAAAAAGACGCTGCGAAGGAAAAGGTGATGATATACCACGGAATGGACTTGGAGCAAGTCTAAGTGCAGAGCCAACTTTCTCAAAAAAACACGAGGGTTAGTTTAATTTTCCCTGATAATTTATCAATGATAAACTGTTGCCTTTGGTGGCACAAATGACGTGCGTCCACATTCATGAAAGACTACGATTCATTTGTTTTATCTTGAAGGGTCGTGAATCAAAGTTTCTCCAATGTCATCTTATCAACAAAATGAAACTTCTTGTCCACTTTCTGACGTCACAAAACGTCATCAGTGGTGAGAAATAGGATTTTGGTTTGAAGGTTTATTGGAGATTTCCTGGTAAAATGTGTGCTCTCACAATGATTTCCCAAATTGCCTTTGATACTTTGTATGTAGTGCGAAAAATATCATGAAAAATGCATGACAAACATCTTTTTTTGGAACCATTGGAACGCAAAACAAATTGTTTCTATTATGATATTTAAATCAGTAGAATCGTGTAAAAGATTGAGTAACTCAAGTTTCGATAATACTGTCCACGGAGTTGTGCCAATCAGAGCGTAAAAGTACCATCCATAAATCCGTAAAATTTCTGAAATTATTCTAGCAAAGATTTACCAGCACATATCAGGAAAATCCCTCAGTATACCCTTGAAGTCGGAAATGCCGTTTAAGTTTGCCGATAAATCCGGAAACAGTAAAACAGTCAACCTTTTTGTGTCCCCAAGGCCTTTTGTAAAATTGAGACGCAGACAAAGGGCCCTGGGGACGAGGTTGTGAAAAAGTATACCGGTTAGTTGGTGCAGCTTCACGAAAAATATTAGGCATAAATCCGGAACGTAGAAAATCATTAGAATCCAGTTGGGTTCGGACTCTGCCATATAAAAAGTGTCATAAAAAAATTCACAAGATGACTTCAAATTACCACCCCCCCCCCTTTACCCTCACCGAGAGCATACCACCCTCTCTTTTCAGACGACATCGTTCTGGCTGGTGTTACTAACCTGGTTTCGTAAACTCTCTAACGTAAATATTTTCTGGCAGCATGCAGGGTTGTTTTGGAGCATCCCTAATCCGGTCATGCTCTCAATCCTCCCTCGCGGAAAATCCAACCCTTTCATAACGGAATATTACGAAGCAGGTGACGACAAAGTTGAATGAGAACAAAGCAGTATTGTGGAAGTTGAAAAGAGAAGATGACAAAAGGTTGACCTAATATGTCAGTGAGAATCGATGAGCCAACAAAGCCAGTTCATTCATTCTTTTATGTCAAGTTTTTATATCGTGCCAAATATTGAGGGGAAGTTGTTTACCAGAACGGGGAGCCTTGATACAATTGATGAGCCAATGTTCCATTCATTCCTCTCTGTATGAGTGCTAAGCCCTGCAGTATTTGGTGACGGCTAAACCGTTACCCTTTGTTTCACAGCGAATCTCTCACGCAAACAATAACTTCAAAGGAAGGGAGTGAATTATAAGATCAAATTTCTTGACTCAGACTTTACCTCAATAATATTTAGGATTTGTTTTGGTTGAATAAGTGACTGACGACAAACATGATCTCAAAACTGACTAACGTTACTATGAACGCCCTGGGAATATTTTACATTACAATAATTTTTCACAGTTGGAAAAATTTTGTGTCAGTGGTGTTTCAATTTCTCTGTTTCCCTGTTACTCATTATGTGGTGTTCACTTGTGACGTTTGAAGCTCGCGTGCTCTAAATATGTCGTGCACTCATTTAGCTTCGATGTTAGCCTGTTCTCTACCGATGCATGACGCCTCGCTATTGTTTGGCAGACTCGCCATTCTTTTTGTGCTATTCTGGAATTAATCTTCACACCCTCTCTGAAGAATTATCAATAGTGACTGTTTGTAGGTGTGAAGTCACTTCCCAATGCGATCAAAACATCACGAAATGGAAGTTGCCCTAACTTTGCATCATAAAAATCTCATGGCCTAAGATTTGATCTTATCTTATGGCCTAAGGTTTGAATGGCCTAAAACTCTGAAAGCTAATTCACTCATTCACTTTTGTTTTTCCTCTGACTACGTTGGAATTTCAAAATTTTATGAACCCCAAAGATAACAAAAACTTCCAAAACGCTTCATTGTTTTGAAAAATTAGGCGAACACTGCCCTTAATGATAAAAGCAAAAATGTCTATTATTATAAGAAGCTGCTTATGCAAAAATCTAAAAGACTGGAATGCTGGGGAAATTTAACTTTAAAAACTATTCATCAGGGGAGCCTTGACATATTTTACTTCATTTTCACTCGTCTCGTGTATCATATTTCTCATTAGATTCTTCAACAAACTGAAAGAAAAATATTGTTTTGTGATGTCCATAAGCACGGATTTTGAACATGAACATTGTGATGGAAAACTGTAAGAAACACTTACTAACCTCCCATTACTGAAAATCTGATAATTTTAAGAAACTGAGTACTGGCACAAATTCCTAGTTTCTCGTACAAAATACATGTATTCCTACCCTGGGGTACCAGAGCCTCTGGTACCCAGGGTAACGTATTCCTTGCTGGAAGAGTAACCACAAAAAGTAACAATATTGTTATTTTTCTACAACCAAGAAGCATTCGCGAGAAAGGTTACACTTTCAAAAGCAGATTCCTTTGTTTTTCAGGTTTCCCAATAATTCCCAGAAATCCCATATGAATACTTTTGTCTTTGGCCTGTGTTCGCCTTTGTGTGTTCGCCTGTCCAAGGAGAGACGTACATACATTTCTCTAATAGGCCTTAATTTTTTAGGCCAAAAACATTTGCTTGGTTATTTGTGATTAACGGACATTCGCCTCTCTTGCATGTTCGCCTTTAACAGAAATCTATCTGGTTTTGAGAGAAATCCATCAAGATCTTGTACACTTTTTAGAGCAGTGATGGGCAGTGATACAATTAAAACCCGCGTATAAGAACCTTGTGGATTGTGTTAAGAAACTACACGTTTTTTTATAAGAAACTTGGATCAGGCCATAGTACTAAAAGTTTCTTAATTTCCCATGAAATTTTGTCCATTTTAGTACTAAATGTTTCTTAATTGGTTTCTTATATTTTGAATGCAGAATTATCAATGTGGTCGCTAACACTGCGACAGATATGATTCTTGACATTTCAAACATCATAAAGGAATAAACAGTGTTCTGCGATGTCGAAAACACAAATGTTTAGCTAACATTGCTCAAGAATAAAGGTTCAACGATCTATTTGCTATAATATACATGCTTTTAACTTTGAAAAGTTTCCCAGTACTTCTTAGACATAGTACTAGAGTTTCTTAAAATTTTGGCCATATTAGTACTAGTTTCTTATAAACCAGTTTCTTATAAAAAAACGTGCACACGTTTTTTAGAAGAAACTAGGATCAGGCCATAGTATCAGAAATTTCTTTTTTCAATTCAACATGAAATTTTGTCAATTCTAGTACTAAAATTTTCTTAATCGGTTTCTCATTTTTTTGAATGCATGAATTGTCAATGTGGTGGTCGCTAAAATTGCTGCAGATATGCTTCTTGACATTTAAAGCATCATAGTGGAATAAACACTTTAAAGACATGACAATGGTTATCGTGATGAAAATACAAGTGGTTAGTTAATATTGCAAAAGAATAAAGGTTTAACGTTAACTTTGAAAAGTTTCTTGATGCTTCTCATGCATGGGACTAGGGCTTCTTAAAATTTCGGCCATCTTAGTACTAGTTTCTTATAAACCAGTTTCTTATAAAAAGACGTGTAGTACTAAGATGGCCGAAATTTTAAGAAACTCTAGTACTTTGTCTGAGAAGCATCAAGAAAGTTTTCAAAATTAAAAGCAGCGACCACATTGACTATTAATGCATTCAAAAAATGAGAAACCAATAAAATTTTAGTTCAAAAATTGACAAAATTTCATGTTAAATCAAGAAACTTTTAGTACTATGGCCTGATCGTAGTTTCTTGTAAAAAACCGGGTACATACTGAATATTGTCCGGCAGGCTACCATTTGATAACAACCTATTATCCATGATATTCATTGTTCAAGAACCCAGGCTATGCTGGCTTGGCAATATTGTAGATCCTTATGCCCGGGTATTTGCTTTATTCCCCGTAACTGTTACCATATTTTAATTATCAAGGTGTCCAATGAACAGACACCGCCCAACTTAGCTTTGTGTCCAAACCCTTGTAATTTCAAATTGTTCTACATATCTCGAAGAAATTGCGATGGCCTAACCAAAGCCTGAAAACACGTGAGCCAGCATTTGGGCTCGTACCAGAACCGCATGGCCTTTCACAGGTCAACAAATGGACCCCTTTTGAGATTTGTTAAGACGATAAAAAGTCTCCATTTTTATCGGTCATGTCCTGTAAACGTCTGAGAAGAGAGAGGAGCCAGATATAATAGAGCGATATTCTTTTTGAAACACTTTAAACAGGTGGGGGAAGTGAGGTGTATGAAATTCTGTGGCGTGCTCAGTAAACTCCATTCATTTGAACCCACTGGCCCGATGCTAAGAGCATGGAGACCGAAATCACAAAACCTGTGAATCAACCGGTGCTTTGACCGCAAGCCGGTGATTATATTTGCTAAGTCCTGCCATGCCCCGAACCCTGGCCCTTTACCGATGAAAACGAGGGGCTTCCCAGTTTCCTGGAAATTCACGTGCTCTGTGCAAGGAGACTGGAGAGCAGCCACATGTGTTTGATGGTGGAATAGACTCATTATCATTATTATTATTCGAGTTTTACCATTTTCCCTACGTGAAGCAATAACAACAACAGCAACTAAATGCGATGATCGACAGCGAAAATCGAGATCGACAGTGAAGTTACTTGATCAAACTGGGGGAATATCTCACCGTTTTACCCAAGCATATTGTAACCATACTCGGAGGTGTCCCTCTTGTATAAGGAAGGAACTCTTGATAAGAAAGTCATGAGAGTTTCTTATAAAAGTTGCGTGTATATGTATCTGGCCTATTTTCACTTTCGTGTTGAGAACCAGGACATTTTGTGTAATTTCCTGGTTGCCACAAGATAGAATTCTTTCGAAGATTAAAAGAAATTGGGTAAACATTTTATGAGTTCTCGGCAGAAGTTTGAAGTTACACTTTTGACAGACCGATGAAAGTAAGAAACACAATTCTTCTTTGCCTATGGGGGAATCATGGGGACTACATCTTAAAGTGAAAGCAAGACGGAAAAGTGCTTTCCCCTCAGTCGTGAACTAGAATTTTCTTTTATTTTCGATTTCAACTCCTCAGGTTTTGGGACAGATTGAAAAATTGCGAGACATCGTTGTGACGGCTCACGACTTGACCCTATGCCGCCAGATGAGGGCCAAGCGCCGCTGCCGGCCTGAAAGCCGCACATGCACTGCTCATGCTTTGTTACGTATCTAATCACGTGATTAGCTGAAAACAACAATAAATATGGTTGCAGTGTATTGGTTTCAATAATCGAAGAAGCCATCAAAGAAGTGAGTGGTCTCAAGGGAGAAGAAACTTCTCTCAAGGGAGAAAAATTACTCAATGTGAAAGGAAAAGGATAGAAAGAAGTGGCAATAATAAAATAGAAGATTTGAATAAATGGTGATTAAGCTATTGAGAAGCGGATATCTATCATCAACCCACGATTGTTCGATTGAAATCATTGGATCACAGAGCGTATAAATAAAGTTGAGCAAGCAGATCTAACCAGTTAAATCATATGAGTTCATCTTGAAAGATCGATAGAAGAGAGAACTTTTGTATCAATGTTATTATTGTCATTGTGCCAAGATTGAGGGTATTCAATCAACGTCGACTATTTTGGAAAGATTTTTGTTGGCAGCCAGCTACGTATTTGTTGTGATCACCGGGTTTTTTGACCTGACAGCCAAGATAACTCGCTTAACTTCGTATCAACCCCTTCGGGATTATTTGAGAATGGGGTCTCGTATCTCTTCGACGAAAAGAACCATTGACCAACAGAACGATCGTAAAGAAGTGACCAAATACCGCCGGAGACTCAAAGGAAGGAAGGATGTTTTGAACCAAAATGGAGATCACTCAACGCCTAGGCCAAGGAAGCTAGATATTTTGTTAGATAGGCCTATGTCGTCAAAACAAACACAAATCGAACATGGTTGGAATCAGGAAGATAGGAGTATGAACGTCTACGTGAAGGAAGACGACCCTTTGACACTGCACAGGCATCCAGTTGCCCAGAGTACCGATGGAATCAGAGGAAAGATGGGGGTCAGCAAAGGCCTACATGCTTGGGATTTTCACTGGGCTACCAGGCAGAGAGGAACGCATGCAGTTATTGGCGTAGCAACAAAGAAAGCAGCCCTTCACTGTGCTGGCTATCATTCGCTAGTTGGCAGTAATTCTGACAGCTGGGGTTGGGATCTTGGTAGGAATAAACTATTTCACAACGAAAAGACATTTAACGGAAAATGTTATCCCAAAAACCTTGGACCTGATGAGACCTATGTCGTACCTGATGATATTAGGATGATCTTAGACATGGATGAAGGAACTCTTTCATTTGAAGTCGATGGACAATATTTAGGGCCAGCTTTTCGAAATCTCAAAGGACAATGTGTTTACCCCATGGTGTCAGCAGTTTGGGGTCACTGCGAAGTCACAATGAAATACATTGGATGTCTTAATCGTAAGTGGCTTTTCTAGAATTTCATTAATGCTCCATATTCTCTATTCATCTATTTATTTGATCACTTATTTATGTACCAAACATTTTCGTTAGAGCTTTTCAAATGGGCCTAAATGCTTTTAAATATCTTTTCCGCTTGTCCCAAAAGGACTTCCGGATTTCTATTCTCAGCACTTCGAACCTACAGTTCTTACACTTCCTGTGACCATTTTGAGGGATTTATCCTCTCTATGTTCATTCAAAACAATAAAAATTGCTGCACTTAAATTTATAGGCCATCAGAATTCCAAACTTGAAAAGCTCTGATGAAACAAGCCTTATTCAAGTTGTTTAATTGCCTAGTTAAAAGATAAAACAGGTTTTCCCCTTTGTCTGATTTTACTTTCACATCAAGGAGACCAGTGACTTCCTATCAGGATGCAGTTATCAGCTTTAATTACTCAGTTCCTTTGACTCTTATCATAACATTGAGAATTAATGCTTCTGTGTCCATTTATTTAAAACCCATTCAAACGTGGGGAGAGGTTGCCCAACGAGAAATTGAGCAATTCTTTTCAGGGAAGTGGACAATGATGAATTTATGATGACTTTATGAAAAGGAAGGCCATAAAATTTTCTCTTGTTGAAGACTATTTGAATCAGGCAGACATTTTGATTATGAGGATTGATGTCTTGAAATTGAATTATTGTTTGTTAACAGAAAAGAAGATGTCTTAGTTTCTTTTTTGAAAGGATTACCTTTCTTGTCAAACCACGTGGGTGACGTCATAGAATGAGTGGACTTTAGTGATTCATTTGAGCGATTACCAAAAACCTTACAACTTCATTCAGCCACCGACTTCCTTGATGAGGATAAAGAATTATTGATTGTGTGAAGAAAATTGTAGTTTATTTCTTTGTCAAGAAGTGGGACAAACCGCAGCAAGTTTTCTCGCTCCCCATTTGAGATTTTACTGTTTCATTTATCTCATATCATTGATAAATATCGGCATGTGCCTTTTTAACTTTCGTGGTTAGAAAACATCGCAGTGTATGTGAAACAAGTACTGCGTAATGTGTGGTTTCTTGTGGAAGTAGTTTTCAGAACATCTGAAAGAAGCTCAACAAACCCACCGTTTCCACATAATGAATGGACAATAATAACACATAAAGGCCATTGAGTT
Organism: Aurelia sp. 4 Dawson et al 2005; assembly: GCA_964019985.1. Lineage (NCBI taxonomy): Eukaryota > Metazoa > Cnidaria > Scyphozoa > Semaeostomeae > Ulmaridae > Aurelia > Aurelia sp. 4 Dawson et al 2005. The sequence goes on from OZ026509.1 coordinate 3,516,012, forward strand.
TCACTTTTGTCAAAACAGGTCGTATTTCGTTCACTTCTGTGCAGACCTTTGTGTGACGCGCATTCATGATGTGTTGGCCTAATATAGATGTTACTAAGCCCCTCGGTTGTTTATCTCGTGTCTCATATTTACTGACGTCATTTTATATTACCAATTCAAACAATTATTTCTGAATCTGTAGGGAGTGAAGTTCTTGTTGTTGGCAGGCAAAGTTTCCGCGTGGATTTTGTTTACGGATTCGAAAACAGTTCGGTGAATCACGCTAAACTTTGACGTGAAGCCACTGACTTTCCGCGCGGGCTTCACAATACAAAGGATTTCCCTCTTGAAACCGTGGAATTGCCCTTGCTTTATTGAAGATAGACTGGGTGAAGTGACCCAATTTAGTAACATCTTGTCAGTTGGAAGGATTTAACAAAATGTAAGTTTATAACTCCCTTTGACATATGGGAAAGGGGGTAGCAGAGGGTTTCTCCTTCCCATGTAGGCTTCAAACAACCCAAGCTTTGTTCTCTGCGTAAAGACTTTCGAAACAAGGGCAACAAATACCCCATGAGAAATTTTTTCTCTATTGTGTCAGGTTACTCAAGCCCCACTGGTAAATTGATCACATTTTGCAGGAAGCTCCAAACGATCTAGTCCCTTGAGACAATAAAACTTTATTTGGTTTAAGTCTTTTGTTTTTAAGCGTCATTATTGTTGTCTGCTGCTGAAGACAAAAGGGTTTTTAGGCTTATGTCTACCCAGGCTACCTTCACATGAATAGAGGTGTTATTTGTGGCTCTATAAAACCCCATGAAACATGTTTCCTTTCACACACCTGTATCCATTAAAAAGCCCAGTGACGAGAAGCAAATCTTTATAACTGTTTTGACATTAAAAGAAAGCCCCATCGACGCAGTTTTGAATTCCCCCCAAGAACAACAATACATCCACGTTTACTTAGACAGGTCTCTCTGGTCACAATTGAATTGAATTGAATCGAACAAAAGCGCACGTGCTCTGAGCATCAACGAATTTGAAAGAGACCATGTTGCATGTTGATCTATTTAGGGTTACCATAGGTTGCAGGTGTATGGGCACTCGTAAATTCATTGGCCACGTATTAGAAAACATCCGATTATACAGATACTTAGCCATGCGTTTTGCTCTATGCTGCTTGCCACGTTAAATTGTTATGTCTTCTTCACAGAAATATTGGCCTTAGGCCTGTCTAGCCAAAGACCAGCCTCCTTGTCACGTGCTTAATGGCTAATTTACCTCTCATCAGTTTCCCAACAGTCCTGTTTCCCCTGAAATTCCTACGCCGTTCAAATGCTGTTTAAGATAAGTCCCGGCTCGGTGATCATAGTGCCAAGGTTTTCCCTGCCTACAGATCTGTTTCGTTTTAGAAATGTTGCGAGCATTCTTCGAAGTTTGTTTCAGTTTTCTTTCTGTAAGATGAAAACTTTCTTTCAGTTTCTTTCTGTAGAATTTCTTCCTCTTTCCAGTGGAACGTTCACATGAAACTCCAAAACAAAAGTTTTCCACCCAAAGAGAAATTGTTTACAACGAAACTTGCGTGTTTATTCACTTAACATTTATACGTTACTCCTTCAAAACAAGTACGGAAGCCCTTTTAAACTTTGAACAAGCAAGCAAAATTTTATTTACACAGTGACTACCCCTGTTTGATCAATATGAGAATATTTGATTTGGCATGGGACTTGATGAATTGGTTCAAGCCCTTGGCTATTTATATACTGATATATTGGGCGTCGTCCTTGAAAGACTCAGTTTAGAACTTGTTTTTCATAAACTACCAAATTTAGAAATTGATTTATTTTCCACATACGATAAATCTTTTTCCCCTGAAGGGATGAATTAAGTAGGAAGGCGTTTCCAAACCTCTTTAATTTTAAGTATGTCAAGTCTGCGAAAGTTCTTGAATAAAGATAAGACTTCTTTTTCTATTCTAACTTTCGTTCCGCTCTCTGCTTCAACTGCCAACAATAGACCTTTTAGCTATTCTGAAAAAGAATCTCAGTCGAAAGATGATATCCTACATTATGTAGAATTTTCGAATGTGCACAATAGTGACAGAAGATCTAACGCCACTCGATCGAACCTCGCGTGTAAAAATGTATAAAAATAACGCTCGATCCATGCTATTGCTGAATAGCGAAAAGGTCTATTATTTATGGTTTCAACAGTTTGAAATTAATTAATGTAAAAATGTGCGACATGGGCACAGCTTTCGAATCAAACCAAGTTTGTCCCTACCCTGGATGCCAAGAGTCTGGTACCAAGGGTAATTTGTCCCCTCTGCCTAAGAAATTGGGCAGGCAAAAACGGCAGTGGTAGTCTCATGCCTGTCTGTCCAAAGGCACCGATCCTCCATAGGCATTGAGATAAGTGGTTCATTGGTAGCACCAAACAACGGAGACCTAATGTCACATAATTTGGCACACTAATTTAATATATTCATCAGACACTGTTCACATAATACAAAATCAAATATAGTATCCTCAGGGATAAATTTAAAGTTAGCAAAATGGATTTAGGCAGCTTATGAAGAGGAAAGAGTTGCTCTGAAATTGCTGCAGGTCTTGTTCAGATCACACGAGGCCACAGCTTGCTCGAGTAGAATGAAATTATTCATAAAAATCCGTATTTCCGTTGTTAAACAATGCTCTTATCTTTTGTTATTTCTTTGTAGCTGAACCACTGCCTTTAATGGACTTATGCAGATTTCAATTGCGAAAATCAATTGGCAAAGAAAACATCACAAGGGAATTACTGGATCAAACTGAACTGCCTAATGAGCTCAAGCGATATCTTGTGTACGAGGCTTGAAGGAAATGGTGTTCGTGCAAGCCCGCGCGGCCCAGCAACGACCTTTCAGCTGCCCACAATAGCAAAATGTAACACGCGCTTGGATAAGCTGCGCTGTTAAGAAATAACGCCGAAAGAACAGACAGTCACGCCAGACAAAGTGAAAGAAATGATTGTGTTTTGAGATGGAACGCTATTTTGCAGTACCTGTCTGTACATGGATATGTATATATGAATGGACAGCCAGTTGAACTTCAATTTTTCAGGGGGTCAACGCTATGACAATAACTCTGCTGTATCAGTTTAGTAGCTTTTGATATTTCGCATCATCAGAATATTTATTCATTCAAACGCCCTCCTCTCTTTCACAGAAAGATCAGCATGGTATTGTGCTAGGAGTTCACGTGAGAGAATTTTAGGTGGGTCATCTGGTTGTATTTATAATCAGTTGTGACCCAGCTAATCTTATGTTAAGTAAATCTCCAGAAGAGGCCTAGAAACGCTGGGCAGCTTTTTCGAAACCTCCATCTTGTATTTAATGCCTTCAGATTTTTGTTCCTTATGAGAAATCCAAAGACTTGCAATTTCGAATATAGCTTGGGACATTCTTCAGGTACAAGAACCATAAATTGGCCTGGTTTTCAGGGCTAAAACTTAAATTGATATCAATCAAATCGCATTGTCTTCTGAGGTCTGAGGCGAAGCTGGAGTGAAAAATAGGTTCCACTAGGCCCACTTTTAAGGCTACGGTAGCTTGGCCTAATTTTTTAGGCCATTGATAACACCCCTTTGAAATGGATATGTTTAAAATATCGAAAATGGTTTGACTACTTTAGAACAGAGTAAATAATTTTTACCATTTTGAATTTATAAGAAACTGTTATTACAGAGAGAGTAATGAAATTATCGTAGGATTTATTAGCGATTTAGGATTCTTGTTGTTCTGGTTATTATTCATACAAAATTTTATTCGCAAAGTGGAAGTTAACAATTTAAATTAAGTATAAATGCATTTCACAATTTAATTTATTGTTGTTATTTTGTTGAAATCAGTGAAGTACGTATAACCGCGCGTATAACCTTGGTTTTCCCAAAACTATCCCACAAGAGAATGACTCTCTTCTCCCAAACGCCGCATTTGTCTAAGTGGACATTTAGGCCCATTTGATCTTGGACTTGCCCAAGTCTCTTCCGTTGATCTACATATTTCACATGCAGAGAAGCATTGGTAAATTCCATGTAATTTCTGACAATGTTGAGATTTTAAAACATGGCACTAGAAGATTTAGGCTCTTTGAACAGATTCAGAGCAAATTCGAGGAAGGCCAACTTTCTGTTTATTTAACAATACAGGAGTACACCTGTCATAACAGGTAATAACAGGTACTAAAATTCAAACTGTTTGAATATTTAGGCCCCCTTTGCTTCCATTTTGTATACGTTAAGAAAATTTTTATAAAAGCGACAGCCAAACAGGTTAGGCCTTTGCATAAGCTATACATACTTTGCTGTAAATGTACCCTTGTGTATTCCCATTTGTGCAACACTCTCAGCTAAGTGACCTGGGGGGACGCAACCCATCCCCTTGATGATTTTCAAGTTCAGTGTTGTTTGAAATGTCCGCGAATAAAGACCATTCAAGTATTTTTGATCCGTAATTTTGCCAAATCGCAAATCTCGCGTGACATCTAATTTGAGACAGACTTTAGTTGCAAGGAAGAGTGGACTGACGAATGGTTACTTAGCCGGGGGTCTTCGTGAACCATCTAGGATTTTATTTATTGCCAGAAATTATGGTTCAGTTGTTAGTTATGTTGACGTAAGAGGTTTCGTCGACGAAATTTTATTGTATTAAAGAATTTGAAACGTTGATTGAAAATGATGTTCAGGCCCATGTGGTCAGCTTCAGTCGGAAATTTGTTGATTGCCTTTGTTTGCTCTACAATGTCAGTTTGCATTGCTCATGTATCGATTAGTTGTGTCCCAGACCCTGAATCCATTTTCGGAGGGCTGGAACACAGGATAGCGTCCGTAAGAAGAACGGGACTCAACACCGATACCTGTTGCACTCACTCTACATACGGCTGCTAAATTTCTAAGGGCCTGTATATATACGAAAAAACACCTCACTTGCCAGACCTGGAGCTGACAGATGTGATTCCACCAATTCATCGTACTTTCATTTCAAATTTATATGAGGATCCTAACACCAAAGATATAGCCTGCTTTTTATATACCGAGTGAGCCATTAAAAAGTTCCCACTTTTGAAAATTCGTGGCACCAAGAGTACTTCTCAGATTTGAATAATTCAAATTTTTGTTAAAAGCCAAAAGGACGAAGTATTTTTGTGATTTTTCTCGCTGCCTTACCAGCATTAGAAATATAGGTAACTTCAAGTTTATCAAAATTTCATGGTTGCAAAATGACTGAAAAGGGGCCTAAAACATTGACCAAATTGTAAGGATCTTCGTACACAGAACAAAACCATGAAATTTTTGTAAAGTTCAATTTACCTATATTTCTAGTGCTTGTGAGACAACGAGCAAAATCATAAAAATTCTTAATCATTCAAATCGGTGCAGTACTCTTATAATGCTATGAATTTTCAAAAATGGTAACTTTTTTTCTGGCTCACCCTGTAAATTCAATGTGAAAGCTTACAATTTTACGAATTACCTAAGACTACGAACGACGTACCATACACAATATTACACAATACTGCAAAACGATACCAAGGGGAGTAAAAGATTATGACTACCCTAGAAGAATGTAAACCTAAAATGCAACTAAATATACCTTTACGAAAATGAAAGAATCAAGATGGAATCTCACCATGAGTGTTTGGACACCCAGTGTGTAGTAGTTTAAATTTAATTCAGACGTGAGCCACCTAAATTCATTGTACTTTTGTTTTGAATTTATATTTACTTGGTATACAACCACCTTTCACTGTTTCGTAATTTAGATTTTTTTCGGTAGTGTGCCACCAGGTTTCTATTCACTCACTCCTCCGTCACACATGCAGTGTCCCTGTGAGGGAGAGAGCTGCGTCCTCACTGCCCAGTGACCGTCATCAAACAAGCACCTAGCGTGACAATATTCCTTAGGGGTCAGAAATTTCCAGACACTTCAAGCTGAAGCTATATATATCTTTTCAAATTGAAAGAGTGCATTAACCGTCTAGACTTTCCTGGATTTTCTAAGGCAATGGCCGTTCGGTAGAGGCGTATGTACGAACATGGCAGCATGTCGAATAATCTCCAACGAGACAGAATTTGCTCTCCCCTGTTTATACAGTAGCTAGACATCTGATTTTAGATTTCATGACTTTGCTTCATACGTCGAGAACTACCCAGTGCTCCCCTGAAACCTTTCGTGTTGGAAAGAGGAAAGAAATGCCTATCTAAAGAATTTTTTATCTAACAGATGCAAAAATATTATGCACGAAATCCAACATGCTTTGCAAGGAAAGAGAAAAATTAATTAGATGGCTCAAATGTCCACGGTGGTCCATTTTAGCGATGAGACACCTGGAATAGTGTCAGCGTTTTCTCCAACCCTCAACGGACATCATTGGCCCCTCCCTGTACCAGCGTCTTACCTGAAAGACCAGAATATACCAGAGCATACCAGGTAAGCCAGAAAAAAGTTCCCACATTTAAAAATTGCTAGTATGCCTACCGAGAGTACTTCACAGATTTGAATAATTCAAATTTCAGTTAAAAGCTGAAAGATTGAAGTATTTTTGCGATTTTTCTCGCTGTCTTACCAGTGCTAGAAGTATCTGTACATTCAACTTTGTGAAAATTTCATGGTTATAAAAATTACTGAAAAAGGACCTAAAACATTGATCAAATTTTAAGGACTTCCATAGAACAATAAGCAATGGGCCTTTCACTTCTCTCAAGCGTTATAAGGCATAGATTTTCGAGCAGATACTAAAGATTTTGAGTCCCATGGCAATAAATGTGCAATCTGTCATCCATAAATACTTGCATTTTCTTCATTGATCTGTGGGAGGAGTCATTTATGGTTTGATCAATGTTTAAGGCTGTTTTTCAATCATTTTGCAGCCATCAAATTTTTGCTAAGTTGAGAAAAATCACAAAAAAGTTCGATCTTTCGGATTTTAACTAGGATTTTAATTATTCAAATCTATGAAGTACTCTTGGTGGAACTTTTTTCTAGCTCACTCTGCACTTTGATACTCTCTGTACCGTCTGTGCCATCATCTTGCCAGAAAGACCAGAACATACTTAGGAATTCTGTGCTAGAACATGCCTTTCATACTACAATGCAACGATATTACGAAGAAAATATCTACCAAGTAAGTCAGAACATAGTTCAAACTTTGAAACCGCCTTTCCGCATGAAGAAAAGACAAGTGATGATCCTCCCATTACCTTGCATCCAGAGCCGTTTAGGGAGCTGTCCTTTTTAATCCTTGGTGCCAGGGCGGAGGATAATTTCGCACAAGAGAAAATTTCATACCCCAACTTGAACATGGAAATATTTTCGTACCTAATCCAATAATCTTGGAACGAAATGCTCTGGTACCCCAGCCAGAAGTCTTTGTGCATAAGACGTAGATATAAATGGGGCTACACCAAGTTGTCCCAGGTCATTTTCACACTAGTGATTCACATTTTCCATGTGCTCGTTCTTCAACCGTTCTTTCAATTTTTGATGAATGACTTCATCCAAAGTTTTTCAAAAAAATAGTTTTGCATCCCATCAAATTTGTTGTTAATCTTTTCATACCCCATGAAATAATGGAAGAAAGCATATCATACCCCTGTCAGAAATCCCCGGCGGAAGGGGTACATGACTGGCGGATAGACGGGGGTCTGCCGCCCAGTTTTCAGAAATTTACCTTCATCTAATAGACCCCTTTCACAATAACATTCAATTCGAGGCAAAAGATGTGAGTCCCTGTGCAACGAGAAATCTATATCGTATCATTATGTTGCATCTACACGTACAAAACAATTTCATGCGTTGCTGAGAGTAATGCACGCTTTTGAGATTTCGATCCACATTAAATCGAGGTGATGTTCCCGGAAGAATTTCAAAAGAAATGACGTCATTGTGAAAGGGGTCTATTACCGACAGTTGCCGTCAAACCCACTTTTATGATGAATTTTGGGGGAAATCTATCCATTTCTGACAATTGTTTGCCAATTTCTGGAAAACCCACCCATGTTTAAGGAAAATCTGCCGAAGAACGGACCCATATTTAGAGAATTTTTGAGCCAAAACCCACCCATATGGGCGGCACCTACCCGTACCCTCAACATGTCATGTTACTCCCAGGGCAGAAATCCTCTGCCCCGGTACCCAGAATGGAATATCGCAATATCACCAGTCCCATATTTTCAAAATTTTTGATCTTCGATCCGTCACTGGGCGGAAGGGGAAACGGATGCAAGAATTTCTGAGTCAGTATTTCAATTACAATTGTACACTGGTTTCAACTACCGGGTGATTCACAAAAAGAAAACGCTCGCCGTTGAAATGCCATTGGCCACTGCTCCCTAAATATATCAGGAATGAAAAATAGATGTATCAGGAATGATAAATTGCAGTAGATGAATGAATAGCCAACATGTTTGGTTATTTTTAAAATCTTTCCTGGCAGAAACTGGTCACTCTGTTCAGATTTTACAAGAACATTCTCGAGAATGTCCTTTCAAGAAGTCCTCAAAAACGTGCTAATCATGAACATATTTTTCTAATATTTTTAACCTTGCAGCAAATGACTTGATCACGTTTTAGCACATGCTATCCTCTTGGGACGATGAACAAATATGCCCCTTTTGTATGAATAGCTTGTTCAGGGGATTCCATTGTTCTAAGAGAACAAAATACACGAATACACATAACTGTCATTATTGTCTAGGAGCAAACTTGAGGACATTTTGCTCGACGCTTTCATGCACTTTTGCAAGGGGCTTTTTACTGAACATCTCTCACATCAACGCAGGGCCGATACCAGCCATGAATTCCTAGGGGGCCGAAAAAGCAAACTTTTTTACGATAAAACCATCAACAACAACAGTTGCAGGAACAAAGCAATTTCGTTGCCTAGTGATTGCACGTCACGAATCAAAATGGCGTTTCCAGACACATAAGGCTTCAATCAATGGCGCATGTGCTTCTGGTGTGAACACGGTGGAAAGAAATATCTTTATCAAGATAAGTAGACATTCACTTGAATGTGTCAAAACATGTGTGGACCCCACGTTTCAGTTGGAATCAAACTGCAAATGATTTTTGTTTAGATATGGCTACCTATCACCTTTAGCCATCTGTGAGATTTGTCCGTACGGCAACAAATTTCCAAACTTTCATGTGTAGAGACAATACTGGGCGGCAAGAAAAAAGTTCCACGTTTGAAAATCCTTAGAATTTGGTTTGTACCATGGGGGGGGGAGGATTTTCTTCTGTAATAAAGGTACCTGGGCATGTGCCGCCCTCATACTTTACGCACATCTAGTCTAGCCATGGGTATACTTTTTGGCAATTGAAGTCGAGTTTAAACTAGGGAAGGTTATGTTTTTTGGCAATTTTTATTAAAGAAATGTCATAATTCGACCATTCCTTGAAGAAACCCAATCTTCTTAAAATTTTAGTCCAGAGATTGTGAAAATTTGGCAACTTTTGTCTAGAAAACGCCAACTGAAGGCACTTTGATGGAGACATTAGTCTAGCCAAGGGTATCATTTTCACAAAAATTGGTGTAGTCAACGGTTCCATTTTGAAACTGTGAACGTCGCATCCCTACGCGAAATATAGCCGAGAAACCCCTCGCCCCATTGTTTGCACATTATTGTGGGTGAGGTTTTCTTGCAGGCTAGGGTGCTGCTATCTTCTCTCGTTTGCTATGCTCTTCCTATACCAGGGTCCCAAAAAGTATAAGCGTTTTCTTGTTTGATTGTTTCAATTTGTTTTGAGCGGGCTTGTCCGATTTCTAGCTACTGAAATCTAATTTAGGCCCACTGTTCATGCCGCATCCAGGCATGGGACCCCTAGTTTAACGTCCCTTCCGAAGGACGACGCCGACTTGAGTTGTGAGATCAGGCCTATACTTATGACAATGAGTCTCTTGTTTCCCTGTGCTCTTTGGCTTGATGGGACTTCAGTCAACAGAGACTCGTAATATTACTCTGAAAAACCTGGCCCTATTTAGGCCCAAACTTTGCAACTCCTACAGTACCAATCAGATTACAAGATTTGTGAATTGCTATTGTTGCGGTGTAAATGTGATGGAATTTTTCGATTCGATTGAAGAATTGAAAACACTCCCACAGGACTGAGATTCGAAGTCGTGGTTTCATCATAAGTCCATTGAGGATTGAAGAAAATAGGGCCAAGTTTTTCACTTCCAAGTTGAGTCCTTCTTGAGCAAAGTTTACCGCAGGGATACAAGGGACTCGTCGTCAAGTCTAGGTCAGGCCTCTGAGGTCGTCCATCCGGAGTTTGACCTCACTCGACCAAGCTTAACTTCAGTCATCTGACCAAGACTGTATAAGCCACTCGGATACTCACACCTTTGAGCAGTTACTGTGAAGAAGCCTTGGATTAAAAATTTTCATTTTCAGTTTATGGCATAGATAAGATCTCAACTTAGATTTTACGACCTTGCATGTCCAAATCGGTTTTGTATTCGCAGAGTAACTCACCTAAACAGGCCAAATCTCTGAAGCAGCCTGAGACAGATGGCCATTGAATTGTGCAGTTACTATATTTGCTTAATTTGGTAAAAGCTTTTGGGCAGTTCAACAACATATCACTTCGGAAGTTTTTTTGAGCCATGGAAGTGAAATTTAATCTTCACTAATTCAAAAACACAGTATATGACTGAACAATCACAACAGTAACGAAAGTTGGGTGAGAAAGATCCTTCAGTACTAGAACAGTATCTGACACAGTTCATCTTCCTTTTGTCCTTCAGTCCCTGTCAGTCCTAGAAAAATTGCGTTGTTAACTGTTGAAATATCAGTGCATCTGTTCTTAACAATTCCTCTCATCTGTGCAATAGTTTAGCTGATCAGAAAATTTTGAAGAACAGGAATTTAGATGGTTTAGCTGACTACAAAGTTTCTTGAAATGCTGCATAGACAGTAGTACCATAATTGAATAATCATTTGTCTCAGCCTGCCTCAGAAATTTTGCCTGTTTAGGTGAATTTGGACTTACCCAAGTCTCTCCCGTGTTTATTTCAACAATAACTGCCACTTAAAAATTAATAGTGCGCAGGAGAGAAGGGAGGCCTCTGCGAAGAAGAGAGCCTCGCAGAGGTCATCATTTTGTATCGACGCGGAAGAGACTTAGAAAAGTCCAAGGTGAATTGCTCTGGAAATACAAAGCCGATTTAAAAATGCAAGGCCGCAAAATCTAAGTTGAGATCCCATCTATACAAGAAACCTAAAATGAAAAATTTTGAATCCAATGCTCCTTCACAGTAACTGCCCAAACGCTTATACTTTTTGGGACACCCGGTAGGGTTTTTCCTTCGACTTTTAAAAGACGGCTTAACTCCAAATTGATGGTTCCTACTTATTTTCGCAATTTTACTGCAACATTCCCCGCAATTCATCAACATAGTAACATGGTACAGGGCAAGCTCGCGAGGAGGATATCTTCCTGTCTAGAAAAAATACTTTGCAGTATGGTCTCAGATCGGTGCGCTTGCGTGATGCAAAATCCTGAGAACTCACATCAGTTGGAAATTTTCGGCAAAAATTTTATGTCAATTTTTATGCCTCAAACTGTCAAGAGCTTACATGTAGATTGTCTCTTCTTGAGCCCCCGCATAATCCTTTCAGTTAACTCCAAAGGCAACCGACTCCTATGTCAATTCTATATTGATAGAAGTAGTAAAAATATAGGGTGCTCTCTCCTCAATTGGTTTACTGACTAGGAGAGCCCCTGCTTTAAGGAATCTCCATCATGCAAATATCTACCGTTGATTTGATCCTCTCATTCTGCTATTTCGTGTATTATATGCCTTCCTAGTTATTTGTCGTTATTTGTTTGTCATTTTTATGCAGTGGAAATGAATAAAATGAAACTGAACGGCTTAACCAATAGGCGATTGCACTAATGATGGCAGCGAGGAAATTTTTACCAAGATGCAATGCCTTCGAATTACGAGTCTTTAATTGCTCTTTAGGAATTCTATTAAAGAGCACAGTGCATATTGGTAAAAGGTTCCTCGCCGCCTTATTTTGCACAATCGTCTATTACCGAGAAAGCTCTATTGAGCCCCCAGGGGGCTTATTTGATTTCGGAACTTCCAAAGGGGGGCTTAATAGAGAGGGGGGCTTATTAGAGAGGGGGGCTTATTCACAAAATCAAGAAACAAGGATATATTTGGTAGCTTTTCAGTCTTTTATCCCTATTTTGCGGAATCAGCATACAATTTTATGACTCCTTACATATATTCAACGCAGTTTTTATCCCCAACCATATCAAAATTAACATGCAAGGTTGTGTCGCTATGTAAATGGAAACATTTTGTAAATTCTGGAACTTTGCATAAGTGAGAGGGGGCTTAATAGAGATGGGAGGGGGGCTTTCTTCAAATTTTGACTATGACGGGAGGGGCTTAATTGAGCTTTTACGGTAAGCATCAGCCTTCAATTTGTATTGACTAGGTTGCTCAGTTGTCAGTTTGAGGTACGGAAATGATAAACTGGTGACTATAGAGAGCTCCTGAATCTATGTTTACCCATTACGTTGTGCCACACACTAATTTGAAATTGCTAACCATTGAAGAGGTATTAAAAAGACCAGACAAGGTTGCCGTGGCTAAAAACAACAAGATCTCCACGTGGGCTGTGCGGGTTGTCGCATTCAAAAATTGTCCACTCCATCCAGCGTGGTTAATTGATGGTCTGTGATCTAATGATCGATTGAGCATTCGACTGGTTTAATGTCCAATAAAAATCAATTTGCTGTTTGATAGTTGATTTTTCAATTTTATTCGGAGGCACCAGAAAGGGAAACAAAAGAAGGGCCAGGGCTTTGTTACCTTTCAGATTCAATGAACTAACACAACAGGTGAGTCAAAAAGGTTAGTAAGTTTCGCGGAATAAAAATTCATCACTGACATTCCCAACTGAAATGTTGATCTTTCAGTCAAAGCCCTGACTTTGTTTTCGAATCACCACACACCCTGAGTTCACCACTTCTGTCCGCCTGCGTTGTCATTGGGAATAGCAGAATAGTTTCGTTAGCTTGACATTGCTTCCAATCTCTGTTCATCCCTCCTGCTATAGTTTGCTTTTGAAACTAACTGTATCTCTTCACCTTCATTGCCAAGCATCAAAGACGTTCGCTTTGTCCAAGCTTGCCTTGCCGCTATTCCGCCATTGCTCGTATGCCAATGTCTTGCCATCGTCTTGCCAATGAGGCTCTTATTTTCACGTGATCAGTTTAAAACAGCCGTCTGTTAACCAATCAAGTCCTCGAAGAGTTACATGCGTGCCAGCACCGCGTCAGCAGTTTCATGGTTCGTGCATTGACTTCGGCCCTGGCTATGGCAGCCAGAGAATATTTATATGTTGTTACAGTTTAGTTGTTTCCATATGAGATAAGTTTTAAAAAACTTTAGTCACTCCCGCTCTTCGCACGAAGCAATCGAGAGAATGTATTGGTTAATTGGGAATTACCCTTTTTTGGTCCATATCCCCTCCATATCACTTTGATCAGTAGCATGACATCCTTATCTTTTGTGATAATTCATTAAAGATTATTCCCTGGCCTTAGATCTATGTTTTAAGTTAACGAGCAAGTTTCTTTGCAAACAAATTATCGAGTCTGTGCATGCAATGCAAATGCTCTGTTTTTATTCTATCAATAGTGCGCCCTCTCATGGAAGTGATTCAAATCACGGCTGGACTGGAAGAGTGGGTCGTACATGTTGACTTTTCACGGTTTTTAACCTTCTCTGAACCAGTTTCGTTTTCTTCACTCCAAACTTTATTCATTTCATTTTCGCTATTCGATCACCACGACTTCTAACATGGACTTGTTGGAAGTCTTTCTCTCTCTTGACATTCGATTTTTCTTTAAAACCCCTTTACAGTCAAAGTGGAAGAAGCGTACCCTGTAAATTCCAAGATTATTCGGAAATAGATTTTCATGATTGCATGAGTATTCAAAAACAGCAATATTGTTTGGCACCGTTTTATTCAGATATTAGGCTGTTTTAACAAGAAGACGCGAGTCAAGAAGACGCCTGCATAATTCTTTTGTTCGAGGATGTAAATTACAAAGTGAAATCAACTTCAAAACTTTCGCAAGTCTCGAGAGACTTAGTGTACGTTCTATTTTGAAACTGACAACCTGAAAAGTATACTTTTTAGCGGAATGACTATAACAGTAAAGAACAATTCAATTCTATGGAGCAAAACTTAGCCGAAAGTCATCAGTCTAGTAATGGCCTTTTTCTCTTAGGTAACGCACCTTTTCCTTCCAGACAACACTCTTTAATATACCATCCATTATTGACACGTCAATTTTGAAGTTGGAAATTATGAAGTTTTTTCCGTCAAATTAAAGATCAGATGACCCGTGACACCACAGATAACTGTCAAATGGGATACTTTATCGTAAGCCTAATACAAGGAGCTGTTCAAGTTTAAAATTTGTCAGGAACGTTCTTGCAGCATTCTCACAGTTTCTTACAATCCAATAATCAACGTTCAAAATCGAAGGCGTTTTTCTACAGAATATCTACAAGCTTAGTTTCCTCACTTTGAGAGCAAATTGCCTTCGAAGGATTTGATTTGACTGATTTTATTTCATATCTTTAAGGAGGGTAACCCTTCAGCAAATGCTTTTTTCAAGAGGTCCTCCATCCATCTTGAATGGTAGATTATTACATTCTTCTCATTTGAATCATAGAAATATGGTACCACAGTACAGAGAGTAATGTCTTGATGACACGAGTGACTGTGGAGGTCGGGTCAGTAAATCTAAACAGCTGCACAAATAATCTGCTTCTGACCCTTTAGAAAATGCACACACCCCCCCCCCCCCCGAGATTTTCTCATCGACTTTCCACGAATCTCAAGGACCATCCTTGGGAAAAATTGGGGAGATTCTCCCCCCCCCCCGTGGCTCCGCCACTGGGAAGCATAGTGGATTAGAATAGGAGTTCTTTCCCTTACAAACCACAAAGAATAAGATTTTGCAAGGATTTTGTCAAGCAGATAAAAACAAAATTTAATGAAGATACGGTTCTATTTTGAATATTGAAAATATAGTTGGTACGCTTCTCCCGCCTTAACTGTAAAACATTTCATTTTCATTCATGCATTCATTCATTTTCCTTTCAATTTTCATTACATACCTTTATGACATTTCCCATTTTACATGCTCCAAACCATTTTTTATTGCAGCTTCCTTTTATTTGCGTTTGAGCCTCGTGGGCCATCGTTCACACCTCTGAATGGCCTGTTTATGTGAGGAAAACACATCAATTGCCAGACCGAAGCTGACAGGCGAGGTAATTTCAGCCACTGTTTTAGCATGAGATTTCGCCCCGGGCCTGAGAGGTGTGATAGAATAAAGTATATCGGTTGTGCTTCGTTTATATTGAAAAATTGTACCTCAGCCGGACAAGGCTGAGGTACAATACATATTTTTAGACATTGATTTTATACTGTACGAATTTTGATGACTTGTAAATATTTTATCCACTATTTTTCTCATGTAATATTTGTATTTTGTATTTTTAACGTTGGAATTAATTAGCTTATTGCTTTTAGCTATATTTTTACTGTAATCCAACGATAAAGAAATTGATAATAAATAAAACGCGGTGAGATTCCATCCCACCTCTAGTGAAATCTCACTATACCAGTGGTGTTCCGTTCATCATATAAACGTGAAATGAAATATACGAATGTTTTTATGGCAAGGTAGAATCATAGACGTAGGAACAGGGGGCACTGGGGGCACGTGCCCCCCCCAAGATTTTGCAATAAACAGAGAAGTGCCCTTTTTGTTTTTAGAAAGTGCCCCTTTCTTCTTAAGAAAAAAGTGCCCTCGAAGTGTAGTGCCCCCCCAAGTTTGAGATGCTTCCTATGTCCCTGGGTAGAATCTCGTCTGCCAGCCCGGCGTCTCGCATAAGAGGTGTGTTTTCCTTAAAAGCAGACATGGGGCATCATGGAACAAAGGTCATATTGACATTCTCAGTGCCGTTTCTGTTTCCAGGTATGACAAATAAAATGTCATTTAGGTCTGACTGGGTCATTCGAAATCATGCCCATGTTCCCATGTCCATGGGTAATGGTATGCCTTTCCAGAAACCTGAGCTGGGGCACCCAACAGGAAAAGGAACTTTAGCTAGGCAAGAGAAATACTAGCAGCTTGCATTGGCAACGATTTATGGTATGGAAAGTACACGGGTAATGATAAAGAAAACATATATGTTTGCGAAAGCAGCGAACAAAGAAACGATGGAAAATGAAAAACAACAAGCAAAGATGAGATTTAAAGGGAGCATAAAGACCAGCAGCCTTTGCCATCGTTCGTTTTTTTCTATGAATTCTGTACAGCCAGTTAGTCTGGAAGCTGTTACAAGCTCACAGACTCTATGCAAAGCATGTTGGTCTTAATACTCCCTTACAACTGAGGAACATAGCAAAACTACTATCATGGTTAAAGATATTGCAACAATCAAACTAAAAAGATACACAGTACAGTCCTTTCATAACTTAAGAATCATTTCAATGAAAGAAGATTCCTATTGGTTGTAGTTCTATGGCTATCTCTCAGTAATCTACTGTGGCAACAACATTGGCTGCACACTTCATGAAATCCTTTTCTAGATAATGAAGAAATATGCCAACAAGCAAGAGGTCTGAGAGTTTCATTTCTTTCCTAAATCACAGACAAAAATTGCCCACAGAGATTCTGCTGGGTCTGCCAATTCTTTTGAAAAAACCTTTTGATAAATTTTCCCCTAATGACGGATTCTACAGAGTTCACAGAAAATCTTGTGAGCAGTTGAAATTTCTTAGTAGTTCTTACATAAAAACTTTACTGAAGTTCTTAACATTAGTTCTTAAGAATTCAGGTATGTTAATGGGGCTGGATCTTGTAAGGTACACAAACTTCTATCAAAATGATAATTTTGCAGTACCTTCAAAGATCATGATATCAAAGAGATTTTCCACTACTTTTCTCAAATCAGAAGTGTTATTATGAAGACTGACATTGAAATTTTAGACATCTGGAACACTCATATATGTTGTGTGAGTGCAGAGATATCGGTGGATGCTTAGAAGCAACTTTATTGTGGATTCATCAAATCCTCTAAGATATGTGCAGAACACAATGGGCATGTGTGAGCAACAATATCAATTATGAAGATAAAAGGCTTGTTTATGGCTGTGTACAGTAACCTCTTCCCTTTTAAGTTATGAAATACTCTTCTGTAACAAAATATCAATCTCATATGCAGCAATGTTTTAAGAAGATAAAAAGTTGTCTTCTCATGTTCATTTGCAGCTCATTCAGTTTTCTTTGCTTTTGCACCAATGAACTTCTTGCGTTGAGCAATCATGTGGAAGTACAGTTGTGGAAAACCTGGGACGTAGCAAACTATGACAAAAATTAAGAAATAATAGTAACTGAAACCAAAGTTGAGAATATTTGGCATTTGAATGCTGAGAGCGCCTGTCTCTTTGACCACTGGCAGTGCCTTCCATATTGTCATCAACTCTCCAGCAACCCCCAAGGGATATAACACAAAGAAAAAAGTGTATCTGCACCAAAGTAGGGGGTAGGGAACATTTCCAATAATGTTGAGAACGTAATAGGCATATCTGACGATTTCTGTCACTGTCCAGCAAATGAGGTACAAAACAACGCCAGGGGACTTTTGTGTTGCTGGAACCAGGTCTGTAATCATCCACAAAACAAACAGCCTTGAACAGACTTGAAAACCAGTCAAAACTGGAGAAGATGGGACTAGTCTGACCACACAGTGAAGAATTTCCAAGACTGCAGCTGTTTGGGAAATCTTTAGCAATAATTCAACTCTTGAGTATAAAGCCTGATAGATGCTTTCGTTGTCACTTAATGTTTCATGTTGCTTTGCAATAAGAACTCCAGTGCCTAGGCCCACCAAAATAGCAACCCAGCCAAGCCATAGGATTGCATTGTATGCAATCAAATAAGCATTCCTTGCAGATGTTGCATCTGAAGCAGCCATTTTTGAAACTCTCTGCAACGTATACAGGTCTCTTCCTTTGCAATCCTTTTGCTGTTTTGCAACAATAGTTGCAGCCCTCTGTTGCTTTGCTATGAATTCTCACATGGACTTTGGATGCTGGAACGACTCCCATATTTGTATAGCCTCTTTTACACAACTGACACAGACAAAACAAAAAACAAATCATATAAAAGGCGGGAAAATTTGTAAAAAATAGATCAGAGCAGTCAGCAGACGGAGTTTAATTAACTTAGGTGGGGGGTCATCAAGGGGGGTAGAAATCCACCGTTCCGTGCGATTTTCAGTTAGAATCCGCCGTTCCGCTCATTTTTAGCCAAAATTCCGCGTCCCGCCACGCCACTTCGCTATCAATTATGGCACAAAGTAGTATTGTTACACATTTTCATCCATCCAGGTCAAAAGAGGAGGAGAGCGGCAGTTAAAATTCTTGTGCAAAGCTTGGAAGTTTTTCTCATAAAGCTGGCTAGAAAAACAGAGATGTGACCACGACATTTTTCTACAAGACAACACAACAGATGAAAGATCCTCAAATCCATGAAATTTCATAACAATTCCGCATTCCGCTTATCATTTTCGAGAAAATCCGCGTTCAATGGGGACGGAGAATTCCGTCGTTCCGCAAAGAAGTTGCTAACATTCCGTATTCCGCGACGAATTTTCTTCAAATTCTGCTGTTCTGCAAACCCTGATGACCCCCACTGTTAAGAAAAGGGAAAAAATGGAAGGGGAACTGCGGAGGAGGGAAAAGGGAAACGAGAGAGGGGAGAGTAAAGGGGTGAAGTAAATTCCTTGTTTTTTAATGGCTTAAACAGATTTGCCCTGGGCATTGCATGGCTTCCTAAGGAATCAGCTAAAATCAGCTTTCCACAAAATCTACAATCTTGGTTTCTTTGTTGCTTTTCGGCGCCGGCCATGTGGCCTTGTTGTTTCCAGAAATGGTTGTTCTTTACTCTCACAATTTGTTGTTGCTAGGCAGCCTGGTTGTTGCTGTTGCGCACATTGATAATTTATACGCATATATTAATATTCTAACGTATTAATTAATCACATTCAGAATTCAAAAAACCTTTGCATTCCTGCAGGCTCTTTCTTCTCCGTCCTTCCGTTTTCCCTTCTGTCGTTCCGTCCCGTTGGCCGCTCACAGGCTAGAGTTTTATGCAATGAAAGTCTTGCCAGGCACAAACTTCTATTCACGCGAAAATCGACCTTTTAAAATTTCCAGTCCGCTCGGAAAGCTCTACTGAAAATTTTGGATTGGACTGATAAAATGTGGCAGGGAAACACTTGAACACGGGGGGGGGGTTCTTCCATAGTAAAGGTACCTGGGGATGTGCCGCCCACAAGGGTATACTTTTTCGGACTTCTAGTCTAGCCAAGGGTATACTTTTTGGCAATTTTAGTCGAATTTAGTCTAGGCAAGGGTATGCTTTGTGGCAATTTTGGTCAAAGCACTGTAAAAATTTGGTAATTTCTGCTAAAAATCTAATTTTTAAAAAGATTCTTGTCCCGAGAATGAGAAAATTTGGCAAGTTTTGTCTATAAAACGCCAATTCAGGGCACTTTTGATTGAGAAATTAGTCTAGCCAAGGGTATCATTTTCACAAAAATTGGTCTAGCCAACGGTCCCATTTTGAAACCGTGGGCAGCACACCCCTACCCGAAATTTAGCCGAGAACCCCCCCGTGCACTTGAATAACTGAAGCAATAACAAGAGAGATCTTTATCAATTTCAAACTATTTTGCCCACACTACCTGCGTTTAGTACTGTTTTGCAGATAATGTAGCTGAATGATTTGATGTGAAATTGCAAATGGGTCATTTTCATTTCATTTTAACTTTTTAACCCATGGTAATCCATTAGGTACTATGTTATACTCTTACATGGGACCATGCTAAAACAAAATCTAATACTAACTAAAATATATAATTTAAGCCTATTTACAATAATCTTGGACAAAAAAGGAAAGAACAATGAGATGAGTCATAGTTTGGCTTTACATTTTCTTCAAAAAGTACCAAGCGATGAGGACACTTGACACCACTATTTAGGTAATTTGAGACCTTAGCACCTCTGTAAGCAAACAATTTCTGACCAGTTGATGTTCGCAGTAATGGTAATCTAGGGTCAGTTTCAGAGTTCCTCAGCTGATGGTTAGCAGCTTCAGATACCTTTTCAGATACCTTGATTAGTTCTTTAATGGTAAGCCAGCCGAGACTCTTGATCAAAGGCAAAGCTGATGTGTCATAGGATCATAGGAGCCATTTGTAACTAGAGCGGTTGGATTTGGAAGATTTTGCAACTTTTCAAGGTCTGTGCTCGTCATTTCAAGGCCTCACTCTCTCAAACCTGCTAATAGAGTTAGGAGAGTCACCAATTCCCTGCAATCTTAGGATAAAAGAATAACAAAGTGTGATCAAGTTAAAGATGAAGGTAAGTAGGTAGTTAGGTACGAATTTACCACTAAAAAAATTTACAATGGTTAAAGAAAAAGGAAAAATGAATGAAAAAATAAATAGAATATTAACAATACATTTTACATAGCAAATTTGATATGTACAAGTTACAAACATCCCTAATTAAAGTGGCAGGGATAGCATTAGAAGATCGAGTTGACCCTTATTTCCATAATGGTCCCCTTAGAGGTGATTGTAAAAAACTTTCATTATATTTGTATGCGCTTTCGGATAAAGCATAAACATGGTATGGCCGAAACAATGTGAGAGAGGGTGCGCAGTTTTAGTAGAACACATATATGTCTTTTTCCTCTCTCTGTATATTTTGGAAATAATTGTTCTTGATCTCGTGCTTAAACGAATTGATACTATTTGTAGACTTTAGATCAGAGGGTAGGCTATTCCATATTTTTGGCCTCATATAGCATATTGGACAGGCACTTTTGGCCAGCGCTACTTTGCAAAATAGAAGGTTTAATTTGAACTTAGATCTTCTCTTCACTCGGCTTTGGTCGACTAGTTGGAAAATTTCGTCAGCATAAGCATTTACAAGGGCATTTAAAAGCAACCTACGAAGGGAGTTATCTAGGAAACTTTGTTTTCTATACAGAAATTTTCACTTGCCATTTATCTTTCCAAGGAAGGAGGATCAGCTGATGACCAATTTTGTGATACACTAGAAGAACCTTCAGATTCTAGGTAAGAATAAACAAATAAATAGAACAAACAAACAAAGAAACAAACAAAGTGTTAGGAACCAGCTGTGCTGTAATATGCATTTTTTCTACAATCTAAACAACAGCTACGGAAAGAATAACCATTTTAAATTATGAATAACTTAAATTTGTCAGCTTTTAGCCTGTGTGCAGCCTTGACTCCTTTCCTTTGAGGAGAAGTTGAGACTGCATGCAGGAAAATGAATCTCAAGCTATCATGATATTTCTGGTCTCTCTTGCAACAGACCTTTAATGTGCTGCAAGACAAAATAGGTCTCTACTGCAAATCCCAGAATCCTGCCTGCTACAAGTGCAAAAGTTGTTATCGTGTTCAATAAAGTAAATGTCATGTTGCAAAAGGTCAGACAGTAAAGCCACATGGGTAGGAACCAGATGCTGAGAATGACCCACAGACCTAATGGTGTATTGAAATTATTTGCCATTACGTTAACAACAAAATGAGGTTGCTTTGTTGTCGGGGCTTTCCATATCTTTCCAAGTTGATGCGTGCAAACAAAAGTCATCCATTCGTATGAAGAAATGAAGAATCCAAAACTTGGAAAAAGCATTGTCCAAATTAAACTTCGCGACAGGTTATCAATAGCAACATCAAACCAAGCACCAAATGCAGACGTTTGTTTAAGTCGTCTTGCAATCATGCCATCAATAAAGTCCAAGGCACCAGATGTGATGAACAGGCCCAAGAACAAAGTTGGCTTATTCCATTGCGTCCAGGAGGCAATAAGGAGAAGAAGTCTGCAGTAACCTATCAAGTTGGGAACAAATAGAAGTACTCTGATTGCTGGCTGCATTTTCAACAAATATCTGTGTTCAGATGACTGCAAATCAACTGCTAAAGATGGAGTTTCTTCTTGAGCTCCTTGACCACTGAAAATTTCTCACGAAAAGGAAGTAAAATGGGAGCCATCTTATATCAACCTCACTTAGATTCTAGCCTCGTATAAGATTTGATGCAAAGCAAACATGGCTACATGGTGGTGGCATTCTATGGGTGGAGGAAATAAGAAGACCTGCCGCTGGCTGTGACTTGTCGAAATAGATTTGACAAGATGGCAAGGATTGGCTCCATAGTACAGCAAGACTGGCATGATACACGTGAAGGGAAAGAGCTGATTAGCAGTATTTTAAGGAGAAACCGGAGAAGATTATTTGGTAAATGTTTTATTGGAGCAAAAAGCCAACCATAAGGCCAATCAATTTGATTTGTTTTGTCATCATCGGTCGTGCACTGTGAAGTCTGCAAACGGACGAGGTGGCCTGTTTATGCGCTATAAAACCTAAATGAAAGAAACTATACGGATTAAGAGAATCCATGATCTGATTATTTTTGGTATTTATTTTTAGCATTTTACAAGAACACACTAGGCCTAGGTTCAGGCGACTGTCATATTGACTAGGCACACTAGCTATGCTATGACCACTATTAGGCATAGGTGTGTAGTGTAGGTCAGGGACAAAGAAAAACGCATTATGGCAGACACAGCCTTCAAGGAGAAAAGAGAAGTTGAATTGTATGTATGTGTATGCTGATTGGCTTTCTGAATAATAGTGATAGAAATCCCATCATCTGATAGGATGATGCACAAATTGAACATGATGTAACTGATGCACACTTACTTGAAAATGACAACATGACTAAACTCTGATATCTGCAGCAGTCCTGATTCCCCGGTCCTACAAGTTGTCCCAAAATAATTGTGCCCAATCCCATCCTGTGCGTAATGCCTATTAGATAGGTCCTGTACAATACGATATAGATAGATAGATTTTTTTATGTCTGATCGTTAGACAGCCTATGGATGCTGCTCCCATACTGTAAACTTTCAACCAAGTGAATGCATTAATTGCAGGTTGCAGATATTGGCCAAATTTTAGTCATGTTGTGAAGTTTCCATAAGATAGAAGAAGGGAAAATAGAAAACATTTTCTTGCATGCAATAAGAACATTTGTATACCTTTACTGTCAAAGCTCAGCTTCATTGTTGAAATTTAATCATCTTTTATTTTATTTCCCTTAGGTATAATTGATTATCCAAATACTCCACTGAGCTTGAAAACAAAGGATGTTTCATACAAGGTATTCCTCCTTGGAAAAGCTGGTGTTGGTAAAACAAGTCTCATCTCCAAACTTGTTGGAAGAGGTATGGGTAATGGTTATCTAATACAGTAGGTCAGGGTTATGCGACTGTCACTTTATTGCCCCAACACTGTCCCCCTCCAGGATAGAGTGGGCCGTTCAAATCCTTCTTGAGTGAAAGTGAGTGTATCATTCTTATCTCTCAGTGTATCATTCTTCTGTGAATGGGAGACAGCATGCATTTGGCCTGCTTAAAACCAAATTCTGTGTCAGAAAAATATTTGGGTGTTGCTATGGTGTGAAGAGAGATTCAAATTGTGTTCTAATTCTTATTCAGAAGTTCCAGTGAACCATGCAGAAACCCCTGGCATTCAGATGTCAACAGTTTATTGGCCTGCAAAGGTGAGAAATATGCTTTCATTGGTATCCAGAGCCATCTATTGATTAAATGATGTGTTCATTTTGAGAGTCAAAGTGCAAAATCTATGTGGGCCTAAACAAAAAGATGTTTCATTTGTTTCTCTATTGCATTAAAAAAATCCACCTTCAAATTTCAAAATGACTGTGATATGCCTGCTAAACAACTGCAAAACGGTTGTTCTGAAAGAATTTTGTGACACAGCCCTGTTAAGTTGGCCTTAGACAAAGTAGGAAGGTACTGTAGGCTTGGAGAATGGCATCAGACAAAATTGTTTTGTGGTGTTTTGAAGCCTTATGCCCTTGTTGTTTTTCAAATTACTAGTACTGAGAAATGATTGATTTGCCTCAAAATTCTGCCCATGATTAGATGCTGGTTGAGAATTTTTAATAACTCAAAGTTACTCATGCATAATTCTCAGATTGTTTTCATTCAATGATATCTTTGCCTTTTGATTTAGACATATTTTAATCTGTTGAGGGTGACCAGGTCAGATGACACTATCAACCAAAAATTTTTTATTTACATACCAGTTGACTTCAGGACAGAGCCCCTGGCTTAAAAAGCGTAATGGTAAAGGACAACCCTGCTCGCTCAGTTCAGAACAAATTTAGAAATGTTGCTTCTTAATTATCTCCATGTACCTCATATCAGAGGCTTCCCAATGGACACTGTGGTAGCCTTCTAGTTGAGTTTTCTGTTAGGTTGCAGAAGTACACTGTTTACCACAGAACTTTCCTTGTAACATTGAATGAATAGGGGCATATAGCAGCGCTGCTTTGCAAGTGAAATGAGGGTTAATCAGGTTGTGCTCTGATCTATGATAAGTATTTCTTTGGTATTCTTCAAAAGATTCTGGATTGAAGAGTATCATTTTGATATGCGTTTCGGGCCTGATTGTATGAGATGAGCTACTGTAGCTCAGTAGACGTGCGGCTCAACAAACGAGCCAGTTCACTTCCATGGTCTATTCCGCATAAAGTGTCAGTTGTTATTAAATGGAAGATAGCCAGCTTGGTAAGTGAGCTGGCTCACTTTGATCAACCAGGCTGGCTCGCAAAATGGGCTTGCCTGTCTCCGTGTAATCACATCAAACCAAGCCAGCCTGGCAAGCATGATTAAAATGCACAATAGAACATGCCCAGTTTTCCTTCATCCATGTGTTGCAGCTCTTTTCACATATAATGCCAATCTAAATTCCATCTTGGCAAGTGAGCTAGCCTGTCTACAGGGCCAGCCCTTTCCCATAAAATCCGGTCCTAAATTCCATCCCAGCAAGCGAGCCAGCCCATCAACTGGGCCAACCCGCTCCTGTATAATCTGGCCCTGAGAAATTTGATAGAGTAGCTTTAGAGCTTTTTCTATCACTATTGCATGTGCAATTCGGATTCATTTGCACAGCTAAAATGTCTGTTGTCGATGAGTTGAGGAGGAACATACATACATACATGCATACATGCATACATGCATACATGCATACATACATACATACATACATACATACACACACACACACATACATACATACATACATACATACATACATACATACATACATACATACATACATACATACATACATACATACATACATACATACATACATTTTTTATTCTATAACGCAGGTTTAAGGTTTGGCAGCCTCTTGTTGGTTGATGTGAACCTGCAACTTAAAAGACTAAGCAAAAATAAAATGGTAAAACAAAACCCTATCTTCTTTAAAACCTAATAGTATTTCTTTGTTTCAAATATCTTAAATACCTTAACTAGAAGTACACAAAATTATTGAGATCTCTATTCATATTTACAGTAGTTCCTTTACCAAACGAGATTTGTTTGATTATTTTACAATACTTTGTCAATGATTTCTTAAAGTTTAATAAATTGTCAGCACTCTCAAATCTGAGTTTAATGTGTTCCATAATATCGATCCTCTGTATTTTGTCTTTATCAAATTTTAGGCTCTTCTTGACTTAAACAAAGCTCAATTGACAAAGATCGTTCTATCTGACAGCTGCTCATTCATTTTCAGTTGATTCAAAGCCAGCAGATTGTTATGTTCAAACTGGAATTCTGGGATGCTGGAGAGCAATGCTTGAAGAAGTTTGATCACATTCTTCCTGTAAGTAAAAAGCTATTTGATTTTTGTTTGTGTCAAGACTTATAATCCATTTATTTCATCATCTTTATTCTATAACTCTTAACTTTCTATACACAGGCAACTTCTATGCAGAATTCCTGAGAGGTCTCACAAAGTGAAATTTTGGATAAACTCCCTGAATGATGCAAAGAAAGTAGATTCTATTGCATCTTGAAAAAAGGAAATGAAGAGTTGGGATTGAAGCAGTTGGCTTTGTACAATTAATTAGTGAATAGACACTGAAATCCTTTGACTGTGAATTGCGTATTTCTTTAGGTTTATTGTAAATAGTTGCTGTAAATCAGCGTTATCTTTTGTAAAACTATTTAAACACCAGTTTTAAGCAAATTCCTTACACTTTTGTAAAATGATCTGTATTAAATTTAGCATTTTTCCGTGTAGGCATGCAAAGATGGTGCTGATGCAGTACTGTATGTATTTAATCTTGCAAATAAGTAAGTCAGTTTTTATATTAATTTAAATGTTACAATACAAGGTTACAAACTATATACTATACTTTATGATTACTATACGAATACACCACACTACAGGGACGATGCCACGAGGAACAACAAACAATGACTACCCTGTGGTCTTAAAAAACAAGTCCGGGGTTGATAAAATTATTCTTAAAAAGCAACCTTACCAACTGCCCAACACCAATCGTTAGTTCTTTCCAAGTTTTGATGCCTCTCACTTTCATAAGTTGCTTAATGAATCTTAGTGAGTTAGGCCAAATATCTTCGCCATTTTGTATTTTGCTCAAGTGCGCGAAGGTGCAATAAAGAGGCTAGCCTCATTCAGGTCAACTTGAAGTGATGTCATAGAAAACGATGTCTTTTCACACTTCTTAGCAGAAGTATGAATATATATCGTATTTTTTTGCAAGGTGAAGGTGAAGTTTCAGTTTTTAGCGACAAGTGCTGGGATCGCAGAAGTAGCTAAGCGCTAATCGAGTCCGCAACCCCTTGTCATGACGCTCAAGTGGTGGGGTCCTACCAGGTATCGAACCTACTCTGACTGATTTTTCTTGCTTCAAAGTCAGAGGCAGCAGCCTAATGAGTACAGCCTGAGTGCAGCCTCAACTCTTCCTCGTGAGGAGGAGTTGAGGCTGCGCGCAGGCTAAATGAGTATGGTTCATCACACCAGATCAAGAACCTTTTCTCACAGTATTTTGAACTTTGATCCGCAGTTTTTGATGCGTTTTATTCTAATTTCAGAGCAACTTGGGAAGATCTACAACCACTGGTAAGTGACCCCTTTTTTGATTTAATTTCTCAAGTTGATCTGAGAAATCATCATCATATCATCATCATCATCATCATCATCATCATCATCATCATCATCATCATCATCATCATCATCATCATCATCATCATCATCATCATCATCATCATCATCATCATCATCATCATCATCATCATCATCATCATTAATTTATAAGAAAAATAGATAAATCATAGCTAATTTAGGCCAAAATTGTACATAATTTTCAATCTCTTAAAATATGTTCCATGGAGGTATTTCAATTCCACAAAGGGTGAATTTACACAAATTTATGCATTCTCTATCTTGGTTTCATGTTTATTGTCGTTATAGCTCAATTTTACGTTTTAGATCTATCATTTCCTGTGATTTTCAGTTCAAAAGTGATATGTGTTCGTTTTTCTCCATACCTTTATAACCTTGAATCATCTTGACTCGCAGTATGCCATCAAACATCTGCATATTTATTTAAAAAGAGTAAGCCCCATCAAATATTAGTTTTTATAGATAGGCCCCTAGAGACTTATTGCAGGATTTAAAGTATCCGACCATTCTTATACATCCGATTGTCCTACATTTTCTTTGCACGTATTTAGATAACAAGAAGTGAAATAAACAACGACGCCGCAAATGAAATTCTGCAAATTGCAGTTGGAACAAGATATCCTTTTTATAAGAAGTATTAATCTACTGGAAGGTCCCGCATTTAAGAAACCGCCTAAAAGAAACTTTAGGCTCCTAAAAAATGATGGTCCCTCCCCCCCTACCTATGAGAAACTCTTGAGGCTCACACTCAAAATAAAGTCTCTTGTATTTTGAATGACAAAGTCCTGGTCTGATGGTTTGAGAGCATTGCTCTTTATACAGGATTTATTTAGAAATTGCTGGGAAGATATCGTGTATTTAACAGATTTATACCAATTTTAATTGACGTCCTTAACAATCATTGTTCATTTTATTTTCAAATGTCTAATGCTCCATTCACACTTTAGTACTCCTTAGTCTCTGGCCAAATGAGAAAAATGACTTATGTCTGTTCTATTGTGGCGCAAAGATGTGGAATGAAATCCCATTGTGAATTATCAAATTGGACTAAGGGCCACCATTACAACATTCAGAATGAAAGTGAAGGAATTCCTGCGAAGTTATCATCCTTCCCGAAGCATGATCCCTGGGATGACGAGCAAATCTTTTAAGATTTGAAATTTGTTCATAGGAATACATATAAGCTGATAGACTGTGTCAGTTGCTTGTGTCGATGTCGAGATGTAATAAGATGACATGAAACGATGCCGAAAGATTTTTCAGCATTGGTCTGTCATTCAATGTTGCTATGAAATGTGTTTTCCTTTACGTTTAATAAGGCAGATCAAAAGATTTCAATCGATTCTGCAAGAGAGAGATTTCGAGATTTTGAAAAAGTTTGGAAAATTCAAATTTTGCAGATGGCTAATGTTGATGCTCCTAAACTGCCTGATGGAAAATTCCTGGATGGAAGAGTTGGAATCAGGGTAAGTTTTTGTTTCAAAACCTTGTTTCTTTCTTTTTTGATATCTATGCGTGTATCATATTTCAATGAAATCTAACCGTCCGCGATAGACCATTTAGCTATTCTGATGACGAATGTGGATCGAACGATATTTCAATACCGTTTGTAGAATTTTTGAATGTGTACAATTGCGATCGAAGCTCTTACGCGACTCGATCGAACTTTGCGTATAAAATTGTATAAAAATATCGCTTGATGCAGGCCCTTTTATAGAATAGCTAAGAGGTCTATTTGCCTGTCAAGCTAACATAGCAAATACTGATCAAGCCTGCATGTAAGAACCTAGTAATTAAGAGCCTGCAGACTGAAATTTTGAAATTAGCCCCCATTATATAAGAATAACCCATCCAGCCTGAAATTTGAAACAGGTTCTTGTTTGTAGGAATCATCAAATCAAATTAAAACTGCAGTTGATTAGTCATTGAACCTGTACTGGCTGATAATGCCAAAAGTGCATTGCTCTAAAAGTGCAGCATTCAATGTCCCGTTCATATTTAAAGGACAAGTACGTGATAAGATTCTTGTTAAAAAGTAACCTTACCATCTGCTGAACACCAATCGTGAGTTCTTTCAAGTTTTGATGCCTCCAACTTTCATAAATTGGTTGATGAATCTTCGTAAGTTATTTGAAATATCATCGCCATTTTGTATTTTGTACGAATGTGCAAAGGCGCGACAAGGAGGCTAGCAATGTGAGTGGTATAATATCAACAAATTTAGCAGCCTCGTTCAGGTCAACGTGAAGTGACGTCATACAGTATGACGTCATTTCGCACTTTTTAGCAGATTGAAATATTTAGTTTCGCAGATTAAAAGAGAAAAAAATTACTACTAAACACCATTTACAACAGTGTAAGCTCTTGAATAATCAACAATTATATCAACCCTGGACTTGTCCTTTAAAGTGCGCTTCAGTTTCAAGTGGTGAAATTTGATAGAAAGATAATAATGCAAACTTTCTTTGCCATGCTGGTGCACGTGCTAATTTCCATCATGTGAATACTGGTATTTATTCACAGGAAACTTTGGACCACTTCATATTGAAATTTGGACCAGTACTGAGAGTTTCTTAAAGTTTCCTAGAGTTTCTTAAGGTTCTGTCTCATCACGGGTGAATTTTCTGGCTATATCTGAGAAAAATAGTATGCCCAAGACATTGGAATTTTGAAGAACTATGAAAAAAAGATTTTGCTGTGCTGTCATTCAGTTAGACTCATCTTGGACTGATTCCATGATAAAGCTGAAATTTTTCTTCACTTGACCGAGTGTGATGATAACCTTCGCTTCATCGTAGGATGTAGCACCATTTTTAAATCGTTTGGTAGAGCTACTGTGGGAGCACAAGAATGAAAAGTCATCGGGGATTTCAGCCCCGGCGAGACCTTTGCCCCAACGAAATGAACGAGTAAATGCTTCGCCAGCTTTGCCAGAAAAACAAAAGCGCAAGAATGAAACGAACTCAAGAATGGATCTTGACGATGATAATGGTGACATAAGCAGTGCATCGAGTGGCATCGAGAAAAGAAGGTCGGCTGTGAGCTATTCAGGGTCCGCTAGACCGCTTCCGCAAAGAAAGGGACGAGATACTACCGCTTCATCCATACCGGGTAAGACAACGCAGAATACTAGTGAAAGAATGTCCATTGATGATGATAATGATGACAGAAGCAGTACTACAAGTAGTGCAGCAAGCAGGAGGTCAGCAGCGGGTTTCTCAGCAAGACCGCAACCGCAAAGACCAACACGAGACAACACCGCTTCACCTAAGCCTGATAAGGCAGCACGGAATGCTAATGAAGGAATGTCCATTGATGATGATGATGATGATGATGATGACAGAAGCAGCACAACTAGTAGCGCAGCAAGCAGGGGGTCAGCAGCGGGTTTCTCAGCAAGACCGCAACGGCAAAGACCAGCACGAGACAACACCGCTTCACCTAAGCCGGATAAGGCAACGCGGAAGACTACTGATAAAATGTCAATCGATGGCGATGATGATGACAGAAGTAGCACAGCGAGTAACACTACTGGTAGAAAATCAGCTGCGGGATTCGCCACAAGACCGTATACGCAGAGAGATGAAACCGCGTCATCTGCTTCTGACAGACTAACTCGGAAGAGCGTAAGTAGCGGAAGAATGTCAGTTGATGATGATTTTGACGATAAAAGTAGTACAACAACGAGTAGTAGTAATAGTAGAAGATCAGGTGAAAAATTGACGATAACATATTGTTGATATGTTGTTTATTCCAAATGTGAGAAAAAACATATCCGTTTGAGAGACCACTGCTCTGTGAATATCAACAGTAGTGTTGGTAAATATATCACGTACCGTTAAGGCTCTATTAAGCCCTCGGGGGGGGGGATTAGTCAGTATTTGGACCCTTCAGAGGGTGGCTTAATAGAGAGCAGAGCCAATTAGAGAGGGGGCTTATTCACAAGATCATATGACAGAGAATCAACGATAGCTTTTTACTTCTTTTACACCATACTTTGTGGATTAAAATAAATTGGATACTAATAGTGCGGATGAAAAACGAACGAGAAATAAACAAAAAAGAGACGTGTTAGCACACTTGTGGATTCAACATGTACTGTTTCGATTCAAATGCATAAATTCGACACTGTTTGATCCCAAACCATATAAAAATTAAAATCAAGCTTGTTTAGCTAAATAAATGGACGATTTTTGTTAGTCTCTGGAATTTGATATGAGTGGGGGCTTGATAGAGAGAGGGTTTATTTCAAATTTTGACTCAGAGAGGACGTGCTCATTAGAAAGGGGATCTTAATAGGGAGGATTGCTAAATAGAACTTTTACGGTAGATATTCTGGAGTGAATTATAAAATGTACTTTACTCATATGGGCCCCCGTTTTCAGATGGAAATCTTCAGCACAAACAGTATAGAGTCACTAGATTTAGCTTTTATTTCTGTCTGACTGCAATTATTCGGAAATGTTTTAGCTCATGTTTCCTTTTTCAAGTATGAACACAAGGAGAATAAGGAATCATTCAAGGTGATTTCATTCTCCTGAGAGGATGAAACGGGCCAGAATGTGCTGAAATGCACTTAACTCATCAATCAATATTACGAACATTTCATCATGATTTCGGGCCTAATTTTTGAAATTGTTTTCGCGAGAAACCATCCAATATTTTCAGAGCTGAATGGGCGACTTCAGTCAGCGCATTAGAATCCACCTTTTCAAGGTTAGAGGCGCGAAAGCGGAAGTCTTTTGTTGTTAGAGATATTGTATCTGTGAGTCCAAATTTCTGTTCTACATACAAAGGTTAGTGTAGAGGCAAATTTTCACTTTCATATCTGTCTTTGTTTCGAAATTATGGCATTATGAATAATTTGAACTCATAAGGGCTTTGACCGTGAAATCAAAGTTAGGACAAAAATTTGTCCAAACATCTGATTTCACGGTCAAAGCTCTCATGAATTCAAATTCTTTAAATCGCCATAACTTCCAAACGAAGACAGATATGAAAGTGAAAATCTGCTGCCATGCTTAAGTTTGTACGCAGAACAAGATTTTAGACTCAAAAATGCAAAATCTCTAACAACAAAAGACTTCCGCTTTCGCACCTCTTACCTTGAAAAGGTGGATTCAAAATGTACTGAAAAATTTCCATTGTTAAACAAGGTACGAATATCAGGTTGATGTCATCGAGGGAGCAGTGACCTTTCAAAAATGGATTGTTTTTATTCACCTGGTAGAATTTCAGAAATGTTTCAGCTTCTTGCCCCGTATCCGACATATCCTTTGAAAAACAATAGATCCACTTTCACATTGAATACATGACATTTAATCATATCATATCATTTTTCTCAAGCATGGTTGGGTTGCGCTGGTTTGAGACACCCTGTACATAAGAAAACATCGTCCTAGCTTTGAGGAACAAAAACAGTGTAGATTAGTTGCTTTATATTACTTGTAGTCATTTTTATCTAATCTAACAAGTGATGTTTCTAAACCTTTGTCGTACTTTTGATATGCCTTGTAAATTTCTTGAAAGTGTTCTTAGTGAAAAAGAGCCTTACTACACTTCTTTGAATAAATACACGGAGAGTCTTAGAAATTATACAGAGTTGGTTGGGTCTCGGGATGAGAATTTAGCTTTAATCAATCAGTAATCAATTCCTATATGTTCCTTGATAGTTAACTTGAAACTAAACGCATCATTTATCGATACTGGTGCGTTGAGTGTTGAAATATTGGCGTCGAAAGTTCAAATTTGCTGTTACCTCCAAACCAGAGAGAGCTTTGGCATTTTGGCCCAATTAAATTCTTTAAGGGCAATGAATAAATCAACAAGATCCTTGATAAAATTTGTAAAAATTTGAGTCAAATTGAAGTCTTTCATTCATCCATCCATCCATTCGTTCATTCACTCATTCATTCATTCATACACTAAAGAAAAACTACAATAATACTTCCATCTCTCAGCTTTTAACTTGAATTTGAGTCATTCAGTTCTGTGAAATACTCTTGATGCTATGAATTTTCAAAAGTGGGAACTTTTTTCTTGCTCACCCTGTATATATATTCAATGTTGGTATTTACATAGTTCCACAAAAATGAAGCTAATTCATGCCAGCTATTTACAATAAATCTAAAGAAAGACACATTAGCTTACAATCGAGGGGTTTCAGACGGCATATACCTACGATGAAGGGACTCAAAATACCCTCACTATTTGGAAGACGGATGACCAGATTGCTAAATAATCCAGAGAAAACACTTGCGAGGCTAAATAGTGGAATCTTGAAAGGTGCAAATAATAGGAAATAGCTCAAGTTTGCAGGGGAGTGCAACCGAACCGAAAGGAGGAGATTTTCCTAATTTCCTACTGTTGTCAAGGCTGTCAGAGTGGGTCACGCTCTCCACAGTCCCTTTCTCCTAATCGCGAGAAAGTCTTTTGGCTACATGAGCGCCAACGCATCCATTGTCTCTTTCGAGATAATTCAGAAATATGATAGACTTTTCAAAGAATATTTCAAGTCATAGAATCTTTCTGAATTGTCTTTAAATTTTTTGTGCCTAGGTAAATTGGCTCTTTAATCATCATTGCGTCTTTAGCTATCAAGGAATACTTCGAAATATACCTTTCCGCAATTTGGAGAAATGGACTAAGGAGAGCGCGGCCCATTCTGACACCCTTGGCAACAGTAGGAAATCAGGAGAATCCTCTCCGCTTTGATGATAACCGTACGGTTTGTGTCTCGGTTACATCTCATTGAAACTCAAGTTATTCTCTATTTATTTGCACTTTTCAAGAGTTGCACGACACTTGTTTAGTCTGGTAAGTTTTTTTCTGGATTATTTAGCCACCTGGTCATCCTTTTACCCATTTGTGAGTATATTTTAAGGAAGTTTTAATTGCAGGTGCTCACTCCAGTTTGAAGCTACGTCCGTTGATCGGTTGGGCCTAAAGGGAGCTGCTTCAACGCCTAGGTCAAATACTAGCAATAAGGTGGCTCAAAATACGCTCACCAAAAGTTGAAAGGACGACAAGACGCCTAAATAATCCAGAGAATAAACTTACCATTCTATACGAGTATGGTTTGGCTCTTGAAAGGTGCGAATAAATCGAAAAACTCAAGTTTGCTGCCAGATGCAATTGAGCTGCAAGGAGTGGATTCCCCTAATTTCCTACTGTTGCTAAGGCTGTCAGAATCAGCCGCGCTCTCCTCAGTCCCTTTTCTCCAAATTGCAAAATGATTTATTGATTATCAT
This sequence comes from Aurelia sp. 4 Dawson et al 2005, assembly GCA_964019985.1. Taxonomy (NCBI): domain Eukaryota; kingdom Metazoa; phylum Cnidaria; class Scyphozoa; order Semaeostomeae; family Ulmaridae; genus Aurelia; species Aurelia sp. 4 Dawson et al 2005. The sequence continues at coordinate 3,550,467 of OZ026509.1, forward strand.
TTGATTAAATCTAATTCTCATTGCTGCAACCAAGTCTGTATGATTTTTCTAGGTCAGCGGGAATATAAAACTCCCTTTCACGTCTAGCCCTTACCCTAACCCTTTTTCAGGCCATAATATATCCAAAGCAAGGCGTTGCAACCATTTACCCAATCTTTTAATTTTTAAAGCCTGGCTATAAATTAGGCAGGCTTGCCTGGATTTGCGGCATGTTTGTGATTTGAATTGAGCTTGAACTTACATCCCACTTATAGCCACGACCCAAATTTACCAAATGTCGGTGGTTCTTCCTCAGCAGGGGCTACCAAAATAAAAACACAGATAATTAAAATGACCCTTTGGATGTACGAAAGCTTGGAATATTTTACAAACCGGACCCCAGGGCCCTATACCCTCTGAGAACCCTAGAGTCCTTAGGACGTACAGTGCCTAAGATGATAAGGACCCTGAAGTAGTCAAACTGGAATTTTCTTGTCGTAAGCTACCCCTCTTTCATTCCAAGAACTGCCAGTCGCTGGTTAGAACGAATGGAAGTTCAAAGTATGGTAGAGGGAAGCTTCCGGTACATATCCTCTTATTTAACTGTTGACAGCCAACTTAAAGGTCATAGGTTTGCTGGGTTCCTAGGGTCCAGTTTTTACAATATGCCTGTTCACATGCATGAAATCTCATATCTGGTCAGTAAATTAAGCAGTTTAATTTGGGCCGAAGTAGAAATGACGCCAATCATTTGAAAACGAAGGAAGTTTTAGTTTTGAGATCATGTTTACTTTCATCTTCTCACCATGAAATCCAATCTTAAACCTTAATCTCATTTTTTGTTTGATGGAAAACTTAATTTTGGATCAGAAGTTCTTGCAAGCAATCCCCTCCGCAATTTTTGTACGCATTTGTAGTTAGTTTTAACTTGTAGATGAGAAAACAGAACGATTTTCTCAGTGGCTTTCAGTGGCTTAGCCAGTGGTTATGTGACCTGGAGGCAGCCGACAAGAATTTGAAAGTAGATTGGTAAAGAGTGCTAGAAAGCTATTTTGGTGAAAAAGGCAAATAGATAGTTGATATTTCAATCGCTCGTTTACCTTTAGTGAAAGGCAGTTTCAGTCCTACAGTTGTCAAAGAGTCGCAATAACGCTTGAATCAAGGATCCAAAGGTATGGTCATTGGCTTTTGAAAGAGGTTTCATTCAGACTTTCGTTATATATGTTGATAAAAAGCATATCTGCCTTCAGCTATGGTTTTTGAAGTTGTTGTCACTATCTGGTAAAAAGCGTCTGGAAGAAATCTGCATGCAGAGTGAATCAACTTTGTCAACTTGGAAGGTTAAAATCGCTGATTTGAACAGTCGACGCTGTAACTGTACTTTGGCAAAGAGAATTAACAGTCACGGTAAACTGATCACCTTCGAAGCGCAACATTCGGAACGCGAGCCAGAAGAAACTCTATGATCATGCTCGTAATTTCCACACAAAACGTTGTAAATTCTTCCTAAGAAGGCAACAAAGTTAACAGAAATTAGAGAACATCATGGGATCAATGCGAAGTCCAGTTCAACGTGCATTTAACGTGTAGGAGTTTAATTCAAGGTTGATTTAACTCGATTCATCTTTACGTGGAACTATCGTGCATTTAACGTGCAGCCATCTTAACGCACTTCTGCTATCCTTACAGTTAACGTGTACGTAACGTGTATTTAACGTTCAATTAACGTGTGGTTCTGTTCAACTTGAATTTATTTTGGGTGGAGCTATAATCGTGCATCGACGTACACAACAATCCTGCTTAGCAGGAATTACCTACAGTTAGCGTACACTTACGTGTAATTGAAAATTTAGCTCAACATGGTTCATACCTGAGTGGAACTATCGTGCATTGCATATCTGCTATACTAACGTGTCGTAACTTGCACTTAACGTATGGTTGATTTAAGTGCACTGCCAATTTCATCAAAGTTGATTTCGATGTTAACTTTAACGTAGTTCACTTCTGAGTGGAACTATCGTGCATTTAACACGCAGTTTTTAAGCGCAGTTCTGCTACCCTTACGGTTAACGTGCGTGTAATGTGCATTTAACTTACACTTGACGTGTAGTCCAGTTCAACGCATTGTTAATTTCAGAGTGAAGTTCAAGGTTGATTTTACCGTGTTTCGTTTCTTCTGAGTGGATTTATCGTGCGTATAACGTGCTGTTACTTTAACGATGGTCTACCACCCCAACAGTTAACGTGAACGTAACGTGTATTTAACGTGCAATTAACGTGTGGCTCAGTTCAACGGCAAGCTGAAGTGCAATCACATTCAAAGAGCAGTTCAATGACTCTGCATTTGACAGTTAACGAGTAGAAGTGATGGATCTCTGGTCGAGTTAACGTTGTCCACTTCTGCGTGGAGCTATTGTGCATTCAACGACAGTTTTTTTGACGTAGACAGCTCTAACGTGCAGTTAACGTGTAGCTCGATTTGCGTGAAGCTGACATGCAAAACAATTCAAAATGCGGTTGACTTGCACTTTGGTTGACAGTCAGAGAAGAGATGTCTATCAAATGAGACGCTGAAACTATTCTCGTGAAATTTTGTTTGCACAGAATTTGCAGATTAAGTTTGGAATCTTTGCAAAATATGACAGAGTTGACTACTATTGGATTCAAGTTGATAGCTGATTGCATACGTTGCATTACTAGTTAATCTTAGTTCTGAGAAATGAAAGACTGGCATTTCTATGATTGCTCTATAAAGCCTATGACAATTTAACGAGAGACCAAAAAAGATTTTAAACGTAAGATGAGGAAAACTTGACAAAAGATCGCAAGATCGCTAGACGACGGTTCAAGATCTGTTTACTTAATTTAGAGGAACTTTACATGGGGATAATCTGAAAGAACAGTGTTGGATTTTACTAGAAAAGGAAGATTAATTTCACTAGTTACGGAAGCAGGCTGAAAATGTTATGATAGCTATTATTTCAGTAATCCTAGATTCGCATTGAAAAGGAGCTGAAACGATTCGATAAAACTTTAGATTTGGTATAAAGCCTCAATTGATTTGAGAGAGTTAAACACTGGTAGCTCAAAAGTTAATGCCTATGCTCAGCTAAGGCTACATGCAAAGGTGAATTCTGTATCAGTGATCTTTGAATCTCAGGAGCTGAAATAATTTGATAAAACTGTGAAGAGGAGTTGCCATAGAATTTCAGCGAACTTAAGACAGTCACATATATCGGTAGTGCAGAATATTTGAGTTATGTTCTGGAAAACTGGCAGAGTTGGATTCTGTATCAGAGATCTTTAAATCTCGGTAGCTTAAACGATTTGATAAAACAAGAATTTAGAGGAGCTGGCTGGGAATTTCAACGAATTTAAGACAGTCATAAATATCGGTAGTGCAGAATAGTGAAGCTGTTTTCAGGGAAGGCTGCAGAGCTGGATGTTGCATTGGTAACCTTCTGCATCCCATTGAAAGATACTGCAACAATTTGCTGAAACGTTGGAAAAAGAACTGGAGTCAAATTTAAGGATCAGAAATGCAATGCTAAGGATCAGAAATGCAATGGTGCAGTGCGTGGAAGACTGCTCAGTTGGTTCTTGTCTCCGTGATCTTCGTGATTTGCTGAAAACTTTGGAAAAGTTCTCATGGAATTTCAATTAATTCAAGTGTTTCAAATATTGGTAGCTTAGAAATTGATAGTTGACCTAGAAAAGACTGCAGAAGAGTTGAATTTTGTATTGTTGAGTTTTGAATCCCAATGAAAGGGGCTGGGACGATTTGCTGTAACTTTTGAAGAATTGGAAGCACATTTGTATATGAGTTTAAGAGAGTTGAATATCGATCATGAAGGGTATCGTTCCATTCAGTTGAAAGCTGCAAAGTGAATGTCATCCCAGTTATCTTGAAATGTAAATGCTTAGGACTGAACAATTTGCCCAAACTTTGAAAGACTTTTAGTCAATGGTTAATGAATTGAATGAAGTCGAACCGCTGTGATAAAAACATTGATACGAGAAGCTGGGGAAGCTCGATTCTGACTATATACTAATCAAAAATCATCGTCCCGGTTTCTTGTCTTACGGCCTGGGAGAACTAGCTTCTTTCGAAACACGGCGATTGGTAAGTGAATTCATCTATCTTAAACATAGGGGCTGTTCAACCCATATCGTCATTTCCTACTGAGCAATCACAAAGGTTGTATCTGTCTTTACTGGTTAAAACAGTGGTCAATGCCACAAAGGCAGATGGAATTATAACAGGACTGAAGCAATAACACAGACTAAATTCTGTGTTGTTACTCTGTTGTTACTCAGAGTTACTCAGAATTACTCTTAACTCACAGTACCGAGCTATCATGAATTATTCACCGCGGGTGAGTCAAAAGGCCCGCTGTTTGAAAGGCTGCTTCTCCAAAAACATCAAAGCGATGATATTTAGCAATGCCTGATTGAAGCCTGGTTTTCATTGAATCGTAATTCATCGCCGATCATTGTCTTGCAGCATCGGCGATGATCGGCGATGCTCTAAAGCCTGGTTTTCATTAAATCGTAATTCATCGCCGATAGTCGGCGATCCAACGCCGATGAATTACGATTTATGAAAACCTACAATCCTGGACAAAAGTTATGAGACGACAGAGCATTTTGACGTTTTCACGGGTTCAGAGTGCCCCCTCCCCCCCCCCCCGTATCAATGTTGTGTTAGGTCAGAACCCGTCGATTGTGACCAACATGTATTCATGAATCGTCGTTGAACAACATTGATTCGGGGGAGGGGGTTTGCAGTACTTAAATCCCTTTTATTCTTGGAAATACTGTTCAACATCTTAAAATGCTGCTAGTCTCATGACCTTTTGTCCAGGATTGTAGATGAAATATTTTCTGCCGCAGGATAACTAAAATAACAGAGCTTGGTAGCCCGCTAGTAGAATCTGAGACTTTATGAAAATGTTTAAAGTAGTATAAACTATTGATAAAGAATTGTCAATCTTTTTATGAATTGTACCTGGTGTTACCACAACTTACAGATCCCAAGAGATATCATATCTCATAAAAGCTACGAGAAATATTTCGGAATCTTGTGTCAATAACGGGTTTTTGTACACCAAGTTGCCGGCTTTATCAACGTTCAGATAGTATCAGTTTTGCGAATACTTGAAAAACTGGTGCCTCTATTATATCTGAGACTTTAATTACTTTTCGCTCTTTCAGATTGTTCTACAAACAAAGACGCTAAATAAAGGCTGAAAATTCATTTTAATATTCAAATGAATCTCGTTGTTGAAGTTGGAATGAAGTTGGTGCTACGTTGAACTGTTTGAACTTGGGTCAATTTCCCGTCAATCTGAGTTGTTTACAAGACTTCACTCAGGTAAGTTCCAATTTGAGAAGCTTCTGTCTTGCTTTCCAATCCAATTCAGTACGTTTATGAAACAGGCACGCGTAGTTTCATATGGAACTAAGAATCCTAGCCAGCACTGAAAGGCTCTTAAAATTTTCAGATCTTGATTCCTCAAAGTTTCTTACTCATTAAAGGTTTCCATAACAATCGTCATTTTCACTACCACTGCCCTCATGAGCACTTCAAAATATGTTTTTATTTCTTAGACATTACTCAAGTACACGTTTTTTTTATAAGAAACTGGTTTATAAGAAACTAGTACTAAGATGGCCAAAATTTTAAGAAACTCTTGTACTATGTCTGAGAAGTACTAAGAAACTTTTCAAAGTTAAAAGCATGGATATTATAGCAAATAGATTGTTGAACCTTTATTCTTGAGCAATATTATCCAAACATTTGTGTTTTGGACATAACAGAACACTGTTTATTCCTTTATGATGTTTTAAATGTCAAGAATCTTATCTGCCGCAGTGTTAGCGACCACATTGATAATTCTGCATTCAAAAAATAAGAAACCAATTAAGAAACTTTTAGTACTAAAATGGACAAAATTTCCTGTGAAATTAAGAAACTTTTAGTACTATGGCCTGATCCTAGTTTCTTATAAAAAAACGTGTAGCTACAAAGTAGTATGTGAAGATAATGTTAAAAAGATATTCTGAGGAGTGGAGTTGCTTGATCAAAATTAGATAGTGTCGTAAGTAATATTTCCCCAGTAGTGAAGTTTGTTAAATTTTTGGTGGTTTGTGAGTTCAGTTTCGTCTAAGCGGTTTCTTATAAAGAAATGCGCGTACCCAATTTTTTTATTCTAGTCAATGAAATAATGGACAGTTTTACTTAAAGTCGCTTGCTTGCTGTTTCATATTTCCTGGAAGGTACTTAAGTTATGTCTGAACACATTGGACAGGTTTCAAAATTTGGCAAGTTTGTCAACAGAACGCCATCTCAAGGCACTCTTGATGTAGAAATTAGTCTAGTCAAGGGTATCATTTTCAAAATATTGGTCTAGGCATCGGTACCAGTTTTGAGACTGTGGGCGGCACACCCTTACCCGAAACGTAGCCGAGGCCCCCCCCCTCGTGGTTAAGATACCTACTACTGTTTCACCGTCTGGAATATCTGCAGAAGTTGGTTTTGCTCCAGGCTAGTTTTGCTACTTATATCTTTGTTCCCAATAGTTTCCGTGCACCCCGTAGTATATGAACTGAGTCAGGTCTAGCTCAAACAATCATCTTAGCAAGGTGGCCTGCAAAAAATTTGACATGGAGAAATCATTAAAATGGAATAGATTTTATCAACTTAGGTTCATTCATTTTCAGCGGATATTTTTCCTTATATTACGAAATTTGATCAATTTTTGATTGTAATCTAGCCAAGAGTAATCATATTAAGGAACCGAGGAAAAATATTTTGAAGAAACTGATGATAATTTTTGACATGTCTAAATGAGATTCATAAATCAGTTCATGGGTGAGAGGAAACAAGATACTTATTCCACAGGTGGCAGAGAACCGTTCATTAAAAATTGTACGACTCAGTAAAACCTACAAATGTACTGAAATTAAACTATACCTGCTAATGAACTGTGTTAAATTTCCCTTGAATCCGCCGTCAGTTGCACAGACTTCTATTTATATTCGTTAGGCCATACTTTTTGTTGTGTTGCTGCAGTTTTCCATCGAAAATACAGTGCGCAAAAGAAAAAAAATTTCTGTTTTTTTCTAAAAAATGTATTATTTCAACTTTTTGATCTACAAGGTGTCCCAAGACATGTGCCCGTTTGTGGGGCTGCTGTGGAGGAGCTGTAGATTCAATTATCTCGATTTTTACACGATTGCATACATCAGGCTTTAACTTAGAGTCTGAGACCTTGTTCGAGTCAATCTGGCAAGTGGTTGCTGATTTATGGTAGAAAAAAGGCAGAAGAAGTGGTTACTTCAAAACAGCACTTCTATTGTTATCCAGCAATGTCAAAATCAAGTAAGTTTCCAAAGAAAGAGTTTTAGGCCCCGTTTACACTATACCGGATAGCTATCGTCGTGTCTCGTTGCGAGTGAACTCTATCGGATAGAGCTACCGTTTACATTATACCGGATAGCTATCGTCGCGTCTCGTTGCGAGTGACCTCTATCGGATAGAGCTACCGTTTACACTATACCGGATAGCTATCGTCGCGTCTCGTTGCGAGTGACCTCTATCGGATAGAGCTACCGTTTACACTATACCGGATAGCTATCGTCGCGTCTCGTTGCGAGTGACCTCTATCGGATAGAGCTACCGTTTACACTATACCGGATAGCTATCGTCGCGTCTCGTTGCGAGTGACCTCTATCAGATAGAGCTACCGTTTACATTATACCGGATAGCTATCGTCGCGTCTCGTTGCGAGTGACCTCTATCGGATAGAGCTACCGTTTACACTATACCGGATAGCTATCGTCGCGTCTCGTTGCGAGTGACCTCTATCGGATAGAGCTACCGTTTACATTATACCGGATAGCTATCGTCGCGTCTCGTTGCGAGTGACCTCTATCGGATAGAGCTACCGTTTACATTATACCGGATAGCTATCGTCGCGTCTCGTTGCGAGTGACCTCTATCGGATAGAGCTACCGTTTACATTATACCGGATAGCTATCGTCGCGTCTTAAATTCCATGCCAGTTAGGCCTTGTGTTTACATCATGAGCAAGCAATTCAGTATTGTTTCTCAATTCTTTGTTTTCCATTTTATTGTTTGTTATTGTTCTCAAAGAAAAGAAATGTGGTTGCAGAACGAAACATATCGGATAGCACCATTTACATCATGACAAAACCATGCCGGAGTGATTTTCGTATCACCTACGAAGCGAAGTGACTTTTGCTCCGATTTGTGGAGCGTTATGTATCGGATAGCTCTGGTGTGATGTAAACAGCACCCCTATCCGATACGAAAGTTGCGGCGCGACGATAGCTATCCGGTATAGTGTAAACGGGGCCTTAGCGTCGTATTAAAATTTTTGGCTAAATGTTTCAAAAGGTTAGAAGAGTTGTCTTTTCATAGCTCAATACTTTCTACCTAGAAATTTTTAGTGAAAAGTTTGATGCGATGCCAGAACCCTTACTTTAAAAACTTACTTTATTTTGACAATGCTGGAGAACAATAGAAGTAGTGCTGTTTTTGAAGCAATCACTTATTTCGCCTTTTCTCTGCCATAAATCAGCAACCACTTTTCAAATTGACTCACACAAGGTTTCAAACTCTAAGTTTAAGCCTGACCAATGCAACTGTGAAAAAACCACAGAAATTGAATATACAGCTCCTCCACAGTAGTCACAGAATCGGGGCACAGCTATTTTGGGACACCTTGTGTGGTTTCCGTTCAGACCAAATCTGATTTTCAGGCTCCATTTATACGATGCCATTTCGTTTCACATTGCATTGGTTTCACATCGGATCGATCTTCTGTTTACACGATACCGGTTTCACTTCATTTTAGATTGTTTACACGAGAACGCATCAATCCGATACGCGTCATACCGTTGTTTGCGCTTTCAAACGAAAATACTCTTAAAGCGAGGTCACTCTAACGATATTTAAGTGGCCTAAGCATATGTAAGTGGCCTAAGCAGTTGGTCGTCCTAAATTTTGTTAATTCGGGTGTCACAATAAACAAGATGGCCAAAGTGTTGATTACCCTGATTAGTTGAGCAAGTTGATGGTGTTTTCTCTGCTTCTTCTTCTCTGTTCTCCTCGCTACGAAACACTTTAAAACCACTGCTGAAGAAGCTGCGACCGCCATTTATTCTCTCACTCTACACTCTAACATGTGACAGCATTCTCCTGCGCAGGCGGGTTGTCACATGACATGTTAAAGTAAGACGAGAAATGGCGGTTGCAGCTTCTCCCGCAGTGGTTTTAGGCCCCGTTTACACGAGATCGGATCCAAATGGATCCGTACCCAAAGTGTAACGGATAGGCCTTGCGTTTACACGGGACTCGACGGATCCGAACCCATTTGGATCTGCTATCCGTACCCAAACGCGATCACTTTCGAAGGTGATCCCGTTTGGATCCGATCCCAAAAGGGTCTCATGTAAACGGGTGGGATCGGATCCAAATGGATCCGATCCCATTTGGATCCGATCCCGTGTAAACGGGGCCTTAAAGTGAGAGAACAGAGAAGAAGAAGCAGAGGAAACACTATCAACTTGCTCAACTAATCAGGGTATATTGTGATACCCGAATTAAAGCCTCACTGTCGCTATAAATATAGCCATAGCCTCGCTTTTATCAGTTGCTTTTGATCACCGTAAGAGACGGTCATGAAACCCCATTGCTTCTGCAGCGATATTTGTACATTATTAAATCAAAAGTTCGATTGAGTGACGTTGGAGATTCTATCACTATTGTGCACATTCGAAAATTCTACAAAATGTATTAAAATATCGTTCGATTCAAATTCTTTTTTAGAATATCTAAGGCTCAGCGGATGACCTTCCTCTGCACAAAACCAAGCGAATGAATTATTGGCAGCCAATGATTCGTGCTTTCTTTATATAGCGACAGTAAGACTTTAACAAAATTTAGGACGACCAACTGCTCAGGCCACTTGCATATGCTTAGGCCACTTAAATGTCGTCAGAGTGCCCTTGCTGAAAGTGGCATGAAACTGATAGCATATTTGAAGTTATCGCTATTGATTGACTGATGAACGCTCAATCTACGACTCATGGACTTTGACACTGAAATTTGGGATGAAGTTTCCCCTATCGATTTCATAGCTAGATATGGAAACCATTGCAACACTGTACGATCACCAGGTAATGGTGGATGGGCCTAAGTTGCCGGCTCGAACCTCCAATGTTGAGACAGCTCAGAGTTCAAGTTTACAGTGATAATAGCCATGAACAGAAGCCACAAGTATCCATACGAATGTTTCCTCAATCCAAGAATCAACAAACCTTTCACTGTTAATCAGGATTTCCTCATTTTTAAGGCCAATTAGCTTCCATGAACTTCACCGCAGCACCAACTGTCGAGGGTTGCTTGCCTCGCTTCTGAGACTACACTGCGGCCTCGTTCCTGAAGGCACACGTAAACGTGTTCATCTCCGTCTCAAAATTTTATGTCAAAGTCCGTAATCCCCAGATTGAGCAAAAATAAGAAATGTTGTTGTTGTTGTTATTTTTGTTGTTGTCGTTGTTGCTATTGTTGCGATATCTGGGACTATGTCGTGAGGCTAGTGTAAATGGTCGAATCCGGTATCAACTCAATACTGAACCTCGTTATCAATTCTTGGAGCCTCCTATTCATCTGGGATGCTGGGAAAGAGCAAGAATGCAGAATGCACACTGGATGTGGATGCAGACAGCGTACAGTGAAACCATTGCAGTGCACAACGAAGCGTATTCTCTTGCAAACAGGAGGCCTATCCGATATGAAACGAGAACGGTGTCGCATAAACGGGCTAATTTTCATACCGGATGGGGTGGATGGCAATCCGATATGAAATGAAAACGTTATCGTGTAAATGTAATTTGTTGGCTATGTCGAGAATTTGTCAAATCTTGTCTCTGTGATAAATTCTTTTCTGAGATGAACAGGTAGTAGAAAAAGAATACGAATTAGGGATACGCCTGAAAACGTAAATACGTTCAACATCTGCTACTAAAATCTTTTATATGAGTAGGTTTTAATTTACAAAGCATTTCTTAGTGGTCTTTTTTATCCATAATTTATGCATGCAAACGTTAAAAGTATTCAGGGGGCTGCAAAACATAGCGAATGAGTAAAAAGAGTCATTTCCCGTTTGCAATATCGTGTTGTAAAATATGTCTGACTACCACGCCTGGCAAAAGTCCTTGATCAAACACTCATAGTCCAGAAAATTCTCTGCAGTCGTTCGGAAATATGGATGGTTTTGATGTAACCTTCCTCGCTGTTACATAGAAAATGAGTATTTTCAAGAAGGCATTGCTGAAGTTATTCCTTTGTTATTGGACGCTTTCGTCACGTTCAGTGACCATATGACCGTAATGTTTTCTTGACCCTGGAACAATTATACTCTGGAACACTTTCTCGATAAAGATACACTGTTCTGCCTTTAACCTTAGCAATTACTGGGTGAGCCAGAACAATGTTACCACGTTTGAACGTTTATATCACCAAGAGTACGTCACAGATTGAAATGATTCAAATTCCTCAGTAAAGATTATCTAATTAAGATTTTACAATTTGATTGCATAGGTAATACTCTACGGTTTTTCAATGACCCAACAATTGGAAAAAAATGCCTGCAAGGGATTTGTATGGGAATCGAGAATTCCACTTTCCGTTCTGGTCCATGATGTATATGGCATTGAATTTTGTATGGTCAGTTTCCGACGCAGAATTTAATTTCAATAGCAGGTAGATCATGGACCAGATGGAGTGTGGAATCCTTGCTCCCAAACACGCCCTTTACCATCATTTTCCTAATTTCTAGGCCTAAATGATTTTTGATTTACCAAACTAAATTTTCTCATCTAAGTTAGCCTTTGACTGAAGGATTAACATTTGGTTTTGAATATTAGCTACACACCTTTAATTCAACAGCCTGCCAAACGCGTAATTTTATTTTGACCCACCCTGTGTCAAAATTCGATCTTGTGCGAAGAGTTAAGCTCGAAAAGTTGTAACTAGCATATGGTCTTCGTCTAAATTCGAATTTTTATGCCCCATTCACACTGCTAGTTAAACCAGCTTAAACTAAACCAGGTTTTCAAAAAGGGCCTTCTGATTGGTCAATCCATCAAATCCAGTCATTTGATTGGTTGAAATTTAAACTGGTTTAGATAAAACTGGTTTAACTGTGTCAGTGTGAATGCAGTATTAAATACATTTACACTTTCATTGATACGATCGACGTACAACACGCTCAAAAACTTTGTTTTCCGTTGACGATTTTTCAACCAATGTATACATTTGTTTGACTCACCGGATATGATATTGACGAAACCCCCGTCTGAAGACGCATCATCGTTTTATGAATTTGCATTGAGTAATGTTGTTTTCATCTGCCTTTTTGCAGTTGGTGCTTAATTAGGTATGGGAAGCGAAGACGGTGGTATACATATGACTAAAGCAGTTCGAGATTAGTGCCAGACGCATGATGAAGTTCGGTTGTATGATGTTTGATTTGATGTTGCTGGAGAGATCATTCATGTCAAGCAAAAGATAAAGATCTGTGGCTCTCTGGTAAGACGTTTTTACAATTGATCTTCTCAGTTTCTGGACTCGTAACTGATGTTAAAAGTGCTTGGCCATGCTCATTTATATCAAGCCTTTAATTCAGGGCAGTTGTATTGAGGTAAGGCACATAATACTGAAGTTCAGTCGTAAGATATCTAATTTGAATCATCAATCATCAATCATCAATCATCAATCACCAATCATCAATCATCATGGAGAATCATCAGTGTGAAGCCTATAATAATGGTATATGAAGCTTAGGTGAGACACATTAACTATTTATTTTCGTACTCTAAGATCTGCGCTTGTAACCGACGCTTAATATGCTTGACCATGCCCATTCATATCAAGCTTAGTAAAGATCAGTGGCACGAAGGTAAAGATCTGTCGTATGCAAGTAAGCCACTTACAATACTGAAGTTCAATCGTAAGATATTTGATTTGAAGTTACTGGAGAATCATTAATGTGTTGCTAATAATGGTGACATGTGACTCCTAGGTAAGACACATTTACAACTGACTTTTTTGCTCTAAGATCTGTTCTTGTAACTGATGTTAAAAGTGCTTGACCATGCTCATATATCAAGCCAATAGTAAAGATCTGTCGTATGCAAGTAAGCCACTTACAATACTGAAGTTCAATCGTAAGATATTTGATTTGAAGTTACTCGAGAATCATTAATGTGTTGCTAATAATGGTGACATGTGACTCCTAGGTAAGACACATTTACAACTGACTTTTTTGCTCTAAGATCTGTGCTTGTAACTGATGTTAAAAGTGCTTGACCATGCTCATTTATATCAAGCCAATAGTAAAGATCTGTCGTATGCAAGTAAGCCACTTACAATACTGAAGTTCAATCGTAAGATATTTGATTTGAAGTTACTGGAGAATCATTAATGTGTTGCTAATAATGGTGACTTGTGACTCCTAGGTAAGACACATTTACAACTGACTTTTTTGCTCTAAGATCTGTTCTTGTAACTGATGTTAAAAGTGCTTGACCATGCTCATATATCAAGCCAATAGTAAAGATCTGTCGTATGCAAGTAAGCCACTTACAATACTGAAGTTCAATCGTAAGATATTTGATTTGAAGTTACTCGAGAATCATTAATGTGTTGCTAATAATGGTGACATGTGACTCCTAGGTAAGACACATTTACAACTGACTTTTTTGCTCTAAGATCTGTGCTTGTAACTGATGTTAAAAGTGCTTGACCATGCTCATTTATATCAAGCCAATAGTAAAGATCTGTCGTATGCAAGTAAGCCACTTACAATACTGAAGTTCAATCGTAAGATATTTGATTTGAAGTTACTGGAGAATCATTAATGTGTTGCTAATAATGGTGACTTGTGACTCCTAGGTAAGACACATTTACAACTGACTTTTTTGCTCTAAGATCTGTTCTTGTAACTGATGTTAAAAGTGCTTGACCATGCTCATTTATATCAAGCCAATAGTAAAGATCTGTCGTATGCAAGTAAGCCACTTACAATACTGAAGTTCAATCGTAAGATATTTGATTCAAAGTTACTGGAGAATCATTAATGTGTTGCTAATGATGGTGACATGTGACTCCTAGGTAAGACACATTTACAACTGACTTTTTTGCTCTAAGATCTGTGCTTGTAACTGATGTTAAAAGTGCTTGACCATGCTCATTTATATCAAGCCAATAGTAAAGATCTGTCGTATGCAAGTAAGCCACTTACAATACTGAAGTTCAATCGTAAGATATTTGATTTGAAGTTACTGGAGAATCATTAATGTGTTGCTAATAATGGTGACTTGTGACTCCTAGGTAAGACACATTTACAACTGACTTTTTTGCTCTAAGATCTGTGCTTGTAACTGATGTTAAAAGTGCTTGACCATGCTCATTTATATCAAGCCAATAGTAAAGATCTGTCGTATGCAAGTAAGCCACTTACAATACTGAAGTTCAATCGTAAGATATTTGATTTGAAGTTACTGGAGAATCATTAATGTGTTGCTAATAATGGTGACTTGTGACTCCTAGGTAAGACACATTTACAACTGACTTTTTTGCTCTAAGATCTGTTCTTGTAACTGATGTTAAAAGTGCTTGACCATGCTCATATATCAAGCCAATAGTAAAGATCTGTCGTATGCAAGTAAGCCACTTACAATACTGAAGTTCAATCGTAAGATATTTGATTTGAAGTTACTGGAGAATCATTAATGTGTTGCTAATAATGGTGACATGTGACTCCTAGGTAAGACACATTTACAACTGACTTTTTTGCTCTAAGATCTGTGCTTGTAACTGATGTTAAAAGTGCTTGACCATGCTCATATATCAAGCCAATAGTAAAGATCTGTCGTATGCAAGTAAGCCACTTACAATACTGAAGTTCAATCGTAAGATATTTGATTTGAAGTTACTCGAGAATCATTAATGTGTTGCTAATAATGGTGACATGTGACTCCTAGGTAAGACACATTTACAACTGACTTTTTTGCTCTAAGATCTGTGCTTGTAACTGATGTTAAAAGTGCTTGACCATGCTCATTTATATCAAGCCAATAGTAAAGATCTGTCGTATGCAAGTAAGCCACTTACAATACTGAAGTTCAATCGTAAGATATTTGATTTGAAGTTACTGGAGAATAAATGTATAATAATGATATATGACTCGTAGGTAAGACACATTTACTTTTGATTTTCTTACTCTAAAATCTACGCTTGTAACCGATATTGAATATGCTTTTGACAATACCCATTCACATCTAGCCTTTAGTAAAGATCTGTCGCACGCAAGTAAGCCACAAAATGCTGAAGTTAAGTCCTTGAAATATTTCACCCATCCATATTTGACTTAAAGTTACTGAAGAGTCATTTATGTGCAGCCCATAATAACGATATATGACTCCTAGGTAAGACACATTTGCCATTGATTTTTGTACTCTAACGTCTGCACTTTCTTGGGTAAATTTTTGGTAGGGGTATGCCACCCAAAAAAGGGACACCATTGGCTTGTTCAACTTCTTACAGCAACCATACCCTTCCCTGAACCCTACCATTGCAAATTATGCCATTGCTCGCGATCAAAATGGTATAATATGGGAAAAGATGCAGTAGGCGTGATAATACTTGCAAAACATTTACCGTTGGCTATACTAGCCGGTAAAAAGTGTACCCTTGAGGACGTTACAGCCCCATATACTATACCTTTACAATGGTAGAGCCCACTTTTCCCCCACCTTTCTCCCGTGATACTACATAATCTTAATTGTTGGAATGCTGTGTTGTTTCTTGTGTGATGCCAAAATGGGTGGCTTCAGAAATCTTCCGACGGACGAGCTGGAGCTTCTGACAAAGGAACTAAAATGGCTAAAAATTTATTCAGTTTTAATACGCTATTTGCTAAATTTCCTCCGATGATAACCCAAAGCTTCCTCCGACGGGCGCCTAGATGCTTCCGAAAAAGGGCTGTAGCCCCTAGCCCTTCCCTGGCGACACTCCTGACGATTCAAAGGACCGAGAAGTATCATGATCATGTAAAAAATAATAAAAGAAAAGCTTGAAAACCGAGATTTATTGTCCAAATGTATGAACCTCGTTAGATTTTTCTTTCCACTTCCTTTTTATTGAATTCTGCTAGAGCTTCATAACAGACTGAGCAAGACTTTATTTCAATGAAACGCCTCCTTTTTTGAATCATTGAAGCTTTAGGAGATCTGGAGCATCAAAGCCAGTCAGTTTAGCTGGGAAAGTGCGTATGATGCCCGGATAATTACCTGAAGCCTGACAAATTCAATTGGATAGCTTGCTTGTGGCATATTGGTGCGAGATTTGATAAGTTAAGGCAGGGTGGAGTGCAGAAGTACAAGCTACATAGATGTAATCATGGGTAGTTGGACACGGCAGTTGTGCTTCATTGCCATTTTGTTCGTATGCGGAGGATGAAATTGTTTGCTACTACGGAGGAGTTTTCGAAGTAGCTCCGATAATTCCGCAAAAACATTCAAATTTTCCTCCACAGCAGCATATACACTGAAACATAACTGCAGTGTCTGACTACCCATGATGTTATCTTAATCGTTGCATTTATCGCCATAGAAACCAGAACAGATTTTGAAACACAATAGGATCGGTTGCTTTTGATTGGCACAGCAATTCAACTGATTAGCGTTTGCAGACCTAGCCTGTGAACAGGCCTTTTTGAAAAGGTGAAAAGGCCTAGGCTATTGCAGACCAGGAAAATCCTCTCAACCTTAATTCAAAATAAAAAAGCCGCAAATGGTACCCCGACATCAGTAGGGCAAACGGTCGCCTTGTACACGCGAATTGTGATTTTTAAGATAGTCTGAAAGCTGAAATCGGTCGCTCAATTCTGATTCTGCAAGGGATTTTCTGAAGTAGTCCCTTCGAGAAACCTTAAAAACGTGCAAAAATTAGGAGCAACTTTCTATCCCTCTCGCCGATGACTTTAGAACGCTTTAGCACGAGCTACCCTCCTGGAGGTTGAAAATGTCTTCCTCTCCTGATAAAGTCTTCTTCCTGGTATGAATAACTTATTCAGGGGGATTCCATTCCCCCAAGAGGACAAACTTGATGATCACATCCTAATGTCATTATTGATAGGAAGGAAAACAAAGGGAAGTCGTACTTATTGTTTTCGCTCCTTTTTGCAACTTTTCGAAAGGGACTTTCTATACAAACTCTCCCATTACGACTGGAAGGAAGGGCCGATTAAAGCCAGGTAAATTACTGAAACTAAGTGGACATTTTGGGCATAAAACAAGACAGTTTTCAGTATCATTGCTTTGATATTCGGGAGCAGCATTTTTCAAACGCCGGGCTTTTTATTGACACGCCCGATACGGTTATCGGTATCAACCCGGGGGGGGGGTAACTTAACTTGTCTATGGTACGGGGTTGTGCCATTTTTTAGGGTACCTTTTTCATGATAGTTTCCGGATTTATGGGTATGGTTTTCAACAATTTGTGGCATCTTCCGGATTTTTGGGTATAGTTTTCTATCAGAATTCAGTTATTGGTGAGCTTTTTTGGCATTCCCGGATTTATGGGTATGATTTTCAGAATTTCTCCGGATTTATGGGTATACTTTTGAGAAATTTCTCCGGATTTATGGGTATACTTTTGAGAAGGTTTTCCGGATTTATAGGTGGTACTTTCACGATTTGAATGGCACAACCCCGTATCTTGGAAACTCAAGTTACCCCCCCCGGGGGTATCAAGCTTTGAATTTCTAGAGGTTTCCATTTTCAGTTTATGCGCATATGTCGATAGTCCTGTGAGTTAAATGATCTGAGATTATTTTCCTTCAACCCATCCCTGTTGTGCAGATATCTACATGGTGTCTCAAAAAATTGATCGAAGTTTACTTAAATACCAAAGAATAACGATACGCTGAATGGACACTTGGTCAAATGACCCTTTTCCTAAGATCTTTAATTGATTTTCGACACAAGAATCTTGCAAATCCGCTAAATCTTCATAAAGTTACAAGCCTGTGAAGTTCAAGTTTGTGCAAAATCTGAAACCAGCGGCCTCGAAATGGCATTTTTGGTAAAATCCAATAGGCCATCGTTTTTGTTATTTCTCAATTGTTTCGAGGCGAACCAAAAGGGATTTCAACAGGTTTTCGATAACTGTCAAGCATATGGATGCTTTGAGGAAACAGATTCTGTCTCTCGTGGATTATGTTTTGAACCACTGTTTTTGGACCTCTGCAATGTTAAGCAAATTTTGACAATGATCGCAAGAATTAAAGTACTTTGAAAGTCCAGTTTTGGTTTGCTCTGATATCAACGAGAGGTACGACATTGGATATAGCTTCTGTTACCTCGGTCTTCGAGCTTTTTGCATTACACGTAATCTGGAGGTCTCTGGTTTCAGCTATCGCATATTTTTTATCTTTGAAAGCTAACAACTCAGTGAATTTTCAACCGATTTGCAAGATTCTGGTCTCCAAAATTATTTCATAATCTTAGGGACAGAATTATCCTCCCTTGTTTTTCAATAGCTAATCAAACGTTGAGCAATTTTTTTGTGACATCCTGTATAGCTTAGGCCTAATGAAGCTTTCAACCATCTGCCTGCTAGCGGTAGATAATTTGCGGTCCATACTTATTCAGTTTATTAAGATTCAAATATTTATATTTAAGAAATCTTCCTCGCATCTTATTTTCGATTGAAAGGAAAATCCGCCATCTGTCTTTCAGATAACTTTTTGATCGTTATTAACTTTCGAAGATTGTTTACAAAAACAAAATGAAGAAATCGTGTAAGAAACAGTAATCAATATTGATTGCATGGTCAGAGAATAGAGTGTTCGTTAGGAATACTTTTTCTCTGTTGAATTCAAATGAGGCTTTTCAGGCTGTGAAAATTCGATGAGCCACCATGACAAAAATTGGCCATCAAGGTGCTGTTTATATGGAGGAGGGTCGATTCTCCTTGCCGAGATCTCAAAGTGTAATCATTCGGATCCTGCACATAACCACTTTAAAAGCTCTATTAAGCCCCCCCCGGGGGGCTCATTTAATTTCGGACCTTCCAGAGGGGGGGGCGTGATGGAGAGGGGCTTATCAGAGAGGGGGGTGCTTATTCATAAAATCAAATGACAAGGATACATCCTGTAGCATTCAGTTCTTTTATCTCATATTTTACGGAATCAACATACAGTTTTACGGCTCAAGTACATAAATTCGACCAGTTTTATCCCAAACCATTCTAAAATTAACATGCAAGGCTGTGCACCTAATAAAAGGGAAAATATTTGGTAAATTCTATAATTTTAGATAAATGTTTGGACTTAATAGAGAAGGGGGCTTATTTCAAATTTTGGCTCAGAAGGGAGGGGCTTATTAGAGAGGGGGGCTTACTAGAGAGGGGCTTAGTAGAGCTTTTACGGTGCGCAGTTTAATAGCGCAGAAAGTATGAAAAGTTCCGGGTGTCCAGGAAGAAGTATGCAAATTTTGTTCGATCCAGTGATACGAATTCAGCTTTAATCAACGGCTAATTATCATCAAAGCTGTCTTCAATGGTTCATTTGAACATAGATACCTCGCTTTTTGGTATTTGTGCTTTGAGCATGGGACGTTCGGACACTGTTGTTGTGATTGCCAAACTGCCCATGATATTGCAAAGTAATGAGATAATTTACTTACTAATTACCAAGACAATAATATATTTTTTGTTTATTTGTTTCTTTGCTATATGTCCTGCAAAAACTTGGGTTTAGGGCTAAACATCAGATTCTGAATGGCAGAACAGCAACAACATTCCGCCCTCCAAACTGTCCCAAACGAACTGCCCCGCAGCGACGAGCCCTGGTCTTCCCTGGGCGACCTTTATTCAAATTCAAAATTGATTGTTTTTGTTGCCATTTATGTTTGATCCTCTGGTTGCTCAGCAAACAAATAGATAATTTTTAACTAGGTTGTTTCATTGCCAACCTAGTGATCTGCATGATACTCGAAACACCGACGTTTGTTCGATAAATTCGACTTCATTTAAAGCTAAAATAAGTTACTTCTTATGAATGCGACATTGATTCTGTGGTAGCGCAGGAAAAATGGCGATAGTTTAAAGTATGTTGCTTTATTAAGGCCAATTTCCAGTCAGCGGAATTATCCGAGCGGGCAGAATTTTACACAATAATAGATAATAGGTTGCTCTTTATAGGTTGAATTTTACCAGTGTACAAATCGCTAAACGGTCTCGTCCCGGAGTACCTTTCCAGCTTGTTTGAAAAAAGGTCGACTCGAAATGTCAGGGAACTCAGAAACACCGAAACTGATCTTTCGATACCTTTACGAAAAACTAACAATGGGCAGAGGGCTATATCTTTTCGTGGACCTAAGCTTTGGAATAGCCTTGAACTTGATGTTAAACAGGCACCATCTCTTGCCACCTTTAAGAGAAGAATCAAATCGTAAAGTGGTAACGTTTGTGCCACGGCCCCCTGAAAAGCAGTTCTCATGGACTGACGGGGCTACTGTGCCTAAATAAATAAAAATGAAATGAAATGACTCAGCCGTAACTATCTATTCAATTTCAGAGCGACATTTTCTCTTGCAAACAATAGAATTTCCGCCCACTCGGAAAATTCAACCGACTGGAAATTAGCCTTGACCAACCTAGTGATCTGCATGATACTCGAAATACTGATGCTTTATTCGATAAATTTGACTTTATTTAAAGGTAAGATCAATTATTTTTTATGAATGCTGCATTGATTATCTAGTAGCGCAGGAAACATGACGATATTTTAAACTAGGTTGTTTCATTGCCAACCTAGTGATCTGCATGATACTCGAAATACTGATGCTTTATTCGATAAATTTGACTTTATTTAAAGGTAAGATCAATTATTTTTTATGAATGCTGCATTGATTATCTAGTAGCGCAGGAAACATGACGATATTTTAAACTAGGTTGTTTCATTGCCAACCTAGTGATCTGCATGATACTCGAAATACTGATGTTTTATTCGATGAATTCGACTTTATTTAAAGGTAAGATCAAGTATTTTTGATGAATGCTGCATTGATTCTGTGGTAGTGCAAGAAACATGACGAATAGATATTTTGAACTAGTATGTTTCATTACCAAGCTAGTGATCTGCACAGTAATCGAAACACTGACGTTTCATTAGATTAAATTCGAGTTTTATTCAAAGTAAAGATCAATTTTGTCGTTGAATTAGTGGTTCTGCTCATATCTATTCGATGCAATCTACATTTAATTCCGTGGATTGTCGATCTCGTGCCTTCAAGACATTACTAATTCATCAGGGATTCTCTGGCATACTTATATATTATTAATGCTCAAACTCCATTTGCAATGAAAACTCTTGTCGATCTGTGATCCTTTTTAACTCGCCCACGTAAGACAAGGCCAAGACAATCGCATGTTTTCGAATATTTATTTCTATAACTGTTCTTCATTCTGATTTCAAGCTCTCTGACCACCGCTGTTCAGCATCAATAGCTATTTACTTGTTTAGACTCGGCGTGGCTTGTAACTGTTTTTTTTCCTGGCCTGCAAGTGACAGAAATTGGATGTTTTAAAGTTCTCAAGATCGTTTTTGATCGGGTTGTTCTTTTAGATAAAGCAGCCAGATCATATTGGCCTAAATCAAGATGCCGGTAAGAAACTTAGTTGTCAACAATTACATCATTGTCTGAAATGCTACGCCTTTGTTGGTCAACTTATTGTGCGTCGATTTTTCCCTAGCTATACATATTTTCATATATACAAATAATCTAAATTGAACATACAAATAAGTAAATTAAGAAATAAAGAAATAAATAGATGAGTTAAATATCCAAGATATATATGGACAAACTTTGCAGGTTATCGCGGAACTTCCTCCATCCTGTTGTTCGATTATATTTTTGAAACTTTTTATGTTTTTTGTTGATTTTAATTCATTTTGAAAACCATTACATATCTGAGTCCCATTGTGCTAAGACTATTGGCAGTTGGGACCAAATATTACCTTGATTTCATCGAAAATGATTCAAATTTTCGGATTTCGCACCGAATAATTTCAAGTCCTGAAACAGAGGACATTACTCATAAATGCTGGATTCAGCTGTTCTAAATGTATTGCAAATCTCAATGCAAAGTGTTTTCTATTTGATTTGAGAAGTAAGACTGCGTTCACACGATGCCGGTATAATTTGAAAACGGTGAAAAATGTGACTGATAGGCCTCCCGTTCATATGAAAACGGCACAATTTTTGCCGGCAGATTTTGAAAACGGTAAGTTTTGAAAAAAAACTCTAATGAGCACTTTTTGGAAACGACATCTTGTGAGCACGCTAAAACACTGAAAACGTTGAAAACGGAACATTTTTGGACGCTTTCGGAACGAGACTGATCGATTCTAAGGGTGTAGGTAGATTTCTTCACCATCAAAATCTTACAACGATTTGTTACAGTCAAATTTTCTACTGTTTTCAAATTGTTCCTGCGTCGTGTGAACGCTAGCTTAAATTTTGCTACCGTCATATTTTTTACCGTTTTCAAAATTTTCTGGCATCGTGTGATCGTAGTCTAAGTCTTCGAAGGAGTTTACCGAATTTACATGATCATTATGCTGAAATCTCGGTGCACGTTCTTGTATCTTTTCGATCTTTTGTAACAATTTGGATGACGAAAATTTGTCCGATATTGATAATTTGATTCAGTGCTGAAAGTTTCTGGATTTATTAAGTACTTATTATTTGAGTACTTCAAGTGCCCCCAAAGGGAATCGACATAGTTAAAAGCTTGCCCGGGCAAGGTTAAAAATATAATGTATTGAATTTGATCTTCGACATGTGCGGCTTCATTTTGTAGTCAAGGAAACCATGAGTATGGGGGTGTTTTCTATGTAGCGACTATGAGATATAGCTATATGTATTCTTTTTAAGGGCTCTGAGAATTTCCATGGCATTTTTATGTCATACCGGGTGTCCCAAAGAAGTATAACCATTGTAGCAGTTACTGCGAAGGAGCCTTGTATTCAAAGTTTTTTATTTTCAGGTTATGATATAGATGAGATTTCAACTTAAATTTTGCGATAGATGTGCAAAGTAAAATCTAGTTAATTCATCAATATATTTATATAATGATATTTATATAAGTATAATACATGTTTACAGATGAGTTTTAAACGTAGATGATACTAAATTAGTTCAAGAAACCAACCAGACTTATGACGATGAGTCCCTTGTATCCCTGCGGTAAGCCTTGCTCAAGAGGGACTCATTATGAAACCGTGAAAATCCCGGTCCTATCTCCTGCATTCGATCATGATTCGATCGATCGAATCAGGATCAAACAACTGCCGTAGCTCTGTTAAACGGTCACTCCTCGGAAAGAAAAAGCAATAAAAACCACGTTAAGCAGGCATTTCATCAAAGAAACTTGGTATATATTTGAAGAAGGATGTTTACTTTACCTGGTAAGTCCAAAATGAGTCTTTCAACGCTACATTTTCCATGTTTTTAAGACCAAAACAAACCAGAGAAAACTTCAGCCACCTGCCCGTAGCAACTTTGTTCAAAATCTAGTCAACTGCATCATTCGAATCGAGAATTCGACATCATTGTTCTTTGCCTAATCTCGCAATCTGATTGGTACGTTAAGAATTGCGAAGTTTGGGCCTAAATAGGGCCAAGTTTTTTCAGAGTAATACAATGAGTCTCTATTGCCTGAAGCGCCATCATCAAGTCAAAGAGCACAGGGCAACAAGAGACTCATCGTCATCAGTCTAGAACCCAACCAACCTGCGCTACAAATTTGTTGCATAATCGGTTTAGCCAAGGGCTTTACATTTAACAATATTGGTCCAAAGAACGGGGATTTTCTTAGCTAAAATAGTTGACAAAACCTTTGAAAGTAGGAAGTTTGTTTGTTTTCAATTTGTTTTGAGTGGGCTTGTCAGGATTTCTAGCTACTGAAAGCTAATTTAGGCCCACTGAGCATGCCGCATCCAGGCACGGGACCCCTAGTTTAACGTCCCTTCCGAAGGACGGCGAGGTGAGTTGCGAGGTCAGGCCTCAGTGGTCACCCATCCGAAATCTGACCTCACTCGGCCAAGCTTAACTTCAATCACCTGACGAAGACTGTATAAGCCACTCGGCCACTCACCCCGCAAGTTTGGAAGTTTAGGAAGTTTGTCGTGACAGCCTACATTTGTTGATATAAAAAATATCGACATTTTCAAATTTTCCCAGTTCAAGTAATAAATTTTTAGATATATGCGGACTGGAAGAATTTGGAAATGACTCCAGCAAAAGGTATCCTTTTTGTAGAAATTGGTCTAGACACGGGTACCATTTTCATAAAAGTTAAGTATAGCAAACGGTAGCGCTTTAGATATGGTTGCAGCAGACCCCTACCCAAAATTTAGCCAAGATCCCGTCTGTGAAGCCCTCCGCAGCAGCTTTATGCTTCCAGAATGGAGACCTTTGAACGGAAAAGTTGCCTTCAAACAAATGGTTCTGGCTAGAAACTGTAAGGAATGCAATGATATACTTGATATCCGAAAGAAAAGTAAACAGATTTGGTTAGGCCAAGTGACAAAAACTTAGTTTCAGTCAATTTGGGTGATCAAATTGAAAATATTTCTCGTTGTTTGACTTGGACATAGATACCTCGTTTGTTGAGATTGGTTCTTTGAGTGTTGAAATATTAATGTTGAAAGCTCAAATTTGCTGTCATTTTGAAGCAGACCTTTTCTTGCGTAAGAAATTCTGGAAGCACAGCAAAGGGATCAGCTGTAATTCAGTAAGATTACAACAAAAATTAGATCATGTCATACTGTTTCATTTATGGTGTGGCTGAGTGTTAAGGCGTGGTGTTTCAAATCGTGGGGTCTACCCGCGTGAGCTTGAATCCCGTCGCTGACACTAACGGATGAGCCAGAAAAAGTTCCCACTATTGAAGGTTCATAACGCGAAGACTACTACACGGATTTGAATCATTAAAATTCTAGTTAAAAGTCGAAAGATCAAAGTATTTTTGCGATTTTTCTTGCTGTCCTACCATCACTAGAAGTATTGGTAAATTCAACTTAAAAAAAATTTGTGGTAGCAAAATGACGGAAAAAGGGCTTGAAGGAAGTGTGCAATGGTAAATAGGCTTCTCTATAAATAGAACAAAGAAAATGTGCAAACACACCATTGTTTCTTTAGCTATCGATTATTAACAACACGTGTGGGCCATCAATTTCAATGGGTTATTTTTAGATTTTTCTGCTCTATGCAAATGCAGGCTTTTAGCCTTGCACAAACCCTTTAAAACATTGATCAAATCCTAAGGATTCTATTCACACCGAACAATAGGTCATGGGTGTTTCACCTCCCTCAAGAGTTATAGGACATCGATTTTCAAACAAATACGAAAGATTTTCAATCCAATGGCAATTAATGTACAGAGGATATCTCTCACCCATGAGAAGTTGCATTTCCTTCATCATTCTGTGGGAGAAGTCATTTATGAATTGATCGATGTTTTTGGCCATTTTCAGTCATTTTGCAACCATAAAAGTTTTGTAAAGTTGAATTTACCTATATTTGTAGTCCTAGTAGGACGGCAAGCCAATGAAATTGCTTGCTTGCTTGCTTGCTTGCTTGCTTGCTTGCTTGCTTGCTTGGTTGCTTGCTTGCTTGCTTGCTTGCTCGCGTACTTGCTTGCTTGCTCGCTTGCTTGCTTGCTCGCTTGCCTACTTGCTTGCTGATTCTATTTGCTAGCGCTGCTCACCAGTTGTGTAGTTTTAAATCTTCTTTGATTTGAGTCTTTAATTTTGACGTGCTTTAGGAGTTTACTGAGGTCAAATACCCAAAGCTTTGGTTTGGGGATGGAGGCAAATCTGAACTTTGAAGATTAATATTTTCACACTCAAAGCTCCAATATGACCGAACAAGGTATCCATGTTCAAGCTGACTATCGAGGCAATTTGTAAAGATAATTCGCCATTGATCAACACTATATTTTCATCGCTTTGCTCCATTGACAAAGAACAAAGACATCCCAGACAAAAGACCAGAGACAAAAGAACAAAGACATCCCAGACAAAAGACCAAAGACAAAAGACCAAAGACATTCCAGACATATAAATATGATTTCATTTACCAGAGGGACAACTTTTAACCACAACAAAGGGAAAAATTTTATATACTTTTAATCTAAAATAGGCTCCTTTCATGTTTTTATTTTACACAGAGCTATTTTATTTTAAATTAATTGCATAGAACCAAATTGTAATAGGTAGGTAGAGCAGGCCCACATCAGCAGTAATGCTGCCCGTCCCTGGCCTGCTTCAACAAATAAAAATGTATGTGTGTATGTATGTATGTATGTATGTATGTATGTATGTATGTATGTATGTATGTATGTATGTATGTATGTATGTATGTATGTATGTATGTATGTATGTATGTATGTATGTATGTATGTATGTATGTATGTATGTATGTATGTATGTATTAAATCTGTTAAATTTTTTGTGACACGATACCCCGCGTGGTTTTTATTAATTTCACAACAACTCAAAGGCCGGTTAGCTTATTATCATAAGACGGTTTTTTCTAGACGAAAAAGATTTTGGGCGGCTATTGTCTTAATTACGCCAAAGCTTTTGAAAAAATTCAGAATTAAACTAGGATGAACTGTGGCTTGAGGTGAATGTGGTATGCTTTAAAGGACGGTGTAATGAATGCGGTAATGACTAATGAGATAATTAAACACAAAAACGTCGGAAAACATCGAGTAAACAGAATTCCACAACATTCAGTTTACTCGACTTTGCATGGGAAGTTGTAGAATAGTACAAACCTATTTGAGCGTAATCGAAATCAACAAAAGTTTCATACAAGCACCACCGTTCCCAAGGAATGGCTTGAATCTCAACATTTAGTTAATAAACTCAAGATCTGAACAGGGCCTCTTGAAAATTAGCCTCTAGGCTGAAGGGTCACACTCCATAAGGACTGTGAAATTCCTGTACTGTGAAGTTCATGTAGTTCCATTCATTTAAAAGGTCTGTTGGACTTTCAGCACCCATTTGTCCAATAGACTCAAACAAGTTCTTCAAGAAAAATAACAAATGTATAGCGTCAAGTTTGACAATAGAACAAAAGATAGGCGGCGCCTGCCATCACTTGTCCAACTGTTACGATAATCTCTCGAGATCATCAAAAACAGTGGGATGCGATAGACTATACTTAGATTGCCCAGGCCCCAGAGTTAACAAGTTAAAGGCACACTGTCGTGATGCTGATTGGATAAACAAGACAATCAAGGAGAAAAGAATTAGGCAAGGTTCAGTAATTTCACTGTACAGTGAAATTCACGAAGATGATAATGATCTGATTCCCTTTATTCTCAAAACAAAGTATGGTCCCAGAACAAAAAAGCCTGGTAATTACCGCAAAGGCCCGAGCTTTGTTATTGATTTCAACATCACAACTAGCCAATCACAGCCATGACAGTTTGCTTTTTATATCTGTCATTTGTCTTTAAGTTCTAAGTTGAAACATGACGTATGCAAATGTGTAAAGGGTCTGTTTTTCTGTAGCGAGCCCCCTTAACTCAATGTTTTTTTGTGTTTTGAATTTATTCTTAACTAGGTATACAACCACCTTTCACTGTTTCGTAACTTTGAGATTTTTCGGTAGTAGGCCATCTTAAGTGCAGAGCCAACGTAATCGTCAAGCTCGCTTTACGATTAAGGTTGCTCTGCACTTAAGGTGGCTCACTACAGAAAAATTTCAAAGCTACGAAACAGTGAAAGGTGGTTGTATACCTAGTAAGAATAAATTTGAAACACAAAAAAACATTGAGTTAAGGTGGCTCCCTTCTGACATAAATTCTAAACTGCTGCACACTGGGTGTCCTATCACTCATGATTTTCTCTTGAAAATATCTTTTCCAAAAAAGAATAATCTTAGACTTCTTCTTTTTTTCAGATAATGAAATCAAAAATTGCTGTACTCGTATTATTGTTGTATCTCGCTGCTTCGTGCCAGCCATTTACGATACCAAACTGCCCACAGTTTTGCAGTTGTACCAACGGTCTAGCAGATTGCACAGTAAAGAATGAAAATGAGCTGAAACAGCTAGAAGATATCAATTTACGAAAACTGTAAGTATGAACTATTATAACCTACCAATAAATCGAAAAAGAAGAGGCCACGATATAAACGTCGCTCGTCGGATCATATTAGGCCTGTGGCAATGGTTCATATTAAAAGGGGTCGGTTGCCAAACTG
This sequence comes from Aurelia sp. 4 Dawson et al 2005, assembly GCA_964019985.1. Lineage (NCBI taxonomy): Eukaryota > Metazoa > Cnidaria > Scyphozoa > Semaeostomeae > Ulmaridae > Aurelia > Aurelia sp. 4 Dawson et al 2005. Next base: position 3,578,832 of record OZ026509.1, read on the forward strand.
TAAGCAAATCCGGAAAAACCAATTGTTTTAGGAACGTTTCCACTGTTTTCTGCCCTTTGTTTAGTGGGTTCACGGTAACCACCAAAAAGTGACCGTTGAAAATACACCATATCTGGCAAATAGGAAAAGAACGTTTGGTTTCTTCTCTGTGAAGTACAGGAGAAAAATCCTGTTTAAGGATTTATCTTCAACGTAAAAATTTGATTTACAAAACTGATGAAGAGATCTATGTGATACTGCCTATCACAAAATCGCAAAATCACTGTCTTGACCAAAATTTTGAGAGAGGGCTCCTTGAAGTATAGACTTGCTCCAAGACTATTCGTTGTTTACCAGTGCTAAGGAATTCCGCTTTCTTCTGGTTTGTTTTTCCTTCGCCGCGTCCTATTCGTTGTTCAAGCCCCACAGACGTATTTATATTCCATGGGGCTGAAAAAAACCATGGAGTAGACTTGGAGTAAATTTACTTCAAGGATGGCCGGCGGCCTGATGTTTTCATTCTAGTCGAATCCTTCTGCTTCAAGATCCCGCTTAACTAGCATAACTTAATGTCCAGTTCAATAAAAATTAGTGCCATCTGCGGATCTTATTCAAGCAATATTTACCTAACATTTGAAATCATTTCACAATTTCCAAAGATATGAATTATTCATAGATTCATGAGTCTTTTAATCATTTCACGATAAAAAGCAGTGAGTCAGGAGCGTACGGAGCGATCACGGGGGCTTTTATTTTCATAATACCGGGTGAATCAAAAAAGTTTACACGTTTGGCGAGCTGTTAGTTAAAAGGTACGGGGCCAATATTTAAAACTGAAATGTTGATCAATCAGTCAAAGGCTAACTTTGATGAGATAATTTAGTTTTCCAATCTCGTTCCCGGAGTGAGTTCGTTGCTCTACCTCTACTCTGGCATACAAGAGGCCATTCGGCAATCTGATTGGCTGTTCACCATTTTGCGCAATGACTCCGTTTTGCGTTGGGTAAACGGCCACGGCATGTCAAAATTCAGCGTAGAACGATATTCTTTACCTATATCGACCATCATTTGCAATTTATTTGCGAGTTTCGAAGAATAACAAGCCATTTCATTTTCGAAACTGCGGTGAAAGTTTCTCGAATTTACAACTTAGGCCCATTTTCGCTCCAAACAAATAGAGCTTATTTTCACATTAAACATACTTACCAACCCCAGATTATTGCTCAAATACCTTCAAAGAGGTTGAAATGAGGTCCTCGCAGTGTTTGTTTTTAGTTTCTCAATTTATCTTCACCAGAATTAGTGCAAGAGCAGCGGCCATTTTCATCCGTTTAGCGTTGCCTAGCCAACGGTTAAATCCATAATGGCTGCTAAATGCATCCATATTATGGGCAAATTTCATCGAAGTGTACCAGGGTGTTCATTCGGCTTCGTGATCAGCGTATGACGTAAGAACACCCTGGGAACAAGTTTGTTAGTTTTCTAGAATAGCTAGTCATTTAGACTCAGAAATTAGAAAAATGCTGTTAATGCCTATGTTTTGGAAGAAGGATTTCACCTTCCATTCTGGTCCTTAATTTACTTGCTAGTGAAATTAAACTCTATTTCTGAAACTGACAATGTAAACTACAATGCTTCGTAAATCATGGACTAGAATGGAACGTTGAAGTTTCGATTCTAATGCAATCCCCTCACAGGCATTTTTCTGAATGTCGGCTCTTAAAGATATGTGATTATACCAAACCAAATTTTCTCATCTAAGATGGCCTTTGACTGATAGATTACCATTGTAGATTTGAATATCGGCTACATATTTCTCATTCTATAGCCTGCAAAACGCGTAGACTTTTTTGACTCATCCGGTATAAGAAAGAGAAATATGGTCAAATGTTGGTGGAATGAATTACTTCAATCTTGTCAGCGCCGGGAGTCCAGACTGGAGTAACTTGATAAGTTACCTGCTCTTAATGAACCTGAAAGTCACTAGCTTACCTACAGTGCAGACAAAGCTTGCAGCCCTTGGAAAATTATAGAAATCATCTGAATGATTCTTTGATCCTCATTGATGCTAGCGATGGTTTAATCTATTGATAAAATACTAACTTTGATTTTGAGGCCAACGACAGAGCAGAAACTGCACACGCATGCGCGAAAACTCGTAACTTTGAGCCTTCCAAGCTTCCTGCAACAGATCCCGAAATTTGGCAACACATGATATTTTGTTCCTTAGGCCTTAAAGTCTTGATTCATCATTTCAAAAAGCTTATCTATTCAAACACGTCCTTATCTCATATTTGTAGATGATGTCATTTTACGCAGTTTCTGCTCTGTCAGGGATAACTGCAACGGTTATTTTGAAGGATTCTATCTACATTTGACAATCGTTTACTAGAATTAAAATCCTTTTGAAGTTCTATTTGGATTGCTGTGATGTTAACGAGAGGCGTGATATTAGAGAAGCTTCTGTTTGCCTCAGTTCTGTAGCTTTCTGTTATCACAAGTTTCTCGGGGCTCTCTGTTTAAAGCTTTCACGGAAACTTGATCTGTGAAAGCTGGCAGCTCAGGGAAGTTTCTGCGAATTTGCAAGATTCTCGTATCCTAAAGGCAATTCACGATCTTACAGACCGGGTTGTCTTTAGACATTTGCCTTCTCGTCCCTTGTTACCCTTCGTTCTTTGATTTGCTAATATCACTTGGTCAAAAAGGAGTCATAAAATAACTATGAAAAAATGGGCCCACTCTAGGCCCACGGAGAGTGATTCCGCATTCAGCCAATAAGGATACGCTATTTAGGCTGTTATTGCTGTATGCAAACAGCAGTTTATATGGCCTAGAGTTCACCTGGCTGTGATGGATCTAGTTCTCTCCTACAGACGAAGATTACAGCTTGAAGGTATGTATAGTTTCAGGAAACATCATTCTTTGTGAGAAAAGTTTCAGGAAAACATCATTCTTTGTGAGAAAAGTTTCCTGTTCAATGTTCAAGCTCTTTATACAAGGCTTTTGGAGTGTGCGAGAACTCCCGCTATAGTTTAGGAAAAAGTTGTGAACAAGTTGACCCAATTTTCAGATTAATGTTGTGAGTCCCTTTTGACTAATTGATATCAGCAAATCAAAGAATGCAGGGAAACAAGGGACAAAAAGGCATAAATCTATTTTTTCTTACCATGGAGCCCCTTCACTTTGTCGTCATCGGTCATTATCATTTCAATCAAACGTTGACGATTTTTTCAGCACCCTGTAAGTTGAATGCCTCCTCCACCTGGAGCTATCAGTCAAGTTGGGAAGTGAAACTATGATTGCTGCAGTGTGTCTTCTGTCTAGGCTACAACTAGGATACTATTAAGACCTGTGAAAATACCTTCAAAGGTCGAAAAGACATCGAAGATAATCAGCTAGCCTCATTTCATAAGAACCTGCAAATCAAGTTACGTTAATCTCACTGAGTTGAACTGTTGTTGTTGTTGTCGCTCCACTGGGGGCCTTACTTCCCCACAGCTGTAAAGACGGCAAAAATGTCAATCGGCGACAAGTTTCTTCGCCCCTTCATCTACTGGTAAGTGCTATTATGGCAAGAATGGACCGTTACAGAGGTACTGATACCTAACTTTATGGTATAGCAAATCTAGAAAACTGATTTTTAAGGCATTTTAGACCCGGTGGTCATGATAAAAAGCGACAGGTGTTTGAGGCCTAGACTTATTACGTTGAGTCCTGGTATTCGCTACCACCCTCCCACCTCCCGTTCATACTAGGACTCGTGGCTTTCCAGCCAAAAGGTTGTCCCTGTAAACGAATTGGTAGTATGAGCGGGGATGGGTAGGTGGTAGCGATTACTAGGACTCAACGTAATAATTCTAATTGAGACCCTATAGATCTTTCGGCTACATTCTAAGAAAGAATGCGAATCGATAGATTGATACATTTGCTGGATGCTCCAATGTACACAATAGCGACAGAAGCTCTAACATCACTTAATTGAACTTTTGTAGAGCAGCTGAAAGGCTTTATTCAGAATCAGTATGGATCTTTTATGTTTCTGCAAGCGTTGGGAAATGACTGTCGAAGTTGTAGCGTTATCTGTTCAGGCAAAAAGCGAAACTACTTTAGGGCCAGAAACTTTCGCGGGCAGAAAGTTTCGCGAGATAAGAAAATCGCGAAATTAAGGGCATAAACTTTCGCGAGTGACGTTTTTCCAGCAAATTTCGCGACAAAAGCTTTCGCGATAGAGAAAAAAAAGATGCATATTCGCGTGAAAAAACTTTCGCGACTGAAGAAAGGTGAGGGAAAAAACACAATTTCTATTCATTTTCAGTACTATCCAAAGTCATGGTGACAATTTGCAAGGTTTTAAATCCCAAGAGACTCAAAATTGGAGTGATTAAGGAAAACTTGAAGAAACGAAAAAAATTGGATAGAAAAAACTTTCGCGAGTCGAGAATTTTCTAAAAATTCGCGAGCAAAAACTTTCGTGAATTTTGAATTTAGATTATGCCTTGGCAGAAACTTTCGCGAAAAATGCTAAAGAAACGCGAAAATCGCGAAACTTTCTGTCCGTGAAACTCTTTGCCCCTAAAGTACGACATTGAATCGAGTCTAATAATCAGCTACCCCCTTGCTGCCAAATCATTATAAATCCCAGGCGTCATGGATCTTATTATTCTATGTATGACAGTTATATTCTATCTCATTATAGAATCTTTCAGCTGTGTCTACTCGTACTTTGAGATGTGCAAAGATGATTTGACAACAAATTCTCAGCAAGATTAATCCTAAGTACACCGAACATGTTTTAATCTGTACCAGATTTAGAACTAACAGTAGGAGGATATTGCGGCGATAGATCATTTACGAGTTACGAAAGGTATTTGGGAAAACGAGAGACGCATATCTCTTAGGCCAATGCATCAAAATTCATTGTGGGAGCTCGAAGATCTGTGACTTACGAGAAAATTTTCAATTATCCTAGCAAAATTTGAGAAATCAGATCCCCTAGCATAGTTCATCGAGTGCTTTAGGCCATTTAGCAACAAATGAATTTTCGCGAATTTGGATTTACCACTGCTTTTCTTGCTCATAAAAATGTCACGGAAAACTTCTCTTTCTGCTATAAAAAGAAAGTCCATTGACGCACGTGATATGTCTCATCAAGTAACATCGAGTGATTCAAATCATTAGTGTATTCTTTCGTGAACGGTGATACTTTTTCCTCAGTCACTTGGTACATGTATATCGGGCAAGGAAGGCAACTGTTCTCCCTCCCTTGAGACGGAGACTTTGCTCGGCTTAGAATGGCCCAATTCTATTTCGTCTTCTCTAGCAAGTGTCTCTGAATGTCAGAGACGAAACCCTGTCTCCATCATATTTTGACCAAATAGCCTTTGGGCAAGTCTATGCTCGGCTTGGTGCCTCTTTTTTAATTTGCTTCGGAAAGAATTAAGGAAACAATATCTAATCCAGGCACTATCTTGTAGAAAGTTAACTGCTGTTTCGTAAAATATAATCATGAGCGATAGGACCCCCAGTGTGTAGCAGTTTAAATTTATATCAGTAGCGAGCCACCTTAACTTATTGTTTTTTTGTGTCTTGAACTTGTTTTTACTTCGTATACAACCACCTTTCAATGTTTCGTAATTTTGAAATTTTCAGTAGTGAGCCACCTTAAATGAAGATCTTCACTTAAGGCTGGTTCCCAGGGTACACTTAAGGTGGCTCACTACTGAAAATTTCAAAATTACGAAACATTGAAAGGTGGTTGTGTACGAAGTAAAAACAAATTCAAGACACAAAAAAACAATAAGTTAAGGTGGCTCGCTACTGATAAAAATTTAAACTGCTACACACTGGGTGTCCTATCGCTCATGATGTAATCAAACATTTTCGCTTGCTTCGTCTTCATTCTTGTTTTGGCGCCCCTCTGTGAATTTCCCTCTTTCCTCCTCAAATCAGATTTTAGAATTGATACATGTTTATCGTTCATGCTAAGACGATTGTAACAGGAATGAAGCACTAGCGCTAGACAAAATTTACAAAGGTGTAGCAAAGTAATCAACTTGTTGTGCTAATTGATAGGGAGGTTGTTTCAAAGCTACAGCAAGTCGGGAATCAGGTGTTCGAAAGCGAGGAATTCGAGTATCGGTTGAGCATAGAAAGGCTGCACCTTTTGCGTGACTATAGAAACTGATGGAAGCTGGTCTGTCTGAGCATTTGAAAGATTTCGGATTACCTAATGAATATTTAGCTAGAATCGTGCATTTCTCTCACTCACTAGACTGATTACTTGAGTCTCTATTTTCGCATTGAATTGGATAATGTTTATTGCTTCAAACTGAGACTCATCACAATGCAGCTTTAAAACTGGGACTTTGGGCCAAGTGCGCCACATTCACGGCGCGACCATCCAAATCGCTGCTTTCTTAATGAATTCAGCCCACGTGCCTCATGTTCGCATTTATTTGGCTCATTAATTCAAATTTTGAGCTTTCGAAGCAAAGTGAAGTTTGAAGTGACGCTCGCAGACTTAAAGGACGGAAGACGGTCAATGTTTCTTTACACTTTCCGTAAGATTTTAGTCCATGTTTAGAGTCTGCTTGGTTGTGAGTCCTTGTATGAGTGAAAATGAAACATCACATTGACAACATTGAACGAATACAAGGAATCAAGGCACAAGTCTACTGACTCACTGACTCAGATATATTTTTCAAAAGATCAGCCATATCTTGGGAATTCTTGTTTCGCCCATAACTTGGACAACTGTCGGAATAGAACATGAAGTAATAACAAGTCTCAATAAAATTTTTTGCATCTCGATTTTTTTCTTTTTTAGGCATTCACTGCAGCCAGCAAGCAAGGAACTCCTGAAAAAAGTCATCGGCCAAAAAACAGCACTTGAATTTGTGTCAATAATTTCTGACATCACGAACACAGAACTAATACATGAATTATTTGAGGAGACTAACATATCTGTGCTCGAACTGAAGTCATCTGAGAATTCAAGGTGCATACTTAGAAGACAGGGACCTTTGAACTCCTCGTGCCCTAACGTTTGTCTGCCAAATGCAAACCTAGAATTGAAGTCATTGTTGAACAATCAGCGGACTATCTGCGTTTGTAAACATTGCACGAATCATCCAGTGAGCATGGGCGCCATTCGCTCACCAAATGGAAGCTTCTATACAAATGATAGCTCGATTCTCGACCTCTGGCCTAATGCTACAATAGCCTTTAACCTATTATCGAATGTCACAAATATGACCTTTGGATTCGAAGCAAATGCCACAAATGTGACATCGGGGATCCCACCTGACACAAAACTACCAGAGAGGTATTACGAAAGCCCGAAGTATAGCATAATTCTCGGCAGTTTTAGTCTCCTTGCCCTGCTAATCAATTTTCTCACTTTGGCGAAAATGTGTTCTTGCAAACAACAATCTGTGTCGAAGATATTTGGAATGAGCATGTTACTGTTTAATGTATTGCTTGCAGAGTACGGTGTCGCCTTGGCAATATATCTTATCCAAGAAGACGGTATATGGAACAGATCCTTCTGCCAAGGGGTAACTGCAGTTAAACTGTTCTCCATGTGTGCAGTGATATTCTCATTACTGTGTCTTACGTATCAATGGTCGATCAACCCCCCTGATGATAATTATAACTCGCAAGATGTTCGCTTCAAGGCTATTGTGTACATCCTAGAAGGAGCAATGTTATCAGCTATGATTTGTATCCTATCATGGACAAAATTCGATGATTGGGGATATCTTTGTCAAATTTATACGCCAAGGATAACAGCCGAGAAAATTCTCGTTGGCGTCGAATATTCGTACCATGCTGCATTATTCTTGCTTGTTTTGCGTTATCCGTATAAGACACTGCGACGAAAGCAGCCAACACCGAGTTACATCAAGATGCGAGATGTCGTCGAAAGAGAGCATCCCATCTTTGTTATGATGCTTGTCACATTCCTGTGCTGGACAATTCCGTTCCTTGTTACGATCCCGGCGCTTGGAGTTGCTGGAGAATTCATCACGCCGTTGATCCGGAACTGCGCACTGATGCTTGGCGCCATTATCTTACCGATATTGCTTGTCGTTCGCAACAGCCGAATTTGTTGTTCTCGGCACAAAGCTTGCGGTGTCAATGATCCACATGTCTGCCAATGCAAAGGCCGTAGCTCTAACATGTGTTATGCATGTGAGGTGCAACATCAAGACATGCTGTCTAAATGTGAGCTTTATAGTTTTAGCGATCGCCGAAAATCGTTATCACTTGACGACTTGAAATATGTTCTCGGTGTTTACAAAAACGAGATATCATGCAGCATGAAAGTTCAGAAGAAAAAGCTAATTTCTCGGAGTTTCCCTATCATCAATATGGATACGATCGAGGAAGCCGAGCTTGAAGATGTCACTGACATTGACCGAATATTCTCGCCTACTCGCGGAAAATGCTTTGATTACTCGTTAGAGCCGTCGGCGCAATCCAAGCGTGGACTATCGAGGGACAGTAGCTTGAGTCTACCGTTGTTGCCATCACCGAGAAAATGTATCCCTAATGTGAAAAAGATCGCTTTGCACGCTAAATTATCCTTGTCGCCGCGAAAGCCAGCACTTATGTCCCCAGTCAAGAAATCGTTGGAAAAGAAACGAGCTGCGAGTCTTGATAATTCAAAGATGGATCAGATAGTCAATAGCCCGACGTCCGATCGAAGTACAGCATCTTCGCCGATTAGAAGTGACGACGAAACAAAGTCGTTGTTAGGTGGCAAGAAAAAGCAAACGAAAAAGGACAAATCTTTGTCGAAATCCAAAGATTCAGTGAAATCAAAGGATTCTGTTAGATCGAGAGATTCAATCAAATCTAAGGACTCAGTAAAATCGAAAGATTCTGTCAAATCAAGAGACAATCTGAAGAAAAAATTAGCGAAAAGCAAACTCGGAATTGATCCTACTATAACCGATTCTTCACTCGCTAGTCCGAATCGAGAATCTCGCATTCCATCATTCATCCCACTCGCTGATGTTGATTCGCCTCGTAAGAAATCGCCAGGAAAAATAACGACACCAGTGAAGATCTCACAAGGCGAGAAGAAAGAACCAAAAAGGAAGAAATCTTCGGAAAAGGCGATCGATGATGAAGACGCCGAACTGTTAGGCGAAGAACCAAACCGAGTGCCAAGTCGTGGTCCGACTTTTTATGTTGGTGATAATGTTAAAGATGATGATGAGGGGGAAGATGATGTCCTGAAGCCGTTAGTTGATAAAGAGAAGAAAGGAAAACGCCGAATGAAAAAGAAGAAGAAATCTGAAGACAAGAGCCTTGAAGGGACCCCCGTCCATGAAGTCGATGGAGCCCCTCTTGGATCACGACATAGCTTGGAATGGGACCCCTCCTATTCACTATCTGATTCTTCGTGCTCATCTCCAATTGATGAGTACCAACCACCATCTCCTGCTCCCCCTCCTTCTAATTATGCCCTCCAGAAAGTCAAAGAGATGGGTATAACAGCTCCGGATTCTCCACAAGCCAGCATCGGAAGGAGCTCTAACTACAGTATGGACTGGGACCCAACGGGGGTTCAGATGAGGCATAGTCTTGACTCGCCTTGTGATTGGGAACCCTACTCAGTGGAAGAGGCACTGTCCAATCCCACGAGTCCAGATATAACCGACCTACAGAAAATAGCGGTGGCTCAAATCAACAGAGGAAAGAAAACTGCATCTATTAGTCCTGATAAAGAATGGAGTGGTTCTGCACCACTTGCCTCAGAAGAAATCTGAAAGCTCTTCTAAAGACACGATGACTTCAAAATATAGCAAGGGTAATTTGCAGACTAAGACTTCGTATTGGTCAGCACAGAAATGAATGGTTGGAATAAGTGTTTAGCGAAAATGGCAGTTTAAATATGGGCAACCTGATCTCGATTGCAGGAGCAAAATTTCACGTGCATCCAAGCAGATAACGGCATATGAAATATTACATAAGATACAAATACATACATTTAATTCTGTTCAAAGCATTACAGGCAAGAACTGGAAGGACCAGAACTAGAAAGGTATTAAAGGTCTGGCACTTTTCTGAGCTTGAAAGGACAGCACCAGGACCAGGAATTAATGGAAAGTAGCACTGATAAGGCTTTCTGTTGTCACAATATAGACGTCAATAGGATCAGTAGTATTCATAATATCCAAGTAGCTTAGGGGACCGTTTATTATTTGCAGAGGGGTTGGTACTGAAGAAAAATGTTTTTTAGTTCAAAACATCTTCTTATGCAACTGAATAGGCGACTGCAAAAAGACCTACCAAACGATTTTCAGGTTGAAAAAAATTTTACCTAGCTCCCATCTATAGACACTATTTCAATGTCAAAACTGGAGATTGTAAATTTTAGTACAGCAAATACCGTAAATATTGGAAATATTCATGACAAAGATGGAAAAAAAAGTCCACATTGAATATGCAACGGAAAGTTCTGATGATATTGATGATGAAATTGGCAATTTAGGACTTTAAAAATTTACCATTAGTTAATCGGAAAATTTTGTTTGCCCAACCTTGAAACTGCATGAAAAACTATTCACCCAACCTTTTATGTTAGAAAATTTCTTTTACCCAACCCATTTCTCTTCGGTACCAACCCCTCTGTTAATAATGAACGGTCCCTTAAAAAGATCGTTTCGTATATCCATGGACGATTGAGTTGAATGACTAATATTTATATTGTCGGACAGAAGATGGACAAAGTTGATGGATTAGGTTAATACCGATACCTGTCATTGTAGTGGCGGATTTAGGGGGCAAGTCAAGGCAACTGTTCCTTCCTCGACGATCAAAACTCGGCTTGGCGTTCCCCTTTCGGTGAGAAATGTGCTCCTGGTTGTGACCTCGTGACCCGTTTTTGGCTGTTGTGATCATAGTGTGGGGCGAACATGCAAGTCAAGACATTCTTTGGTAGAAAAACCAACGAATTTTCTCAATCAAGAGTATCTGGCGCGCTTACTTTCCATTATACCTTAGGTTCTTTCTCTGCAAACTGCCCGTATTTCAATTTCGAGATGGATCAAATATACCCCAACATCAGTAGAGTAGGTTTCTTCAAAAAGTTTGGGAATTTTCAAGCAACGTTTATTCCTTGTTGAGTTTAATGGAGGTAGGTAAAATTTAGCGAAGGGCTTCTTTTGTCCTTTACGCTCATTCGCCGTCTGATTGGTCCGTGAAAATGAGGCTTTGAAGGTTTCGGTCATGGGCTACGGAGCAAACTTGGCAAACACATTTGATTCCCATTTTAGCCGAACGTAGCTTAATTTTGTGTGGCACGAGATATGCGTGGCAAGATTTTAGAAAGGTTCTCAGAAGTAAAACTCGTATTTACGGTAACTGAAATAGTTTCGTATGTAAATTTCCTTTTTGTTGCTGATATCATTTTTGTAAGTAAACTAATTTACTTTTTACTGTAAAAGAATTCTTTCAGGTTTTGTTCTCAGAATGGTTGCGTTAATGTTTATTTGTATGTGAAGTGAAAAGTTAAACCAGAAAGTAAAGTATATGCAACTCATGACATGAAAGTGTAACCGAAAATAAATACTGCATTTTTCATGTGTCCCTCGTAACAAGGACAGATATTGTAACACATTAGCAACAGTTACTTTAATTGGTACCTCAATTCAAAGCGATGATTGACTGCCGACGAAGGAAATTCTCTCAACCAGTAAGTCAAAACAAACACGGTCGCAAAAGTTGCCCCAAACCAGCTTGGCAAGCTCTCCCCCTTTGCAAGCACAAGGTGGCTTTTAAGAGAAGTTATGTGATTATAACCAAAGAAGAAGAGTAAATCTAAGTATCTGTCTCATCGATTTTGTTTCTCTGATTAAGGAGCTGTGTTGTAAATTTTTTCAGTTTTTAAGCGCTAAGTTCCCAAGAATCATAATGCCTTCTGCTCAGCTACTCATAACGTTGGCTGGTCTTTTACCAATAGAATAACGCTTGGAGCATTTCCATCGGCCTCTTACTTTCTAGAACAGATTGCGTCGAGTCACTTGGGTCACCCGGTATTTTCTGACCTGAATATTAGTAAAATTGAATTCACGGAAAGCCCTGTACCTCAAAATGGTGAAAAGGGGATACAATACAAGTGATCTCATTTAGACAAGGTGCAAATACATTTCATTCCCTGATTCTTACAAAAGTATGTATGATCTGCTGCAGTTGTGTCACGCAGCTTGTTGATTAGTCACGAATAGCGACAAATTTACAGTGAGATTCTTGTTTGTCCACCCAGTCAGTCTTTCTGCAATAAATTCAAAATATTGACTCTTGAAAGTCACCATATTTATGTATCCAAGAGCTGCTATTTCAGATATAACCTGAATGAAATCATACGGCAAACTGCTAAGGGATATTGGACTCTATTTCATTCACTATATCATCCGTTGTGGCCATTGCTCCAATGCCAAAGTCTCCACAAGCCAATTTCTTCTCGACAGGCGGAATTAGCTTGTACCCAAAAGACTGCAGAGATTTAATTTGCTGTAGAGTCAAGGGGTGATCGTACATAAAAGAATTCATAGCTGGGGCAAAAAGCAGTGGTTTCTGGCGCCTCCAGGCTCTAACTACACACGTTAATAAATTGTCACATATTCCGTTTGAAATTTTTGCAAGAGTATTTGCATCTAACGGTGCTATCACCATTAAATCCGTCCATTTACATAAATCTATGTGCAAAACAGGGTCACCAATTTTCTCCCATTTGATCCATTCATCCTCATCATTAAAAACTTCAGCATCGATTTCATGAGGTCTAAAGAACTTCTGCGCATTTTTAGTGGAAATTACTTTTACTTGGACATCTGGCAGTCTTTTATTGATCTTTTCCACGAGTTCTGGAAGCTTAATGGCAGCAACACTCCCAGACACACCGATTATAATATTTCCGCGCAGCTTCGAGTCAGCCATATTTGTTTTTTGAACCATGTTGCGGTAATCTCTTAATCATATTAAGCAAACCGAAACGAGGTTGCAAGGAAAGGTCCAAATGGAAAAAGATGGCGGACCCTGAAGAGGATGAAAACAAAGACAGCGATGTAAGTTTGTTAATATTTCGCAAAAAATATATTTAGACATTCTATGTACGATGCAAGAAACAGTTAGGATTGGTATGGCCTCAGAAAAAGGCATGATTTGAAAAGGAGAGGAGCTCGCCATCTCACAGAAAAAATCGTAACCGTCAAACCATTGCTCTCTGCCGGATGTTTCCGCCCACGCCAGGGATGTGGACATAGCAAGATTTGCCGTCAGTGCTAATTTGGTGGTGTTAATGAAAGTGACAATGAACACAGGAAAATAACAGATTCCGGTGATAAGCCCAAAAACAGAACAGAGAGCAAAAGAGTGAAGAAAACTATTGCATCCATTCCATCATATTTACTGAATTTACATCACTTGCACCCAGGGCCGCCGAGAGCGAGGCAGGGCCCCGGGGCAACTAGTGGATGCGGGCCCCTTGCTTGACAGTTTCAATTTTCGACTCAATTTCATTCGCAAAATACAAATTGTTACAATTGAGATTAAATCTATAAGAATTTAGTGGTATCCTACGCGACCCAAGTAAAGCATTGCTTATCTAGCTGGGGCCGCTATTGAAAAATAAGAATAGAAATAAGATGATAAAGTTAAAATAAGCACAAACGTATGATATCGTATAATGAGATACAGAGCTACATGAAGCAAGAAGATATCTAGATTTGTGAGGAAGGAGGTGGGTTGTATGATATTGATACTGAATTTGCACTCTTTTTAGTTAACATTTGTCAATGAAGCTTTTCTTGAGTTTTTTAGCGAAGGTATAAGATATAAGGGCTTTAGATGTCTTTAATCTGAGAAAGAAGTTCATTCCACAAACATACTCCTTTATTGCCTATCACTCAACCCGTGTTTTGCTTACTCGAAACATTTTATAGTCGTTACTTTGAAAGGTTAGATGTGTATGACTACTTTCATAAAAAACCGCACCAGAGAATTTCGTGAAAATTGTGCGGCGGTGTAGCTAGGGCAAACTAAGTGAAGACAGTAAAATGAAGAGGGTCTGGGGGCAAAGCCCCCAGGAAATTTTTTGAGGCCACACCCTTTACTTTAGCTTAGAATGCATCTGGCAACATCATGCTCGCCATTGGTTATAAAGAAACGCAGGGCCGCCGAGAGCGAGGCCGGGCCCCGGGGCAACTAGTGGATGCGGGCCCCTTGCTTGACAGTGAGACATGATAATTCAATTTTCAACTCAATTTCATTCGCAAAATACAAGTTGTTACAAAATTCAGTGGTATCCTACGCGAGCCAAGTAAATCATTGCTTATCTAGCTTGGGCCGCTATTGAAAATAAGAATAGAAATAAGATGATAAAGTTAAAATAAGCAAAAACGTATGATATTGTATAATGAGGTAAGATACAGAGGTACATGAAGGTATCTAGATTTGTGAGGAAGGAAGTGAGTTGTATGATATTGATACTGAATTTCACTCTTTTTCGTTAACATTTGTCAGTGAAGCTTTTCTTGAGCTTTTTAGCGAAGGTCTAAGGGCTTTAGATATCTTTAATCTGAGAGGGAAGTTCATTCCACAAACATACTCCTTTATTGCCTATCATTCCCCCAATATTTTACTTACTCGAAACATTTTATAGTAGTTACTTTGAAAGGTTCGTATGACCAAAGATCCTGGAAATGACTACGTTCATAAAAAACGCAAGTGAGAATTTCGTGAAGATTGTGCAGTGTAGCTAGGGCAAATCAAGTGAAGACAGTAACACCAAGGGGGTCTGGGGGCGAAGCCCCCATGAAACTTTTTGAGGCCACGCCCTTTACTTTAGCTAAAAATGCATCTCCCAACATCATGCTCGCCATTGGTTATAAAGAAACGTAGACAATTTTGTGACACTTACTGTATAAATCAAAGTGCGATGACAAATTTTTGAATAAGCATCCTCTACGTTGGCTTTGAAGGGGGAATTTCACTCCCAAAGCTCTCGTACTACTTTGGCAAGAATCCGTTTGTTTTAAAGAAAAATCAATCAAAAATCCGTAAAAATCCTTTTCTTCTCCAGTGCTAAAACTAAAGTCTTGGGAACATTTCTCTGAAAAATTCTTACCTAACCAATGCCCCGCCATTTCTCTTCGGTTTTAAAGGAATCTCGAGGACCATCTTTCGACAAATGTGGGGGGGAGGCAATTGCCCCCTCATACCCTCCCTGTGGCGATGCCACTGAAATCGTGGATCTTTTCATGGAATTTGAGACTAATAGT
Organism: Aurelia sp. 4 Dawson et al 2005; assembly: GCA_964019985.1. Classification (NCBI taxonomy): domain Eukaryota; kingdom Metazoa; phylum Cnidaria; class Scyphozoa; order Semaeostomeae; family Ulmaridae; genus Aurelia; species Aurelia sp. 4 Dawson et al 2005. The sequence goes on from OZ026509.1 coordinate 3,594,104, forward strand.
GCAAAGCAATGTCGATCCTGATTGATTTCTAGCTTCAAAATGATGTAAGGCAAGAACATATATTTAAACTAATATCTTTCTGACAGAGCTTATTTATTTGAAAACATAGGTAATGGCATGAGCAATAGTTCCTGCGTTCGTTCTCGATATGATTTAGCGAAATCCCTGGGATAGATAATGAATTGAGGCCTGTGATGTTACTGCAAAGTGCAAAGGACAAGGACAAACGTCGTAGCTTCTTGCAACATGATGAAAGATCTATTAGGTACCCTGGTGCTAGCAAGATCTTGGAACAACATTCCCTCGAAAATTTAACAATCTTCTTCAGTGATGAGTTTCGTCATCAACTAAAATTACACCTGTTCTCTTCGAATTATCAAGTTTAGAATTTGAGCTGTTTTTGCTTTTGCATCAATCAATCTCAAAATGTTTAAGATATTGCAAATTGAATGATAGGCTTTTAACGAAGGCAGTGCTCTCTCCTCGATTAGATTATCCACTGAGAGAGCCCCTCCTTTAAGGAAATTCTTCTCCATTCTAATTTCTGGTGTTCTATGTAATCTTGTTGTAATTTTGTCATCTTCTGTGATATGTCATATTGTAAGATTTGTAACTTTCATTGGTTTAAATGATTTTTGTACGTAGTTGAATTTTCTGAAATGAAGCTAAGCTGAACTAACAGAGAAAGTTCGATTTTACGGGCCCTTGCGGGGCCCAGCTCGATGATATCATTGCAACATACGATGGTAAAGCAAAGCTCCTCTTTCTACGGGCCCCTGGCGGGGCCCGGGCCCCGGGGCAGTTGCCCCGGCTACCCCCCCCTCTCGGCGGTCCTGCTTGCACCACACCAACTGCCCGCCAGACCACAACAAAGGAGAGTTCTCTGCCAAAACCTTGGCGTGAGGAAATCAAAAGATGGCTCTCCGCCGGAATTCTCCGACGGGAAGACCTCGAAATGCACTCAGGCCGTCAAACACCGTGTTTGACGGTTACAATTTTTTCTATGAGATGCGAGCTCGCACGAAAAAGTGCACAAACCAAAAAAAGGCAAGAAGGAAGGGGGCCATTGACTTTTGATTCGATTTTCGCATTTTTTTGTGGCATTTGGCCCAACCATTCAGTGTTCACTGCCTTATAAGTTACTAACCAATTGCACGTGATGGAAAATTGCAACATTTACTAGGGATCACCTCTAAAAATCTATCTGATATTACACAATATGATTTTTCCTAAAAAGAATCCTCTTTGAGACTTCTTTGACTTATAGGTCCAGAGTCCTCTGATCCAAGATTTAGCACCAGAAGCCGTTGATGATAAGAAGGTATGTCGTTATTGAAGGAATTGGCAAATAATCATTGTTTGTAACTAGAAAATATCATTTTCTCTCAACATAAGCACACATGGACATGATTTCTGGCAGACTGCTTGATAAAAAGTCTGTTGTTTACCAAAATTGTCGCTCAACTTGCTAGAATCTTTGCCTAAAAAGGAGTGTTTTTGTAGATTTTGGCAATGTTTAGGGGTTTGCCACCCCTAGCCCCTTGCTCGTATGATTATTTCTCTCACAAATTTTGATTGTATGCTTTCCTCCTATACCAATTTTTGCTGGTATTCTTTGGACTGCTGATTGCATTCTGTACTCTACATTTTGGTTCTAAAGCTTGTTAACTTTGAAGGAGATGGCTTCAGTTCTATATTGATGATTAGATATATCTGCCTGCATGAACTTTTAAAGACAATGCATTGGACTATTGAGTTGTGGCATAACAATGACAAACCAGGCACTAATATTTTTATTGTAAAAGGTCCTGCAATTTGGTCTCCAATTTTTTTATGTTTAGGAGATATATAGTAGTAATACTCATTTCTTGTAGATTGAAACAGCTGTGAAATTCCTTCAAAATCCAAAAGTCAGACAAACAAGTTTCAGTAATAGGCTTGCATTTCTAAAAAGAAAAGGACTGAATGAAAAAGAAATTGAAATTGCTATTGATAGATCTGGAACCAAACAAGATAAGGTAGTATATTGTTTTTCGCTCATCTTGCTCCCCCCCCCCTCCCCAATCATCATCACCATACACTCTAAAATTTGAATCTCTTACTCCGTTTACATGGAGATCCAGATTGCAATCCACAGGATTTAGGTCACGATGCAAGTTATGTTACACAGGTGGCAAATGAAAACAGATCAGGATCGTAGTCCATTCGCACATGCATATTGTGCATAGTTATGTAGCCTAGAAACACTGCAACAGCAATGGTGCTTGTATCTTGCACAGTCATGTTTAATGGATTTTGATCAGGATTAGGATCCAGGAAGTGTTTACACAGCACACTTTCAAGATTGCTTGCGATCCACCCCTCAAGTGAGAAAGGATTTTAGGGGATCATGATCACGATCAAGTGTTTACCCAACTCATTTTTTCAGGATGGGATTGCAATGGGATCACCATCCTGTAGTTTTGCTCTGTGTAAATGGGATGTTAGTGGTTTAAGAAAAACCAAGCATTAGATGATGCTAGTAGTCTGGTATAAGAATAGTCGAATGTCTCTTGTAACATTTCATGCTATGTGAGAAAAGCCAAGGAATTTTTTTGTTAATAGCCACTTGAGAAGGAAAAGAAATGTTGATTTTTTTCTTTGTGGAGGAATGCTTCAGAGCACTTTTACTCCCAGAATATTTCCTAATGAAACTTTGTTGGCTGCCTGATAAGAATTAATTGTGTACAAATTTTCACCCAGTGTAGCCTGATTTATGGCCAATTTATGCAATTTTCCCAGCATTGTAGGGCATTAGTTCCCCCAACCCCCTGCCTCCTACGCCTGTTGTTCACTAAGGCTTTCTAGGGCCCTAGGTTGAATCTAAGTCCTACTGAAATTTCCTCGCTTCTAACTGTATACCTCTCTTAAAGTGTGCCTTTTTATTTTTTTCCAGGATATTCCATTCAAACTGCCTACCACAAAGTGAGTACATAGATTTGGTATTGTTGTTTTCTCTATGAGGTCTTCAGTCAGGTCTAAACATAGCTAGCGGGAATTGGATTTCCAGGTCTTTGTGCTAGTACAGTAGTTCCGATCTTTGCCTTGTCCACATTAACATGACAAGATTTATCAAGAACTCTCAAGAAGTTTTAAGAATCATGAGGATTTCTCTGGATTTTTATGAGAATTCTAAAGTTGTACAGTATGGCAGTCAGTGAGCATTCAAAAGCAGTAAAATTGGATCATTAATTTGCCAACCACACCCTGGGATTGGAGTTTGATTCAATGGGCCAAGGAAAGTCAAATGGCAGTGACAGAAGGCTTTGAATGGAATTTTGATATGATTTCATGTCTATCAAAGTGAACTGGGAAAGTGGGATGGTGGACCTCTCTTCAGAGCCCTCTGAGTAATGAAACAGATTGTAATTTTTCCAAAGTTTGAGAATTATCCGACTTCTAGTGCTATTCCTGGAACCTTGCAAAACACATACTGTAAGATTTATACACCATCAATAATGGTAGTCAAGAATATAAATGTTTAACTTTCTTAATTTCTAACTCTTCCTCTGCAGTAATTCTCCTGGAACTGTAGCTGTCCATAAAGGTAAGCTTTATAATCACGTCTTAAAGGTGATTATCACTGCTATGCTGTATATGGGGGAGTTGAAATTTGAAAAGGATTCTTCTAGTATGTAAGTTAACTGGCCAATCTCAAGGATCTTTGTTTTAATCTTTGATTGACATTCAAATCGATTGTAGATTAGTCTGTTTGATAAATTTGGATCTAAACTGAGAGTTATAGCTAAATTTTGCAAGCATTCAGCATTAACAGGGTCTTAGAAAAACTCTTCTAAATTCCCTTTGATTTTTTTTATATGAGTCTTCTCTCTTCTCGTCTAACTTTCGTTTAGAATAACTTGATTTACGAATATACATTCGAACCTTCTCTACCAACTTTATGAAGTTGCTTTGTTTACGACTGTGCATTATCTTCAAAATAATGTGTCATGTGATGAAACAACAGCACTGTTTGTGCCGCAAAGTTAGAGCATATTTGGTCAATATTTCTTGTCTTCCGCCAAGCATGTTCAAAAATAGCCCCATTGCTGATAACCGTAAAACCTGTAGATAAGTCAAGTTATATATCAAGTTAGCCTCGAAGATAAGCATATTAAAGATTTTGTGCTCCCCATGACCCCTTGCCCGTACGCAGACCATCAAAACATCATATAGGCCGTAAACAACATATTTTGAATACACGATTATAGAAACATAGATAGTGGCTAGGAGCAAAGCTTTCCTGATGCTTCTGTTATTTTAAGAAATGTCCGTTGTTTGAAATCAAAAACAATTTCATAACAACGTATATGTGAAGGATGAAAAGATGGTACAGTCTCAAGATTGTTAGGCGTTTTTCTTCTTTCATACGAAATAAAATTTCTATTTTCATACGAAATTTCAAAGTATGAAATCACTATGAGCATGCAAAGGATCATGGGGAGCAGAGGCTCTTTAACGTGGCGTACAGGGCCATAAAATTGGTGGATTTTTCGTAATTTTACAGTACCAAGAACTTGTTTTTGTCTGATCCGGTACTTTGCTGGTATTTAGTTCAATTGCTCACCCTTTAGGCTTCCTGCCCAGGGGGAGGGGGGCTACTTGACTTTAAATTGCACAGGAATTTGCACTTCAAGAAATAATTCTTCCACCTATCTTCAGAGTTTTTCCCTCAAAATGCCCCAAAAAGTAAAAGATTCATTGGAAAACAGTGAAATAACACTTTGAAAGCCGGCTTTAGAAAACAGAGGTCTAAACGATATTTGGGAAGGATTGCACATCCTGTCAGCAAAATATACGAAGTACCCCAAGGTGATATATCGTCTTTTACTTATAGATGCAGTAGGACGTCCCACACAGCAAAAAAGTTTTCTGAATTATGTATCATCCATCGCGGTCAGTGGTGGCATTATCTATGCAGCAATCTATGTTGTACAGGTATGTGATACGCTCTTAAAACTCTGCCAGTTTCTTTATCCAGTCAAGCATACAGCTTGTGCTAAATAGGATGACCGATGTGATATCCATATGTCATGAAATACCATGTGGGCCCAAAAGTTCTCTTTGTTGCTTCCCTTCCTTTGAGGTTCAATGCTGAAATCTTCTCGCTCAGGTTTTTGCATTACTATGACCACTACTGTGACGAAGACTTCTCTCGAATTGACTCTTTAGGACCACATTATATCTTGTTATACCTCACTCAATCACCAAGTGCGTCTTCGTCAAGTATCTTGTTTATGTTTGCAAAATTCCATGGGTTGAATCACCTCGTTAATAGTGATTGCTAGTATTTTTATGTAATGGTTAAGTCGGGGGTTGTGTTGCCTGCTTTGGGAGTTGTGGTGCAGGAGTCAAACTCTTGATTCGTCTGAATTCTAACTTCAGTTCCTTGTCAGAGGCCTGGATGTAATTTTGTTAAAGCCTCTTTGACACATCGTTTCAAATGTTTAAATCTTATCAAATTATGTGATTCGGCTGGGTGGCTCTTTGGTTACATCTTTACGGGCGGGTGGTAGATCTTTCCTGATTCACCCATTAGTTTCATTCTGTCTATGTTAATTGCCAGGGGGTTTTCGTAGTCTGTTGCCCGCCGTTGTATTATCGTACTGGTAGTGTTTCGTAGAACAATTAGTAGTTAGCGTAATAAGCAATTTGTCTTGTGGCAAGTAGTAAGTAGTAAAAGCAATTTTATATCCTTATATCTAGCCAAAGGCTGCTCAACCGACTTTACACCTTACCCCCTGGTCACTATGCTTAACACCATTTAGCAGGGTGCAGCCACAGACGGCGCCCATAACTACGGACCTGGTACCCATTTATACTCCTGGGTAGAGAGATGCACAATCTGTGAAATTTTTAATGAAATATTTTGAAAAAGTTCGCTTCTAGACTCTGTTCTTAGACTCTTTCCTGAAATTGCGATGAATTTTCTCGAGAAGTTCTTTCAAGGAACCTTCAAAACGGCATGGAATCACGATCAGATTGCCCTAATATTTCTACTTGATAGCAATGACATCTACGTGCCTCAACTCATTCCTTTGGAAGGATAAAATTGCAATCGCTAGGACCATGACAAAACCATTCCGAATGATGTTATCCTCCCAAGAGGATAACAGATATTGAATTTGTTCAAGTCATTGCCGTAAGGAAGAAACGTCTGCAGAATTTTGGTCATGATTTCTTGTCATTTTTAAGGCTTCTCGAAGGATTTTCTCAGGTAAGGGAGGGGTCATTAATTATTACCAAGGAGGGGGTGGAAGACATCTGGGAGGGGGTATCAAAATTTTGCCCACTATAAGAGAGGGGGGACGAAAAATAACACACCTTTCAGGGAGGGGGTATGAAAATTATTTGACATAAATCCTGTAATTTTGAAGCAAGCTAGTTTATCAGCAAGTAAGTTTTCAACATCTTAGAAGTAACTCTTAACGCAACTGCTTTCTCTTTTCTCATCACGTCTGAAATGGTATCTTTCTTTCATGTGCTACTGTGATGATGTAACTCTTGATGCATTTGAAATCATGACAGTAGAATGGCACTGTAACCATATTGGGAGGGGGGCTGAAAATATTTTCTGCCACGTTGGAGGGGGCACCAAAAGTTTCCAAAAACGTAGGGAGGGGCTACAAAAATTCTAATAAGTATTTGTAAATGTCTTCCACCCCCTTCCCAGCAAGAATTAATGACCCATCCCTAAACTCTCAAAATTTTGGTACGTAATACCAAAAATCAGTCAGGTAACCTTTACAATGTATTTAAACATGTTTTATATTCATCTAAAATTTCACAATACAAGGTACATCTACATACTATTATGTTTTCTAATTACTATACAAACTATACCAATAGGACAGGACTACAAGTAGCAAGGGACAATGACAACACTGTGGGAATAAACATAAAGCCATGCAAATATTAACAACTATATAAGTAACTATGAAATGCTAAACGTTTGAACATGCCCAATATTAAATGATACGACTGCCAATATTATTGTCCTGGTATCCAGCGAGCAGCGGCCTGTCTAAAGAAATGTTTTTCTCTGATCTTGTTGACCTTTTTTTCCAGAAATATGTCATCCCCTACCTTTATGGCAAAGAGCAAGAAGAATATGAGAAGCTGGAGAAAAATTTAGCAGAATTGAATCAAGGAGTAAATAGTTTAGGTAAGTAGGTCAATCCTTTGTATTTTAAGTGACACTAATTTCTGTCTCCATACGAAATTCAGGATGTTTGACCACAGTCTCGCATTTTAAACTTAAGTGTAGTTTATAGTTTGGTGTTGGAGATGTCTGAAAATCTAACGGGTGTGTAAAACGTTGCAAATCATTGAATAAATTTGCTGAAGATGAACCAAGTTTGTTTCGAAACTTACAAAAAACATGCTTAACTCAAGCCAATTGTATAATCTTTAACCGTTTATGTCACCTACCGTTTAAGTCTCCTGGAATTTCAACTACCATTTAAGTTTCATGGAATTATCAATTACATTTTAACGACATTACCCTGGGTACCAGAGCCAAAGAGGCTCTGGTACCCAGGGTATAACGACATGGAATGTCGATGAAATGACGTTTTTAATGATTGTCGTTGCTTGCCTCGTCCTCCAAGTTGAAACTTCTGAAAACATTAAAGGGTCACGTAACATAAGCAAACCTGTTATCTCTATAATCTATATTGTTGCCCACACGTGGCCATTGTGTTCTGCACAGATTTTGGTAGATAGGGTGAATCCACAAGAAAGTTACTTCCGAAAATCCACCAATATCTCTGCAATCATACATCTTAATGAGTGCTTCGTTTGTTTCTTTACGAAGCTCAAGAGTCCATCTTGAAAATAACACCTTCATTTTGAGAAAAACGGTTGAAAATCTCTGTGATATGGCCTATCAAAAATCCTGCAAAATCGTCATTTCGAAAGAGTTCGTTTACATTATGTGATCTTACCCCTTTAAGAGATTAGTGCAATACACCAGGCCTATGGATGGTTACTTTATCTACGAAACCTTAACTCAAATTCAGAATCCAAGTTCTGGTATCTGTGTCAACATCCATTTAGCAATGACATTCAAAGCCAGTCCAAAACTATCATTTGTTAGCAGCTCAGTCAGTGTGTAGTTTGTTTTGTATTGCATCTGCTCTTATCTGAAATTCATGAAACTTCAGATTTAGAAATGCTTGTTAAGTTTCTTTATTTTTCTCATTGACGATTCTAGCACGTGAAGAATGTTTCAGAATTGTGCTTACCTTCCTCTTCTGGTTGGTATTTCCTTTTATTTCCTTTATTTTGTTTGAGCTTGGAGAGCTGCAAGTCTCATTCCGCCATTTTGGATTTATGATCTGGCGGTTAGCTGATATTGCAAAAAGTCATGCTGCTCAAGCAAGTCTTCTTATAAGCAAACGCGAGAAATATGAAGTTTCTCAATATCAGCTAACCGCCAGATTTCAAATCCAGCATGGCGGAATGAGACTCGTAGCTCCCGAGACTCAAACAAATCAAGGAAATAAAGGGAAATGCCAATAAAAAGAGGAAGGTAAACATTTGAATTCATTTGAGAATTAACATGGACACTTCTGAAACATTTTTCACGTGTCAGAATCGCCCCATGATTTGCTGGACAGCAATGACAAAAGAAGGGTTCGTTGCTAATATTCGTTATTTTGTTCTTTCAAAATTACCTCGACCAATTTATAGGCTTAGAAATGAAGACAACGCTTAAAGCTTTGGAGGTGAGGAGTCACTTTAACTTTTGCTTTTATTCAATGCCCGATATTTGCTGCTTTGCTTTATTTTAATGGTTGAACTTTGTTTTGTTATCGATGATTGCAACATTAGAGACCCGCTGCTAACAAAACGGGATACAAATGGAAGTAAGTGACGTAATATAGCACAGTTTTGATGTAGCATCTTAAAGTGCGCATCAAAGTTTTAAATATCTCTAAAACGTAGAATGTCCTTTCAGAATTCATCAAAAAGATATGTCTTTAACTTTTTCTTGAACGTTTCAGTATCAACGAATTGTTTTCCTTTATCAGGAATGTCATTTGACAGTCGTGGTCCCATTACGCCGAATGATTTGCGTGCAAATAAGTCTCTCTTTACTTCGGGAATATGTAATTTCATGTATATACATATTGTTTGATCTTAATGGTCCCAAACTCTTACTTATTTCAGCATATCTTTCAAGTATTGAGGAGCTATACATTTCAGTGCCTTAAAAATTATTTGAATTAGAATTTTATTTTCAATTCTGAGGTGTATGGGTAACCAATGAAGTTGTTTTAGACATCTTGTGCTGCTTTCATGAGCTTTCCTTCCTAGTACAGCTCTGGTAGCTAACACTGCTACTCTTTGCAGTCTCATGATTTCATGTTTTGGTAGGCCTATCAAAATTGGATTTGAATAGTCCAAGAGAGACGCTACTATGCCCGCAGCTAGTGTTTCTGTAGCTTTATTTGTTAAAACTATCCTCGCTTGTTTCAATCTGTAGAGTCCATTCAGTTATCCTTTGTGATGTTAGAGTAGACTTCGGTAAGTTAAATGTAGTTTCTGACATTTGATGACGTCACGACCTCAAGTTGATAAATGCAGCCATTTTGAAACTATTCAAGATATTAAAAAATTGCCACGGCAGATTTACAGCAAGTTGCCCAAATTTCTTTTCAAAGTTAATTCAAAGAAAAATTTGACAGAATTCTAAACCCAGCCGTTGAAGATTTGAGATCTATACTAATTCTCGATCTTTTCAGGAACAAATCGTCAAACAGCAGGCAATTTTGTCGAATGTTAGCGCAGAACTTGCTGTAACCAAGGTATGCTCAAAATCATGTCCCGATAACCTTTATGTCTAATAGCAATACTTTAAACCTGTTTAAAAGTAGGACAACGCCTAAACAACGGAACCATTGTTTCTTCAGCTACAAATTGAAATGGCTTGTGCCAGAAATGTCAAATAAAATAGGCTTTTCTTACCGACTGAGCTAGGTCAGCTTTATGTATATCGATCCCCTTAAAGTGTTTTTTCTATACAGTGGTGTCCGCATATAAAACCAACATTTTCAATTTCAGATTTGATGTGTTTCTTACAAAATGAGATATAAACTTTAAATCAGGGTAAAGTTTCTTAAGTTTCTTGATAGAAAAACGATATACTATCAATAAGCAACTCAGACAACAGCACTATGATGGTAATGCGAAACACACAATTTGATTTGTACAAGAAAGGCTAGAATTATTCCTGGAGGGTGCTTTTTGCTCCATTTGCATGCAAAACTCTTGTTTTCATTTTGATAAGAGACAGTTTGACTCGATTGGGAAGCTGATAACATTAACGATTGGTGTGGCAATAATCTTTAAACAAGAAACTAGCCTTTTTTAAACCTAGGCCCGTTTCTTATCATAGGGGGAGATTGTTTCGAAAATCAGCACTAATGTTGCTTGAAGTTGTGCCGGCAACTTAGGCACGTCTGCCATTGCCTGGAGCTCATAAATTGCTGCTATGGTTTCCTTATCTAGTTATGAACTCTATAGGGGAAAATTTCGTCCTAATTTTCCCTGTGAAAGTCCATGAGTCGTCGTTTGAGCGGCCATTAGTCTATCAATAGCGATAACTACGAACATGGATCAGTCTAATTTGGATCCTGGCCTTCTTTTCTGTCTGTCGAAGGTCAAGTTTATTGCTTTAGACTCTACTAAGTATAGAATTATTGAAGTAAATGCTCCTTCACAGCAACTCGCTGCACGTAGGAATATTTTTGACTCATGGTATCTTGCTTGAGACCAGCTTCATCCATTGTATTCGTTGATAAACGCTGAATAACTCGGATCAGCAACCTGATCAAAGAATTTTGAAAACTTTGTATTGCAGGCAAAGGTAGAGCTTGTACCATCAGATGCAACTAGTCTCTCAGATGTCAAATCGGAAATTGCATCGGTTAAAGGACTCCTTCTCGGGCGGTAAGTTCACAATTCTACTGTTTCACAGTTCGTAAAAAGTCAGTTTATATTGATTTCAATTCCTTAACGTTTTCTTGAAAGCTTCAATCCTGTCCTTAGAGATCAATTGGTAATTTGCAGCGCTCATCATTTCAGAATTATACGAATGGTTGCGGATTTTGCTTATATACTGGCTGCCCAACAACGTGGAACCTCTAATTAAATGAAGCGACCGTACCAAAGAATATTGCAGCATTCAACAATTTTACCGGAGCAGTGGCATTTGCTTCTACTTAGAGCATCTACTGATGGGATCTGGTAGCGAGTTTCAGTACAACAAAGAGTCTCTGCTGCATTTTTCTTCGAAAATCATGGGTGGCCCCCTGTAAATTAGTCTTCAACTGAGGGGCTGCCATGGGTAAAAAAGATAAAATAGAAAAATAGGGTGCGGAACTACTAATCACAAGCTGTCAGCCAAATCAGTTTTCTATCCCTCAATGGTGGATGAAAAGTACTCAGAGTATCATTAAAGGTCCACACCGATGTGCTTCCGGCCCATTAAAAATACTAGAGGGAAGGGGCGCTGGTAGAATAGATAATGTGTTCAATCATGGTGATTTTCCTGTTGTTTTGTCATTTGGTTTTGCAGTCATGCCCCCTACGATCTGGGCTCCACAGCCCTCATTAATGTCTGCGAGCGCGTTAGCATTGCTCTCAAGCACAAAATATGTACTCAGACGTCAGTTGCTGGCACTTTTTATTGACCCAGAGAATGCTTTGGTTGCAGGCAAATTTTATCAAGTTATTTGGTCGCACGCACAGAATATTTCTAACATAATTTTAGGCCTGATGCCCTCATCGACGTGTTTTGCCCGCTTCTGCTTGCAATTTCTTGCCAACGAGAGCTTGCATTGATGAGAAATAAATGCTGCTTTTGTCATTTTCAGCAATTCCTTCAACTTCTTTCATTCATTACTTCATTTCTATCTTTTCAGACATCAGTTCCCTACAACGCCATTTGCCCCATCTTCCACCTCGCCATCGATACCAGCGTGGCAAAAGGTGCAGACGAGGAAGAAAGCAGAAGACATCAGGGTAGAAGAGAGGAAAAATACAAGTCCTCGAGGTATGATGTTTACGCTAGGAATCTATAAGCAGAGGGTCTGGAATAAGGATTTTCTTTCTTTTTTATAGATATTCCATTAAAAATTTACAATACATGATTACTTACTATACCTATACCTAACACTACCCTACTACAGAGACGATACCCCAAGGAGCAAAACATTTTGTCTACCCAGGGGTCATAGCATAAAAAAAAGAGATAACAAAAAGACACACAGAGCTACAAGTTAAGGATTCTTGCAACCAAATAATTGCGAGTGAAGATTTGAAAAGTTTGGAACCATGAAAGTTTAGATTTTCTGAGAGCAGCAAGGGCTCCAATCTTTGCAAAGTTTTAAAATCAGATGAATTAAATGTTATTGCGTAATTCTTTCACCCTGATAGATCGCAGGGAATACACTTATTCAACTGAGTGGTTTCGTTTTGGAATTTTTCAAAATGTCTGTGGATTGCTTCAAATTAAATTTCTGACCTCAGATTCACATTTAGCACCCAAATTTTAATCTAATTAGTAAGTTTCATAATCTTCGTGTCACCAATTTTTATTTTTGACGATAGCAAGTTTGAAAATTTTTAAGGGCTTTGACCGTGAGTAATGACTAAAGGTGTAAAGTTGTACCCCGAACGATTTTCACGGTCAAATCCCTTATGAATTCTAAAATTTATTGTCGTCATAAAATCAAAATTGCGGTCTCTAGGAATAAGAAAATTTGCAATAAGACTCAACTTTGGGTGCTGAATACAATTCGTGGCCAGACGTTTCGTTTGAAAATTATCTCAAAAAATTCCAAATCAAGGTCGTTAATTGAAAATGTTTATTTTAAGTCGTTTCCCACAATTCCAGAAACAGTGTTCTTGATATCGCATTATTCTTGGAATAGACTCATTCACAGTAATTCGAACAGGGGTTTGGGTTAGGACAGACTATAAACCAAAAAAATTTCTCATCGTAGGAACCAAAAGCCAAGAAGACGGTATACAGAGAATCACTCAGCATGAAAAAGATGCAGTGTCAAGTATTCTCAACGCTTGTGACTCCATTTCAGATCAATCCAATATTGAATTTCCCCCCGTTGAATCAGGCAAGGATGATTCTCGAATCGATGATTCTTTACTTAGTGATCAGGAGGTAGCTGGTTTGATGGAAAATAGTTCGGATGCATTATCGTCAACTTATGTTAAGTTGGGTCAGGTGACTGACAGTGTATGAAGGTTATATTGGATTGTTTGTTTGTAAAAAATGTAACAATAGACCTATAGCAATACCGGGTGAGTCAAAAAAACGCCCGGCGTTTGAAAGGCTACTGCTCCCTGAATATATAAGCAACGATATTTTACAATATTTGATTATATAGCTACTAAATCCTGTAAGTGGGACCTAATAAGATCTAGCCTCTTGTTACAAGATCTATTGCTACAAGTCTATTGTTACAAGATCTATTGTTGCATGATCTATTGTTACAAGATCTGTTGCTACAAGATCTATTGCTACAGGGTCTATTGTTACAAGATGTTTTTGTGATTTACTAAGATTCATTTCGGAGGCTACTTCGAATAGACCTTTACACAAAATCACACGATCCATTGTAAATATTGCAGCAATCTATCGAAATACTGACTTGCCGGTTTTGTCTCACGTTGGAGTCACCCAACGGCATGCTTCTCTAACAACAACCCACGTCGTTTGGGTCATTAGAGTCGTGCAAAAGGACCCAAAGGACAAAGTGTCAGAGTTTGAGTCCTTGTCTTTTGGGTCTTTTTGCACGACCTTGACGACCCAAACGACCCAGTGTGAATCAGGCTTTAGATTTGGAAACAAGGCGCCATGTTTGCAGCAATGAAATTTTCTTCTTTTTCCGAATGTGTTCACCTCGAATTGAAGTTACTTGTGTGAAGGCCTGTATTTTCATCAATGTTCATATGTTCATATATCATTCATTGTATCATGGTTGTAATATTCTGCTGTGTGTTGCTTGTTTGCTGTTTTCTTGTCCTTTCAGAAGTTTATACATGGTGTCCGAAGATAGTCGTGCCCTGTTTTTGTGGCTGCTGCGGAGAAGCTCTATCTTCAAGTATCCCTTTTTGCACAGAATAGGCCTATGTTTCAACGCAACGTTATTCATTTTCTCTCCACCAATGTCAAAATTATGAAGCATAGTTTTTGTAGAGAAAATGTTCTTACCTTGTATTCAATTTTTCTACATTTGGGAGCATTGGTGAAACGGATTAGTTTCTTGCCTTGCAGATAAGCAACACAGTCAACCTTTTCACAAATGTAGAAAGACAACCCTGTCTTCCTAGCCTGTTGGGTCTGGTTAACAGGCTATGTCTTTCAAAATAAGCTTGATTTTTTTGACATTGCTAGATAACAAAAGAAGTGATGTTCTTGAAGCAACCATAAGCATAACACTTCGAAATGAGTAAGGAAGCAACAAGCCCCCTTCCTATCAGAGCCTCGACTTTTGTCTGAAACCTTTACATAGGGAAATGAAAATTTGTACCGAAAAGCGAATGTAAACGTTACGTTGCCTGTGAACAGGCCTCATCTGGGAGCTACGGAGGAGGGAAAGAGAGGAGAGGTTCTGTAGAAAGGGCAGCATTTTTGAATTCCATGTACCCGATTTGAGGTATATGGCTTTCTTTGTAATTTCTCTTGAAGTTGACATTCTAGCTTCCCACAATGAAATATTTAAGTAGTCATAGGGAAGATTGATCAACACCATTTTCATCACTTCTGACATTGAAATTTAGGACAAATAACTAGAGCCTTTTGTACCTCAGATCAGATTTATAGAATTCAAAAAATGTAACCTATTCCTACGGGCTCTCTTCTTCCTTTCGTATCATTCTAAAGCCTGTCCACAGGCTCATGTAAACGGTGCTTGTTTAAAGACAAATGATAGATATATAGCGTCTAGTTTAAAAATAGAACAAAAGATGGGCGTCTGCCATCATTTGTCCAATTGTTTTGATAATATCTCAAGATCATCAAATACAATACAATAGACTATATTTAGATTGCCCATGGCCCGGATTTAAGTCACCTTATATCTCCGTCAATTGTCTTTAAATCCCAGTACTCCTGGATTCTAGAAAAATTTTTGCAACTAAGACTTATTTTTACAAGGTTCACCTCTAAGGAGTTTGTTATCACTTTCAAAATATTTTGTACCAAGACCCTGGTCCTCTCCCTAACAGCCCAGACATAGTGTCAGTATTTTTTCCAGGCACTTCAATACCAGGCTGTAAATATGTAAAAAGGCTCATTTAATGTCAGCCAATGTCAGCTTAGCTGTCGCCATATTATCAACAATCCCAATTTGGTCAGCTGACGGAGTATATCATGTTTGAAGGTCAATTGATCCCCGCTAAACCTTCGAAACTCCTTATCAATTTTATTCATTTATTTTCAACAAACCTATTCAAACATTGCGGCAAAAAGAACAATTTATACACAATATTTATCCATTTATTATTTGCTTTAATTTTGTCTTTGTTTACTAATTGCTTTCGCAATCGGCTGTGACGGATCCTTTGTTTGACAAACATTGAGACATTTCACGTGAACAGAAGGAAGCTGTTTGAGGAATGTACTTTTGGTCGAAGTACACAAGAGAGTGGTGAAAGAAAAATGCCAACGATTTCTGCTGAGAACGGGGTAAATTCTTGCAGCTCGTCAGGTAAGTGGATTTTATTCTGCCGTTTTCAGATTAATATGCCTATTGTGTCTAATTGTTTTGTATTGTACTGTTTTCTTGGAATTTAGATAGATTATTGTAAGCAGTTGCGGCAGTTCCTAGAAGCGACATAAGCGTGAGGTATCTATTTCTTTTAGGCCAACACCAACGGGATAATGTTTCATCGACACTTATGACTTGTTTTGAAGTATGATCCTTTCAAACACTTTCGAACGGCATTTAAGATTTTTTGAGGATAAAGGGTAGATTTCTTCCCAGAATACGGTAGGCAATTTCTTCAACTTTACAGTCTGGCACGAGATTCGAGGAAGCGATTGGAACCAGAGTTCCTGCCAGGCCGTCTAACTGGCCCGTCCGTCTATACAGTAGTACTCCCCCGCCCCCACAGCGAACAGAGCACGTTTTCTGATCAGAGGCCATCAGAAACATGTGATTAGAAACTCATCTCCCAGATCGCTGAGCCATTAAGAAACCACTGCACGGGGAAATTTATGCAAGCAACCACTTTTTGAGGATGGTAAAGGGGCTCCAGATCACGGAATTACGGAAATAGAATGTTGAATTTCACGTCTCACGTTAAACAAATATAGCAATTTCAAGTTTCACTAAAATGAATACTGGCTTGTCACGTTTCACTAGGAGAAAATATGGCCTAAACATGGCAGATCACGTTTCACGAAATACCCTTTACCACCCTCCTTTTTGTCAAGGAAGTCTATTGTCACTTGTTTTACACGTTTTTTTTTTTTACATAAGAAACTTGGATCAGGCCATAGAACTAAAAGTTTCTTAATTTCACATGAAGTTTTATCCATTTTAGTACTAAAAGTTTCATTGGTTTCTTATTTTTCTGAATGTAGAATTAGCATTGTGGTCGCTGACACTGCGGCAGATATGTTTGTTGATATTCAAAACATCATAAAGGAAATGTTAAAAAGATATTCCATGCTTTTCACGACGAGGGCAAAGGAAGTAAACATAAAGATTTCAAATTTCGATGATATTAAGAATCTTAAAATACCGATTCAAATTCTTAATTCCCTAAGAGTGGGGTCGTAGGGACTGACGGTTTGCTGTCTCTAGCCGTTTTTGGAACGGTTTAACGGTTTTTGGCCGTAAAAATGACGGTTTTACGGTTCCTATCTTTCTCAACGGTTTCCAGATTTCTTTACTAAATATAACTCGAGGAGTGAAATTATCAAAAAATTGACAATAAAAGCTACGAATCGTTATCCAGTACGATATAATTTTGTGTCAATTCTACTAATTTTCACCTTTACCAGCGAATTTCAGGCATTGGAAGTCATAAAAATGATGACGAGGCAGTCGTCTGCAGCAGAGAACCAAGGAGGTACGTGCAAAGCACGGAAAAATGTGAAAACGGTTTTAGCTGAATTTTGAAGCGGTTTTATGGTTTTTCTGAAACATTTTGGCGGTTTTCCGGTTTTCGGTGACCCCTTACGACCCCCACCTAAGAATACATGCCGCAAAAGTTTTCGGCTTCTTGAAAACGTTTCAGCAACCCTCGTCATAATGCTTATCACTGATCAAATTTTAGATGTTCTATTTTTGCAACTACTGGAAAAATTCGACACCGTTCCTCATACGAACATCATGAGGACATAATAGACAACAGAGTGTCGCAAAAAAATTGTTCGACGCTAGATTGAATATTAAGAAATAACGATCACATGAACAGACTCTTGGAAGGATAAACCTGCCCCTAAGGTTATGAAATAATTTTAAAGACCTGAATCCTGCAAGTCGGTTTAAAGTTCATTGAGTTTCAAGCTTTCAAAGATCAAAAATATGCGATAGCGGAACCAGAGACCTCCAGATTACCTGCAAAAAAACCTCGAAGACCGAGGTAAAAGAAGCTTGTCTAATGTCATACCTCACATTGATAGCAGAGCAAACCAAATAGGTCTTCCAAAGTAATTTAATCCATGCAATTATTGTCAAACTTTGCTTAATATTGCATATGTCCTACCCAGGGTACCAGAGCCTCAAAATTTAAATGAAAAGAAATTTTTCAAAGAAAAATGGGATAAGATTTGCTGGGTCTACCCTTAGATTGAAAAATTACGTCAAAATGCCCCCCCCATTTCTCTCGGACTTTTCAGACCTGGTGCGGCTATACCCTGGGTACCAGAGCCTCAAAAAAATACCGAGGGTTGCGTGGCTACTGCCAGCGATATCAGTTCAGGCAAAGAGTAGCCTCTACGCGTAGAGCCGTTTTTCAAAAGAAGAGAGAAGAATTTCCTCTTTGAATGACTGGTCTACTCATCTCAGTCTAGGCAAAAGGCAAAACTACGACATGTAATCGAGTCCGGTTTCACTACTCATGCATTGGTCGTTTCATCACAGGTGGCGGAGAATGGTTCAGTAATACTTGCACGATTCAATAATACAGGTGTATTAAGATTTAATCATGCCTGCCAGTTAACTGTGTTAATTTCTCTTGAATCCTGTATTAATTACAGAGACTCCCGTCTCCACATCTCAGTGTTTTATTTAGGCCACAAATTGTGTTGTGGCCTAAGTAAACACACAGAGATGTGGAGACGGGAGTCTCTGTAACTAATACAGGTTTCAAGAGAAATTTTAAAAAATGATCAAATCAAATCTTAGTACATTGAATCGTGCAAGTATTACTGAACCATTATCCGCCACCTGTGGTTTCACCTCTCAGCTCCCAACTGTCCAGATGGAAATATGATTATGTTGCCACTGAAAATTCGCGGGAAACTTTGATTTACCAAATGTCGTGGGTAGTTGGACATTGCCGCTATGCTGAAGCGCTTCTGCGATGGAAAGTTAATGCCGCTCTGCGGAGGAGCTTTTGAAAAATTTTGATGTTTTTCCTCAGCAACGGCATAAAGCAGCGGTAGTCAAGCACATCTGCTGTGTTGGTACGTCCAACCACAATTAGCCTGCGTGCAGACTCTACAATGTGGAGGCGCAAAAAGGAGAAGGAAGCTCCCTGCAGGCAAGGAGCCTTCTTCTTTTCGCTCCCCCACATTGACTGTAGAGTCTGCACGCAGGCTAACCACGATGCAAAAGGGTTCCTTTGTGCCTCAGCAACTTACTCTGCCGAGGGAAACAGAATCAAACTTAGTTGGATTCAAGTGCCTGAAAGGGAGGTTACTATTTTAATATCAAATGTTTATTTTCAAATTGTATAAAACTGCGATTGATAGGCCATATTTGGATCAAAATTCTATGACCTTATCTTGTCTGAAACCCGTCTTTTGTTCGACAGATTGCCGTCTGGTCAATTAATTGTTCCAAGAATCCACCCGTAGCTGGGTTTCTATGCAAAAAGACAATGGAGCTAGGATCAAGTTTCAACACAAAGGACCTCAGTCAAAACGAGCAACAACATGAAGGAATCACAGCAAGTGATGCCTCCTCGCGTGTATCTGCTACACGATCTGCACGCTCAGCACGGACAGCGTGTAACGATAAAGAAACCAAATTTGCACGATCCCCTGGAATAAAGATTCTTGAAATGGCTGGCAAAGTTCCTGAGTATCATTCAAAGTTCTCGGTCAAAGAATTCAAACTGAGGAATCAGACATTTGTTGAAGATGCAAGTGATGAATATGACACAGATCTTGAATCTGATGTGGTATGTTCTTCTAGTCGTCTTTATATCATATAGTTTAGCTTTTGGCCGGACACAATTCTGTATTGGTTTGAAGGCACATGAAACTTAGCACGTTGTCTACTCAGGCAGAAGCATTGCATTCTTGGTTTTATTGATGGCGTTTTGTGGCATGCAACATACATGCAATGCAATGGCCATTCTGCAAGCATTATTCACTCACAAAGGCCTCTTAGGGATCAGTCATTATTAATCCCGGGTAGGGGGCCAGAAGATATTTCTATTGATAATGAAAATTTTTCATAACCCCTCCATTTCATCATAAGAGTTTTCAAGGACCCCTGCTCTTTTTAGCTGTAATTTTTCGTGGCCCTCCTCTGTATCAAATTTGATCACAAATTTCTTAGCAACATAACATATTTTTGGATAACAAGTGACGCAAAAAGAGCAAAGAAATTCTGTCAAAGGAAAACAATGTTTCGCTAAAGATTCATGAAAATATTCGTTAATGATACTTTGACAAGAAATGCAACGCTTTACAAAGATCGTAGAAGGAAGGAGTTTTCGTTTCAGATAGCTCAGAGAAGCTTTTTAGTTTCATGGCCCCCTCTTTCAGACTTAGGATTTTCAGTGGCCCCCTTTTCACTACCTAAAATTTTTGCGGCCCCTCTAAATGTCTTCTAGACCCCTACCCGGCATTATTAATCACTGGTCCCTTACCTTCTGCTCAAATCTTTTCTTTTGCGAGAAAATCGCAGAAATGCTTCATGATAGTCTTTGCTCAGACTACTTGGGGCTGTATGACGTATCGTGAATTTTTGGGTGGCTTGACAATTCAAAAGACACTTTATTCATCAAGCCATAGAGGCTCTTTCTGAAACAAAAAGGGCACGTTTTTCTCTCATTGCAAAATGCTGGGTACTTACACCTTGTGCCCCTTTGTTCTCACCTCTTTGCCTTTGCTGTTAGTTGTCTTGGTTCTTTGAGAATATCATGTGTCTTTGTAACAAGTCGCAGAACATTGTTTTTAAATTTCTGGCCTCGCTGTAAAAAGACCTTTTTCTTGTGTTATTGTACAGCAGTGTTATTCATTGTACAACAGTTTCAGCGCAGGTGATCAGGCTGTGTCGCCCTGGAAACACTGTGAGATTGAATCAACTTCTTCTGGTTTATCTATGAAAAGACAGTCTTTCGTAAGGATTGCCGAGGGGCATTCCACTCCCAAAATATCTCGCACACCTTTGGCAACAATCGTTTTGTTTTCGATAAAGATCCATCCAAAGTCCTTAGAAATTCTCCTCTGCAAATCTCGTATGCTTTTTTGGAAGAAGTAAAATGCCGCTCAAGGATTCTTCTTTTTCTTATTAATTTTTTTAATTTTTGTTCGACTCTGCTAAATAGGGGAGTAAGCTTACAACTGTTTTGATAAATGAAATTGTGTTTATTCAAACTTATTCGCACAAATTGCAAAAGCCAGTGACGTTAGAACATTTTTCAACAGGGATGGCGCGACTGGGGCAGCTTAGGGGGCAGGAGCCCCCAAAATTCACAGAGCACCCGTGGGCACTTGAATATTTGAAAATTGCCATGCACTGTCGGCACTTTCGCAACTTGTTTGTCGTGTTTTTAGAGAGCTTTATCGAATTTTGAGCAATTCAGAAAGGTGCGGTCCGTAAAAATGTTGCTTGCTTCGCTCGCTGTTGGCACTTTGAACATTTTTGCCCCCCAGCATTTCTTCCCTGACGCCAGCTCGGTCTTTCAAGGACCCATTTCGCTGCATCTTACTCTTTCCTTAATATCATTTATAGATTGTTTTACTTCAATTGTTCTTTGATTCTTGTAGGCACCACGTGCAAGAAAAGCATTCATGCGTGACACCACTGGCAAGGAGATTTACCTGGAAGCATGCAGGCATTATGACGTCATTCCAGTATCGTATTTCACTCGCAACATTTCATCGCCAGTCGTGAATCTAGGACACCATGGGCTCGGCGCAAATGGCATAAAGGCAATTGTTGTAGCGATGCTAACGAACACAAAAATTTGTGAGCTTGATCTTCAAGACAATGCTGTTTGTGATGAAAGTGGAAAAGACGTTGCAAGTATGTTTCTTGACAATTTTTACATCACGAAATTAAATTTAGCAAGCAATCATTTAGGCCTATCAACCTCCAGAGCTTTTTCGGATTCCCTTGAAGGGAACGGTACTTTGCGTGTTTTGGATTTATCTGGAAATCAACTTTGTGATAAAAGCATCGAAATATTAACTCTAGGGATTATAAACAATTACAGTTTAACTGACTTGAATTTGAGCAAAAACAAAGTCACTGAAAAAGGAGGAAAGTTTATCGGCGCCATGCTGAATGAGCAGCGCTCTTTGATTAACCTCGATTTGAGTTGGAATGGACTCGGCCCATGTGGAAGTGAGGCCGTACTAAAGGGATTGAAAGAAAATATCATTCTACAAAATTTGAATTTGGCATGGAATGCCATTGGGGCTGAAGGTTGCCGGGCAATTAGCCGTGCGATGAGTTATGTAAACTTGCTGAGCTTTGATATCTCAAATAACAGATTGCTAGCTGAAGGTGCAAGGAAACTTTCGCAAGGCTTGAAAAAGAACGCGTCGATAGAAACGCTAAAGATTGGGCAGAATATCCTGGAGAGCGCGGGAGTTTGCATTATCTTGAAGGCTATTCTGCAGAACACGGAATCAAAGATTAACACTCTGGATATCTCCGGCACAGACCTCGAGCAGGATTTTTATGAGATTGAGAAAGAGATTCGTGAAAACAATCGCACTATTAAGTTTATTCATGAGACCAAATTCAAAGAAAAAGCCCCGAAACCATTGACAGACCCTCGAGACATTTTGAAGAAATTCTTAGACGATAATGGAATACATAAACTCGATTTATTTGATTTTATTGACCGGGATTCAAGTATGGCAATCAGTGTAGAGGAATTTAAACATGGACTGAAAGCAACAAAATGCGGACTAGCGGACTTCCAGATCGATGAACTAATGGATATCTTGGATAAGGATCATGATGGCGAAATCGATTACAGTGAGTTTGCTGATTTATGATTGATGATTTTTGATCAATGATTTGTGATTCATGACCTGTGATTGTCGAGATATATATTCAACTACCGGATGACTAGACTCAAAAAGTTCACGAACTATAGGGTGTTTCAGAAATATCTATACTTAAATATAATCCCAACTATAGCCCAACTACAATTAAAACTCTCAAAAAAAGACAAAATTTGAGTACATTAATATTGAAAACTTTCGGACGGAAAAGTTTCGGACGCTCTTTCGGGAATTTCGGACAAAAACTTTCGGACAAACACGACATCAAAAACAAGCATCATACCAAAATATATGTTACAAATAATTGTGATTCCATCATGAATATCATATTACAGTAGGTACATGATGATCACCACATCAACAAGGACATTTGAATGTAATTTTCGTTAGATTGAACAATGATAAAACCAGCTGTAAACCAAATACGTGAACTTTTTTCAAGAAACGCTTCAAGGAGCCAAACTTTTAGATAAAAAAAATCAAGAAACCTAAGTACTACTGGTAAATCATTGATTTATTAACATTTTATGTTACGTTTCTTTGTATTTTCTATTTTCAATGAATTCATAACTTTCGGACCAAAAAACTTTCGGACATCACTACATTTCGGACAAATAAACTTTCGGACAAAATTTTGTCTGGAAGTTAGATTGTCCGAAAGTTTTCGATTTTAATGTAGATTTATTGTACGACATCTTACGGTATGATCTTTCATCTTTCTAATAATATGCAGTTTGGATACATTAATGGGATTTTTTTATCATTAAATTGATATATTCTCAAGTATGGTGGTAATTTTCAAATGCAGCGTGCTGCAAAAACAAAATCAACCTTCTTTGCCGGTAAAGAATTACTAAAAGGATGTTTTCAACATATTTCGGGTCTAGAAGCACTTCGGGTGATGCCTTGACGAGATAGAACGACTATTTCATCCTCATCTCAGTTCTCTAATAACAAGAATGAAAATCTTTATGCCCAAATTGTTACAATTTCAAGAAACTGTCAGTACATGCTCAAACTATTAGGTCCTTGCACAACAGTGCATAATTCATGAACTCTTTCTTAGCAATTTTGGTAGCCGTTTGGAATGTAAAAGTGTTTCCTATGACATGGTATACATGCCCTGTTTTGAGAAAGTATATCTCAACCAGAGTCCCGACCTAAGAAACCAATCAGGCTGTTTTTGTGAAACGAGTTTCTTAAGGCGGAACTTTACTGTATTATTTGATTTTGGACGCTACAGAGGGGGGCTTATAAGAGAAGGGGGGCTTATTCACAAAATATGATGACAAGGATATATTTAGCTATACTGATGAAAATTGTCATAGTTTCGCTCCTTGATAGGCTGAAAAGCGGAGTGCCATCTGCCAATTCAATAAACAAAGCGAAAACTGAGACTCACGTAGTCTAACATTCAGCCGCATTTCAGACCCTTTATCCTATACTTTGCGGAAGCACAATGCAATTTTACAGCGCAAACACATAAATTCGAGACGTTTTTATCCCAAGCCATATCAATATTAACATGCAAGGCTGTGTAGCTAAGAAAATGGAAAATATTTTTTAGATTCTTGAATTGATACAAGTGGGGAGAGGGGGCTTATTTCAAATTTTGACTCAGCGTGAAAGGACTTGATAGCGCTTTCACGGTGCCCCTGTCCCTGGGGGGGGTACTTGGCTAGGGAAGTGATGGGGGTGTGCGGCAAATCTCTCCACACCCTATACCCTTTCGCATAAGAAATCGCTCATAAGTATACCCTGTCGCATAAAAATTTTGCCAGAATCCATTGTTTCAAGAGAACTCTAAAAGGCATCCTTCCACATGATACCCTGTCGCATAATTTTCTATCAATTGTAATACCCTGTCGTATAGTTTTTATGAGAAAAGGACACCCTGTCGCATAATTTTTACAGTAAAAGGACACCTTGTTGAGCGGCACGTCCCGTCAAGTCAAGTATGGGAGTACCCCCCCAGGGGCCCCTGTAAATTATTTAGGAGATATGATAAACGCTTGTAAATGTAAAGAAACAGCAAATGATTGATGACGAATTACGAATAATATAGTTGATTTGATGTTAATAGATGAATTAGATTTGATTTTAATTGATGATCAATTTTTATCCTTGTTGAGAAAGACAAGTTTGTGGTCTCACTTTTTGATTCCTCCAAAGTTAACTTTGTTGATGTAAGCCATCCTTTTGATCAGAAATCACGTCTTATTTCCAGGGCCGCCGAGAGCATTAAAAGGCCCAGAAGCACAACTGTGAATTGAGGCCCCTTGCGAGCGGAGCGAGAAGAGGATTTGTCGATCGCCGCCTTTAGATTGGTTTTAAATGCATTTCAGAGCATTTCCTGAAGTCCAAACATAAAAGTTATCCAATTATGAGGCCCCCTAGACCCTGAGGCCCTAGGGTAAAGTGCCCCTTCTGCCCCCCTCTCGGCGACCCTGCTCTTTCCAAAGTGCCTAGTTCTCATGAAACATGATAAACCTATAGCCTCACATTTTGAACCAAATTTCGTACTTTTCAAAACGAGCTTATTTTTCACAAAATTTAAAGGGTAAAACCGTATCTTTTGTGAACTAAAATCGCTATTTTCGAGTAGGGCCAATTTTGCCAAAAGCAACGGGAATAACCTCACTTTTAAACGAAAATCGTTGTTTTCGAGGCGGCCAATTTTCCCCAACAAGCAAAAAAGATGAGGGACTAACTGTTTGGACAAAAATCCACTTTTTGATTGAAAATCACTTCTTCCCAAAATGCCTATCTTTCATGAAAAGGGTAAGCGCATAGCATTACCTTTTAAGTCGAAAATCTCTTCTTACTAAAATCCCTATTTTTGATGAAAAAGGTAAGCCTTTACATTTTGGAAGAAAATCACTTCCTCCCAAAATGCCAAGTTTTTATGAAAAAGGTAAGCCTACAGCCTTACTTTTGGTAGAAAATCATTTCTTCCAAAAAGCCTATTTTTTGATGAAAAAGGTAAGCCTATAGCCTTACTTTTTGGTAGAAAATCACTTCTTCCCAAAATGCCTATTTTTCATGAATAAGATAAGACTATAGCCTTATCTTTCGATCGAGAATCTGTTCTTCCCAAAATGCCTATTTTTATGAAAAAGCTAAGCCTATAGCCTTACCTTTTAGGTCAAAAATCCCTTCTTCCTAAAATACCTATTTTTGATGAAAAAGGTAAGCCTATAGCCTTACCTTTTGGGTCAAAAATCTCTTCTTCCCAAAATGCCTATTTTTCATGAATAAGGTAAGCCTATAGCCTTACCTTTTGGGTTAAAAATCTCTTCGTCCCAAAATGCCTATTTTTCATGAATAAGGTAAGCCTATAGCCTTGCCTTTTAGGTCAAAAATCTCATCTTCCTAAAATGCAATTTTTGATGAAAAACGTAAGCCTATAGCCTCACCTTTTGGGTCAAAAACCTCTTCTTCCCAAAATGCCTATTTTTGATGAAAATGGTAAGCCTATGGCCTTACCTTTTGGTAAAAAATCACTTCTTCCCAAAATGCCTATTTTTCATGAATAAGGTAAGCCTATAGCCTTACCTTTGTAAGCCTATAGCCTTGCCTTTTAGGTCAAAAATCTCATCTTCCTAAAATGCAATTTTTGATGAAAAACATAAGCCTATAGCCATACCTTTTAGGTCAAAAATCTCTTCTTCCTAAAATGCCTATTTTTGATGAAAAAGGTAAGCCTATAGCCTTACCTTTTGGGTCAAAAATCTCTTCTTCCCAAAATGCCTGTTTTTGATGAAAAAGGTAAGCATATAGCCTTACCTTTCGATCGAGAATCTCTTCTTCCCAAGATGCCAATTTTTATGAAAAAGGTAAGCCTATGGCCTTACCTTTTGGTCGAAAATCTCTTCTCTCAAATTGCCTATTTTTGATGAAAAAGGTAAGCCTATAGCCATACCTTTTAGGTCAAAAATCTCTTCTTCCTAAAATGCCTATTTTTGATGAAAAAGGTAAGCCTATAGCCTTACCTTTTGGGTCAAAAATCTCTTCTTCCCAAAATGCCTGTTTTTGATGAAAAAGGTAAGCATATAGCCTTACCTTTCGATCGAGAATCTCTTCTTCCCAAGATGCCAATTTTTATGAAAAAGGTAAGCCTATGGCCTTACCTTTTAGGTCGAAAATCATTTCTCCCAAAATGCCAATTTTTGATGAAAAAGTAAGCCTATAGCCTTACCTTTTGCGTCAAAAATCTCTTCTTCCCAAAATGCCTGTTTTTGACGAAGAAGGTAAGCATATAGCCTTACCTTTCGGTCGAGAATCTCTTCTTCCCAAAATGCCAATTTTTAAGAAAAAGGTAAGCCTATAGCCTTACCTTTTAGGTCAGAAATCTCTGCTTCCCAAAATAACTGTTTTTGATGAAAAACGTAAGCCTATAGCCTTACCTTTTTGTCGAAAATCTCTTCTCTCAAATTGCCTACTTTTGATGAAAAAGGTAAGCCTATAACCTTACCGTTTAGGTCAAAAATCTCTTCTTCCTAAAATGCCTATTTTTGATGTAAAAGGTAAGCCTATAGCCTTACCTTTTAGGTCAAAAATCTCTTCTTCCCAAAATGCATGTTTTTGATGAATAAAGTAAGTCTATCGCCTCATCTTTTGTCGAAAATCCTTTTTTCCCAAAATGCCTATTTTTAATGAAGAGGTCAGCCTATAGCTTTACCTTTTAGGTCGAAAATCTCTTCTCCCAAAATGCCAATTTTTTATGCAAGAGGTAAGCCTATAGTCTTATCTTTTGGCCGAAGATCTCTTCTCCCAAAATGTCAATTTTTTGTGAAAAAGGAAAGCCTATGGCCTTACCTTTTAGGTCCAAAATTCTCTTCTTCCTAAAATGCCTATTTCTGATGAAAAAGTTAAGCCCATAGCCTTACCTTTTAGGTCGAAAATCTTTTCTCCCCAAATGCTTATTTTTGATGCTAAAGGCAAGCCTATAGCCTTACCTTTTTGGTCGAAAATCTCTTCTTCCTAAAATACCTATTTTTAATGAAAAAGGTAAGCCATTAGCCATACCGTTTAGGTCAAAAATCTTTTCTTCCCAAAATGCATGTTTTAGATGAATAAGGCACGCCTGTCGCCTCATCTTTTCTCGAAAATCCCCTTTTCCCAAAATGCCTATTTTTAATAAAGAGGTAAGCCTATAGTCTTATCTTTTGGCCGGAAATCTCTTCTCCCAAAATGTCAATTTTTTATGAAAAAGGTAAGCCTACAGCCTTACTTTTTGGTAGAAAATTATTTCTTCCCAAAATTCCTTTTTTTGATGAAAAAGGTAAGCCTATATCCTTACCTTTTGGGTCAAAATTCTTTTCTTCCCAAAATGCCTGTGTTTGATGAAAAAGGTAAGCATATAGCCTTACCTTTCGGTCGAGAACCCCTTCTTCCCAAAATGCCAATTTTTATGAAAAAGGTAAGCCTATAGCCTTACCTCTTAGGTCGAAAATCTCTTCTCCCAAAATGCAAATTTTTGATGAAAAAGGTAAGCCTACAGCCTTACTTTTTGGTATAAAATCAGTTCTTCCCAAAAATTTTTAATGAAAAAGGTAAGCCTATAGCCTTTCCTTTTGGTAGAAAATCACTTCTTCCCATAATGCCTATTTTTCATGAATAAGGTAAGCCTATAGCCTTACCTTTTAGATCAAAAATCGCTTCTTCCTAAAATGCCTATTTTTGACGAAAAAGGTAAGCCTATAGCCTTACCTTTTGGGTCAAAAATCTCTTCTTCCCAAAATGCCTGTTTTTGATGAAAAAGGTAAGCATATAGCCTTACCTTTGGGTCGAGAATCTATTCTTCCCAAAATACTAATTTTTATGAAAAAGGTAAGCCTATAGCCTTACCTTTTAGGTCAAAAATCTTTCCCCCAAAATGTCAATTTTTGATGAAACAGGTAAGCCTATAGCCTTACCTTTTGGGTCAAAAATCTCTTCTTCCCAAAATGCCTATTTTGAAGAAAAAGGTAAGCCTATAACCTTACCTTTTAGGTCAGAAATCTCTTCTTCCCCAAAAGCCTGTTTTTGATGAAAAACGTAAGCCTATAGCCTTACCTTTTAAGTCGAAAATCTCTTCTGCCAAAATGGCTATTTTTGATGAAAAAGGTAATCCAATAACCTTACCTTTTGGGTCAAAAATCTCTTCTTCCGAAAATGCCTATTTTTGATGAAAAAGGTAAGCCTATAGCCTTACCTTTTAGGTCGAAAATCTCTTCTTCCCAAAATGCCTATTTTTAATGAAAAAAGTAAGCCTATAGCAATAACTGATAGGTCAAAAATCTCTTATTCCCAAAATGCTTGTTTTGATGAATAAGGTAAGCCAATAACCTTACCTTTTGGGTCAAAAATCTCTTCTTCCGAAAATGCCTCTTTTTGATGAAAAAGGTAAGCATATAGCCTTACCTTTCGGTCGAGAATCTCTTCTTCCCAAAATGCCAATTTTTATAAAAAAGGTAAGCCTGTAGCCTTACCTCTTAGGTCGAAAATCTCTTCTCCCAAAATGCCAATTTTTGATGAAAAAGGTAAGCCTACAGCCTTACTTTTTGGTATAAAATCACTTCTTCCCAAAATAACTATTTTTGATGAAAAAGGTAAGCCTATGGCCTTACTTTTTGGTAGAAAATCACTTCTTTCCAAAATGCCTATTTTTCATGAAAAAGGTAAGCCTATAGCTTTACCTTTTAGGTCAAAAATCTTTTCTTCCTATAATGCCTATTTTTAATGAAAAAGGTAAGCCTATAGCCTCACCTTTTGGGTCAAAAATCTCTTCTTCCTAAAATGCCTATGTTTTGATCAAAAAGGTAACCCTATGGCCTTACCTTTTGGTAGAAAATCACTTCTTCCCAAAATGCCTATTTTTCACGAATAAGGTAAGCCTATAGCCTTACCTTTCGATCGAGAATCTCTTCTTCCCAAAATGCCTATTTTTATGAAAAACGTAAGCCTGTAGCCTTACCTTTTAGGTCAAAAATCTCTTCTTCCCAAAATGCGTGTTTTGATGAAAAACGTAAGCCTATAGCCTTACCTTTTGGTCGAAAATCTCTTCTCTCAAATTGCCTATTTTTGATGAAAAAGGCAAGCCTATTGCCTTACCTTTTAGGTCGAAAATCTCTTCTTACCAAAATGCCTATTTCTAATGAAAAAGAAAGCCTATAGCCTTACCTTTTTAGTCAAAAATCTCTTATTCCCAAAATGCCTGCTTTTGATGAAAATGGTAAGCATATAGCCTTACCTTTCGGTCGAGAATCTCTTCTTCCCAAAATGCCTATTTCTTTGAAAAAGGTGAGCCTATAGCCTTACCTTTTAGGTCGAAAATCTCTTTTTCCCAAAATGCCTATTTTGATGAAAAAGGTAAGCCTGTAGCCTTACCTTTTAGGTCAAAAATCTCTTCTTCCCAAAATGCCTATTTTTGATGAAAAAGGCAAGCCTATTGCCTTACCTTTTAGGTCAAAAATCTCTTCTTCTCAAAATGCCTATTTTTGATGAAAAAGGTAAGCCTATAGCCTTACCTTTTAGTTCGAAAATCTCTTCTTACCAAAATGCTTGTTTTGATGAATAAGGTAAGCCAATAACCTTACATTTTGGATCAAAAATCTCTTCATATGAAAATGTCTATTTTTGATGAAAAAGGCAAGCCTATTGCCTTACCTTTTAGGTCAAAAATCTCTTCTTCTCAAAATGCCTATTTTTGATGAAAAAGGTAAGCCTATAGCCTTACCTTTTAGTTCGAAAATCTCTTCTTACCAAAATGCTTGTTTTGATGAATAAGGTAAGCCAATAACCTTACATTTTGGATCAAAAATCTCTTCATATGAAAATGTCTATTTTTGATGAAAAAGGCAAGCCTATTGCCTTACCTTTTAGGTCAAAAATCTCTTCTTCTCAAAATGCCTATTTTTGATGAAAAAGGTAAGCCTATAGCCTTACCTTTTAGTTCGAAAATCTCTTCTTACCAAAATGCCTATTTCTAATGAAAAAGTAAGCCTATAGCCTTACCTTTTTGGTCAAAAATCTCTTCTCCCCAAAATGCCTGCTTTTGAAGAAAATGGTAAGCATATAGCCTTACCTTTCGGTCGAGAATCTCTTCTTCCCAAAATGCCTATTTCTTTGAAAAAGGTGAGCCTATAGCCTTACCTTTTAGGTCGAAAATCTCTTTTTCCCAAAATGCCTATTTTCATGAAAAAGGTAAGCCTGCAGCCTTACTTTTTGGTTGAAAATCACCTCTTCCCAAAATGCCTATTTCTGATGAAAAAGGTAAGATTATAGCCTTACCTTTTAGGTCGTAAATCTTTTCTCCAAAAATGCCTATTTTTTGTGAAAAAAGGCAAGCCTATAGCCTTACTTTTTGGTATAAAATCACTTCTTCCCAAAATAACTATTTTTGATGAAAAAGGTAAGCCTATAGCCTTACCTTTTGGTAGAAAATCACTTCTTCCCAAAATGCCTATTTTTCATGAATAAGGTAAGCCTATAGTCTTACCTTTTAGGTCAAAAATCTCTTCTTCCTAAAATGCCTATTTTTAATGAAAAAGGTAAGCCTATAGCCTCACCTTTTGGGTCAAAAATCTCTTCTTCCTAAAATGCCAATTTTTGATGAAAAAGGTAAGCCTATGGCCTTACCTTTTGGTAGAAAATCACTTCTTCCCAAAATGCCTATTTTTCACGAATAAGGTAAGCCTATAGCCTTGCCTTTCGATCGAGAATCTCTTCTTCCCAAAATGCCTATTTTTATGAAAAACGTAAGCCTATAGCCTTACCTTTTAGGTTAAAAATCTCTTCTTCCCAAAATGCCTGTTTTGATGAAAAACGTAAGCCTATAGCCTTACCTTTTGGTCGAAAATCTCTTCTCTCAAATTGCCTATTTTTGATGAAAAAGGCAAGCCTATTGCCTTAACTTTTAGGTCAAAATCTCTTCTTCTCAAAATGCCTATTTTTGATGAAAAAGGTAAGCCTATAGCCTACCTTTTAGGTCGAAAATCTCTTCTTACCAAAATGCCTATTTCTAATGAAAAAGTAAGCCTATAGCCTTACCTTTTTGGTCAAAAATCTCTTCTTCCCAAAATGCCTATTTTGATGAAAAAGGTAAGCATATAGCCTTACCATTCGGTCGAGAATCTCTTCTTCCCAAAATGCCCATTTTTATGAAAAAGGTGAGCCTATAGCCTTACCTTTTAGGTCGAAAATCTCTTTTTCCCAAAATGCTTATTTTGATGAAAAAGGTAAGCCTGCAGCCTTACTTTTTGGTAGAAAATCACTTCTTCCCAAAATGCCTATTTCTGATGAAAAAGGTAAGATTATAGCATTACCTATAATCTCGTAAAAGTTCGTAAATCTTTTCTCCCAAAATGCCTATTTTTGGTGAAAAAAAGGCAAGCCTATAGCCTTACGTTTTGGTATAAAATCACTTCTTCCCAAAATGCCTATTCTTTTATGAAAAAGGTAAGCCTGCAGCCTTACTTTTTGGCAGAAAATCACCTCTTCCCAAAATGCCTATTTTCTATGAAAATGGTAAGCCTGCAGCCTTACTTTTTGGTAGAAAATCTCTCCTCCCAAAATGTATATTTCTGATGAAGAAGGTAAGCCTATTGCCTTAACTTTTAGGTCGAAAATCTCTTCTCCCAAAATGCCTATTTTTTGATGAAAAAGGCAAGCCTATTACCTTACCTTTTAGGTCAAAAATCTCTTCTTCCCAAAATGCCTGTTCTTGATGAAAAAGGTAAGCCTATTGCCTTACCTTTTAGGTCGAAAATCTCTTCTCCCAAAATGTTTATTTTTGATGAAAAAGGCAAGCCTATTGCCTTACCTTTTAGGTCAAAAATCTCTTCTTCCCAAAATGCCTGTTCTTGATGAAAAAGGTAAGCCTATTGCCTTACCTTTTAGGTCGAAAATCTCTTCTCCCTAAATGCCTATTTTTGATGAAAAAGGCAAGACTATAGCCTTACCTTTTAGGTCAAAAAGCTCTTCTTCCCAAAAAGCCTGTTTTGATGAAAAACGTAAGCCTATAGCCTTACCTTTTAGTTCAAAAATCTCTTCTTCCCAAAAAGCCTGTTTTGATGAAAAAGGTAAGGCTATAGCCTTACCTTTTAGGTCGAAAATCTCTTCTTCCCAAAATGCCTATTTTGATGAAAAAGGTAAGCCTGCAGCCTTACTTTTTTTTAGAAAATCACGTCTTCCCAAAATGCCTACTTCTGATGAAAAAGGTAAGCCTATAGCCTTACCTTTTAGGTCGAAAATCTCTTCCTCCAAAATGCATATTTTTGATGAAAAAGGTAAGCCTATCGCCTCATCTTTTGTTCGAAAATCTCTTCTTCCCATAATGCAAATTTTTGATGAAAAAGGTAAGCCTATAGCCTTACCTTTTAGGTCGAAAATCTCTTCACCCAAAATGCCAATTTTTGATGAATAAGGTAAGTCTATCGCGTCATCTTTTGGTCGAAAATCTCTCCTTCCCAAAAATGCCTATTTTTGATGAAAAGGTTAGCCTATAGCCTTACCTCTTAAGTCAAAAATCACTTCTTTCCAAAATGCCTTGTTTGATGAAAATGGTAAGCCTATAGACTTACTTTTTGGTGGAAAATCACTTCTTACCAAAATTGCTATTTTTGATGAAACAGGTAAAGCAGAAATGGCCCAAAAGTTTTTGGAGCTAATTGGAATCCCTAAAGCGTACGCATGAAATGAATGCTGGGATAAATATTTCTAGAAACATTTGTGATCATTGTAATGTGACCTCAGATTGACAACAAAACACTAACATTCATGAGATGAACGTTAATTTTGTTTCTTTTAATCCAGAACTTCTACTGCCTAAAAACTACTACTTTTAATATGAGGCCTGGCTCAAACGTCAAGCCAGAGTCATGCCAAGCTAAAAAATTCAATTAGCACGGCTGTACCATGGCAATGGCTTGGTGTCTGAATCGAGCTAGGCCTCTAACTTGACATGAATAGGTGGTACGTAGCCACTGGCTACACATGATCTTGTCACTGATTAAGTTTTCACAGTAATGCTGTGCTAGAAAACATTTTTCGCCATGGTCCGTCCTTTGCTAAGTTTTCAAAAACAAGGTCCTTCTTGCATGCAGATCAGTAAAGTTGTCCTTGCCGCGATTTCGAATCCCTTTATGTCACCTGATTCTGGCTTGACATGGATTCGCAATGGTGTAATCCTCTGACTTTGAAGCCAAATTAGTCAGGAGGAGTGCGTTCGATACCCGATAGGGACCCAACCACCAGTTGCTTTGAACACTGCTGATTCGTATCCCCAACAAGTACGCTTATAGACATCAGAGTAAATTTTAGTCATGCTAAAAACAGTCTTTGTCGACACTCCCATCATCTAAAATTTGCTATGCTTTCTGGTTGGCTAATTTCTCTTGCCTAATTCATTTTGCCTGACCATTTTCTATGACGGTGCTTTTTTGCAGTGCTATCCAAAACCAGGTACAGTAGCCCTAAAAAAGCTAAATTTGCTAATCTTAAACCAATAAGATCGGGAATGTCTGGGAAGATAATTTGGTCCTTGGTCTTCTTGACATGACAAAACGCTTTGCAGATCGGTTGTGCAATCAAATTTGGGTGATTTTCAAACAGGAGTAAAAATTTCGAGACACTGCGTAGTTCTCTGAAGGTGAAGGTGAAGTTGCGGTCTCAGCGTCAAGCGCTGCGATCGCAGAAATAGCTACCCGCTAATCGAGTCCGCAACCCCTTGTCATGACGCTCAAAAGATGCTGGTGGGATTTGAACCCCGTCCGCCCGACTGTTCTGGCTGCAACATCAGTGGATTACAACAAGGCGCCACAACACTCTAATAGCCTTACTCCATAGGGACCCTCAATTTACGCTCAGATCATTGAAAAGTTGTTGTTGTTGTTGCTCCTTCACGAAGGGCCTTATTTCCTTCGAGCTGTAATTGTAAAAATGTCAGAAAACGTCAATCAGCGACGAGTTTCTGTCGCCTCATCGTCTGCTGGTCAGATAGTAGCTTACAGGGAAGCGGTTTTTGCGATTATAGCCAGAATGATTCTATACCGATTAATGATACCTATTTTTACATATTATGGCATATTTTTATATTCATGGGAAGGGAATACTTGCATCTGCAGATTGTGCAAAGTTTTTATTAAAGATTTAGGGTTTTTGTAGGTTTATTTGGGACATTGTAAAATAGGTTTTAAATTATCTTGTTGGCGTTAATTAGCTTATTAGCTATGTATATATTTGTATTTTTTTCTTGCCAACGTAAGATGAATTGTTAATAACAATAACAATAATAATAATACAATAATAACAATAATAATAATAGCAGTTCTATACTGATGTTGAGGTTTTTTAGACCCGATGGTCGTGAGACAAGAACGTAGCTGGTAATTTGGCCACATATTGGATCTTTTAGCTATATTCGAGAAAAAATCCGGATCGAACGATAGCTAGATCCAGTTCGAATGTACACAATCGTGATAATATGTCCAATGCCAATTAGGTGAGAGGCCGAAAGGCGTAAACAGTTTTCGTCTAGTAACTGAAGCTAAGCTCGACGTCAAAACTCACGTCGTCGTCCTCCTTCGGAAAGGACGTTAAACTAGGAGTCCCATGCCTGGATGCGGCATAGACAGTGGCCTATATTAGATTTCAGTAGCTAGAAATCCTGACAAGCCCACTCAAAACAAATTGAAAAACAAAAGCCACTTAATCGAACATTTTTTAGAACAGCTAAAAGGTTTCAGGACGGAGTTAATCCATTTTTGCAAGCGAAGGGAAATGGGTCGTAGTTGTAGCATTATCACTTCAAACAAAAAGCGAAACTAGAACGCACAATGGAATCTAGTTCTCTAACTGGATGCCATTTTTCAAATTCTGTACCAGATTGTAATCACAAAATGTAACTTTGAAATGGTTGAAATAGATACTTTTCCCGATAACGAAAATACTTGCAGTCGTTACAGTTCAACTATTTGTTGGAATCTGCCATTAGGATGGTTTATTTAAGACAATAGATGACACAACAATCTTTTATGTACACAAAGTTAAAAAGTTTAATATTTACAGTCAACTTCTGCGAGGTATGGTACGTCATCGACAGTATAGGATTGCACATCTGTGTCTGTAGCGTTTATCCTTGGAACAACACTTTCAAGAAGGTCCCTGAAGGCCTAAAAGAGACATATTCCTCGTTATAATTCAAATCGTCAAAAGTTGGGGTAAAATTCTACCGGGTTAGTCAATAAAACGATCCCTGTTCGAAAAGTACACAAATTTAAAAAAAATGACACCGATAATTGCCTTGCTTCTTGCCAATGTGTTGATTAGATCATGGGTTCTGGGAAACATGGAAGTTCTTATTAGATTAATTATCGTTGTAAAGAATCAGAACTGTCAGGCCTATCTTTGTGTGTTTTTTGTCTTTCCTCCCTCCCCGTTGTCCTGTCCATTACCATTTTCAGTGTGCTCTCATTCACTTTCCTCATCATCGCCATCGCCATGTTGTTTTCAATGTTTTCAACAGCCTCATTTCGGTCAGTGAGAGCTCCTTCAATGGGGAGAGTGCTGAGCCATAGCGGATGGAACGAACGAAAGGGGAAGAGAGAAACGATTCCAAGAGCTTCAATAAATCATATAGAAACCAGGCTTAACCAACATACCTCGCATGCATCTCTTTCCATGTTATTGCCCCAGATGTAAAGATTCCTCAGTACCTGATTTGGATACAAACACCGGGCCAATGCGCAAAGTCCTCTTCCATTTATTGTATTGCCTCGAACCACCAAACTACGAGAAAATGATATCATCAAATATCAGTTTTCATTAAGATTAAAATACCACAACATACAACTTTATATTATGCTGTACCATCCATAGTGAAAAAAGACATCGGGTCTTCACTATGGACGGCACTTACAAATCAAATTAGTTTTCTATACACAAACACATATACAAAAGAGACAACAAAACAAGAAAGCCAAGGCAAATTACTGGTCAAAGAAATTGGAGCTTTTCAACTCGTAGCTTTAAAAAGAGAGAAAAATATTGCAGTGCATGGTTCATCCCAGTAATTCACCTCAGCAATGCGGAAAAAAGAAAACAAACAACAAAATAGCACAACACGAAATTACTAGGGAGCTGCCACTGCTGGGTTTTGAATTTGAGTATCAATCAAATCAGCCAGAATTTTGATGAATAAGATCGTCGCATCCAGCATTCTGTTTTCAACAGTGCCAGAAGATGGATCTCCAAAAAAATCCATGACAAAGAGCATCATCATCGAAATTATTGATGCTGGCGATCTCTAGCTTGGAACATCAGAAAGCTAATAAAAGAGATCTCTACAAAGTACGTCATATAGGGAGCAACACAGAAGAAAATGCTAGGCACAAAACAAACTGGGCTGAGGCAGTCAAAGTATGTTTAAAGCGATGTTCATTTAGGGCAATGAAATTCACGCGGAATTTTCCCAATAGCTGAACACCCAAAATGTCACAGATTTTGTATGCTTAGTTTCCTAGTGATCT
The DNA here is from genome assembly GCA_964019985.1 of Aurelia sp. 4 Dawson et al 2005. Taxonomy (NCBI): domain Eukaryota; kingdom Metazoa; phylum Cnidaria; class Scyphozoa; order Semaeostomeae; family Ulmaridae; genus Aurelia; species Aurelia sp. 4 Dawson et al 2005. The sequence goes on from OZ026509.1 coordinate 3,631,112, forward strand.
TTGCCAGTGGTCAACACTTCAAGAAGTTTATGTTAAACTGACACAAAGATTTAGAATTTCTTGTCTCACCGTCGAGTAAATTCCATTCGAGTAGCGCATTATGGAAATAAGTGCCAGCGAAACGAGCTGCTCTGCTGAATGGTTGTTCAGAACCTGTGAGATTTCTCTAGCTTTACTGAATTTGTCGATCTAAATATAAATGTTGGGACTTGTTACAGTTGTTTGAGGGGTCCATAGATTGATTACAACATCGATGTTATCACCATTGCTTTGCTCGCAGGGGGTCTCATTTCTCAGCCTTGTCCTTGGGCCTTGAAAAGCTCTCAGCAGCCTGGACCTACCGAGTGTCCTTAAATGGTGTATCATTGATTGAAAGGGGTCTACTATAGCGGGGCGGTTAGGCGGATTCGGCCTTACATTGGACGCAGAATACAGTTTCTGCGAGGAAATCAGTGCTGTTTACGGTATTCCCATTGCTACGCAGTTGTGGAAAATTGGAATCTTGAAACGAGCGGTTCACGATTTTTCATATCCTTCGTAAAAAATTTCATTGGATTATAGGCATGATGTATTACACTGCATTCACACTGACCCGTTAAACCAGCTTTGTCTCAGCCTGTTTAAATTTCAACCACTCAGATCACTGGATTTGTTTTGTGTAATGGACCAATCAGAAGGCCTTATTCAAAAACCTGGTTTAATTTAAGCTGGTTTAACTTGCAGTGTGAATAGTGCACTAGAAACATAAATGATACCGTGAAGATGAATTTACTCACGTGATTAAAGTATTATTGCCAGTAGCCAACGCATCACTGATGTATTCTGCCCCATGGTCTTCAATTCGATTATAAGCGAGGTTCAAGTGCTCCAGGGGTGTATTATGTTTTAAGAGCTGAGCAATGCAATAGGCTCCGTCTCGAGAGATTCGATTTCTGAGAAAGAAAGCAAAGGTAGCAGAGTATGGTTGTAGTAATTGTAAAAGTAAAATCGCCAACCAAACTTTGTCTTCTTCCTTATTGTTCTTCTGTTGATTGTGATGTTCGTTTTTTCCTCAGACTCCTTCCATCAAAACATTAGGCCCATCAACAGACCCAGTCCCCAAACAAGAATCTCGTTTGCACTACCTCATGTGACTTCTTATCCTAAGACAGACCCTAAAATAATTTTACGAAAGTGGTCTTTAAAAAGACGTTAAGAATAAAACACATACGCTCTCAGGTCAAGATGAGTTAGAGTAAGGTTGAACATCAGGTTTTCAGCTAGTCTTTCAGCTCCAAAATTACGGATATCATGTTTTGATAGGTGCAACTCGCGAAGACGACTGTTAACCTAGGGACAGAGAAAGATCTTTCTTATATTCCAATAATTATTTACAATAAAAACCTACTAGTGACGTTATTTACAAATACTTAACGAGACTACAGCGAAGATGCAAAATACTGTGACTAGTCCGTGCCGTGGCATCACACAAAACTATTACTTCTTACTTATGAATAATCAAAGGAAAGCAACAAGCCACAAACAATGAAGCAAAAAAGACACAACCATCTCTCATAAATCAGATATCTGATGGCAAATGTCCGCGAATAGCAATAGACAAGATTATAAACAACACAGAGAGGTTATAAACAAAAAGCTCGAGAGAATGTCAGTGCAGCACCATGGAGTTTGGTCTGCTACTGGGGTAGATACGTACTCAACTTTGTTTTCGTCATAAATTAAAATACCTAACACTAAGATTAAGAAAATTTGCAGTTAGGCTAAAATTTTGGTGCTGAATAAGAATTTGAGGTCAGAAAGTTAATATGAAGCAATCTAAAGAAATTTCTGAAATTCCAAACCGAGGCCTCTTAGTTGAAAAGGTGTATCATGCAATATTTAAACACACGTAAGATTTCATTGTTTATGATTAGCTGCAACCACCACAAAGAGGACCATTACGGAAATAAGATCAACTCGATCTTTTAATGTTATCCCTCCGACTACAATTAGAGGTGTTTTAAATTGTATCTATCAAATTCGTTACGTAAATTGTATAGTAACTATTTTGTGCTTTGAATGAAAGTCATGCCGGCATGGGATTCATGTCGGGTCTCATGTAAAAGGCCTCTAAGTTGAGGTCTTACCGATGTAACTGTGTAAAAATCGAGAACATTAGAGCTACAAATCATCTAGACTTATGACGATGAGTCCCTTGTATCCCTGCGGTAAACCTTGCTCAAGAGGGACTCATAATGAAACAGCGAGAAACCCGGCCCTTTCTCCTGCATTCGATCATGATTCGATCGATCGAGTCAGGATCGAACGACTGCCGTAGCTCTGTTCAACTTCAACGGTCACTCCTCGGAAAGAAAATGCGACAAAAACCACGTTAAGGAGACATTTAATCAACGAAACTTGGTATAAATCTGAAGAAGGAAATTCACATTACCTGGTGAGTGCAAAGCAAGTCTCTCAACGCTACATTTTCCATGTTTTTAAGACCAAAACAAACCAGAGAAAACTTCAGCCACCTGCTATAGCAACTTTGTTCAAAACCTAGTCAACTGAATCATTCGAATCGAAAATTCGACATCATTGTTCTCTGCCAAATCTCACAATCTGATTGGTATGTTAGGAATTGCGAAGTTTGGGCCTAAATAGGGCCAACTTTTTCAGAGTAATACTATGAGTCTCTATTGCCTGAAGCGAGGCCTGAAGCGCCATCATCAACTCAAAGAGCACAGGGCAACAAGAGACTCATCGTCATCAGTCTACAACTTATCTACAACGGCTAGACAGACACGGGGCGCAATTTCTAGGACACCTGGTTTATAATAACATACCTTCAACATGTTTGCAATATGAACTGTTGTTTCTTCCTAAATAAAAATAAACGTTATTACAGACATTCGCGTTTTCATCTGAATTGAATCCCCTAGGAGAGTACTCATTAACTTTCAATACGGGGAGGGGGGTGCGAGCCAATATGTGGGGTTTCGAAATCTTACGTTGAATTAATGAAAGGGGTCTGCAAATAACAAGACAAAATTCAATATTTGGGGTCCACACTCTGAAAAAAGGGCGGCTCATTACAGTAGCCCAGTCAACAACTGTTGTTCTGATTAGAGGTTCAAGAAAAAGAAAATAATATTGGAGCATCTACAACGTTAGACTTAAATTTGGGGTCCAGCAAAGAGTTGCATGAAGCCCCCCACATTGGAAGTAAGGGAGAACCCCTGGGTAAAGTATGGCCACAGATTCACACTTCATGACACCTAAGTGCCAAGAAATGCTGGTAAAGTTGTTGCAACTTCTTGGATGAGAAAAACAAACTCCAGACAACAGGTTACTTCGTATGGAATCTATCGTTCTTAAAGTGAGTTCCTTGCTCTTCCTCTACTCTGGAATACAGAAGGCCGTCCAGCAATTTGATTGGCTATGCAAAAACAATAGCAAACAGATTACTTCTCAAAACCTCTCCAATGATTCGAATAACAACAGTGAAATCTAATCACTGAGCAACAAACATTGTAACGTCGCTTTGTTGTTTGAAATTGACGTTGCATAGCTACCATTGCCTAGCCAGCCGTAAAATCCATAATGGCTGCTAATGCACCCATTTTCTGGGCACATTTGACCGAAGTGTACTAGGGTGCTTCGTGTGAAGATCCAAGAGCAAGCACATTAAAAATCATCATTATTTTCAAATTACACCGTTTTTCATATTCCTGCTAGCTTTGCAGTTGTGACATTCTCAATTTACCAAATCGTAAATCATAACAAATACTGACTCTCGCTTATAGCTAAACAGTTTTTTTTTCAGAAAAATGCAACCCGATTTTATTGACGATTCTTGAGGAAATAATTTGATGAACAATGATAGATTTTGTAACAGAATAGCATCAGTTGCTTTTGTTGACACCTAAATTCAAAGACAAAGGAAATTCTCTCAGACAGTACTTCAAAACAAACAATGCTGCAAAAAGTTTCCCTGAAACCCAGGTAGCTAGCCTGCTTGTCATGAACATGCATTTCAAATTAATTAAACAAGATTGATTTGATGTTTTGTGAACATATCCTTTTGTGATATCTTTGTTGTCACTATTTTCATGCTTATTGCTTCATTCATGAGTCCATGGTTCATGAAAAGAGCCCCAATACAGAGAAGACGGCACTTTCAGAGTATGCTGGTTGTATAGGTCTCTAAAATTTTCAAGTTTTGCAAAGATCTGCCGTTTACGCATATCGAGCAGAATTGCCTCTAGAGTTTTGGCCGGTCTCCATTATTAAAATGAATACTGTAGTAGCTACATAAACCCCTGGGAGGCTTATCTAGTTTCGGACAGTCCAAAGGGGGGCTTAACAGAGAGAGGGGCTTATTATAGAGGGTGGCCTGTGTTCCAGACCACTTGGAATTTTCAAGTGGTCTGGATCACAGGCTATATAGAGGGGCTTATTTACGAAATCAAATGTCTTGGATACGAATAAAAGCTTTTCAGTTCTTTTACTCCATATTTTGCGGACCCAACATACAATTTTACAAGTCGAATGCATAAATTCGGCACAGATCACAAGCCACATAAAAAAAGGCTAGCTTGTTTCCCTGCATAAATGGAAAATCTTTGGTAATTTCTAAACCTTGATATAAGTGGGGGAGGGCTTAATAGAGAAGGGGTCTTATTTGAACATTTTGCCCAGGGTGGAGGGGTTTGTTAGAGAGGGGGGCTTATTCGAGAGGGGGGCTTTAAAGAGAGGGGGCTTATTAGAAAGGGGTCTTATTGGAAAGGGGGCTTGATAGAGAGGACGCTTATTAGTAAAGGGACTTAATAGAGAGGGGGGTTATTAGAGAGGGGTCTTATACGAGAGGGGGCTTAATAGAGAGGGAGGCTCATTAGAGAGGGGGCATAATAGAGAGGGGGGCTAAATGGAGCCTTTACAGTAGGAAGCTCAGATGCATACGCTCTCCAAGTAATGATTCTAAGTGAAAAACGAACGGTGTACATACTTGTTTGCTGAAGAATAATGGCCTGTCCAGATTGATAAGTTTGATAGTTCCATTGTGATTAAGAACTGTTGCGTACGCAATTACACTCTCAGTTCTCTGGGGAATGAAACAGATGAAGACATTACTTCACGTATTCGTGACAAAGTTCTGCAGTCCGGGAGTCGAGGACCTAAAGTCTTTTGTAAATAGATAGCCGTGGTCCAACCATGCTCAATCAGATTTTCTTGCAAGGTTGCCCGATTTCGCTTGAAATTTGGAACGAAGCTTTTGTGCTATTATCAAATCTACTGGGCAAATTCTTATTATCTTGTGCGTTTAATTCTAGGTCGAATGATATCTAAATTTGTTCGGTATATTCTGAAGATCTGCCATGGTAAAAAAAAGACTCTTGATCACTGTCAGAGACCTTAAGACCTTAAGCGACCTTAAGAGCGAGCACGAGCATATATCGAGGGGAGAAGAATATCTCTAAAAATCTGCATCTGGCATTTATTTACAGCACCAACTTTGTAGCACAAACTTCCGTATTCAATTCGATCATTGGATTAACTGTGAAGTTTTAAGTAATCACTGAAGACATACCTATTCAGGTCGTATTACTCTAAGATGTCGGATTTTAGAAAATATGAACAATAAGGTCAAAACTAAGTTTTTAAAAGTATTGATTAATTTGATCTTATGATGGCGTTTTTTACTGAATAGTTTAGATATTTCAAGTAAATTTCTTTTGTAACTTTATGTAATTTAGCTATATCCTGGACTCAAATTTTAATACTTATGTTGTTAAGCGCCATAGAGCCCTGGGGAAATATGGCGCTATAGAAGTGGCTATATCATTATTATTTAGGTGGTTTAGAAGCTAGGAATTTTAACAATACCAAAAAAGATACGAGAACTGCATCGCCACCAAATCCACTTCTAAACCAAAACAGATAGAATGTCCGAGGCAGACGTTTAGATATATCCTTTTTCCCTCTCTTTTCTATGAAGAGTGAAAAATTACAATATTCACAAGGCATCCCAAAAAACTGCGCCCCATTTGTGTGCCTGCTGTGGAGGAGGCATATGTTCTATTGTCCGTATCTTGATACACTGCATAGGATAGGCTTCTTAATCGTAGAAACAATCAAGCGAATGGTTGCTGATTTATGGCAGACCAAAGTAAAAAAGTAAACTCTTCAAAGACAGCACTTCTATTGTTCTCAAGCAATGTCAAAATGGAACACATTTTAAAGGAAAGGGTCCTACCACGGTCTTTGATTATTTTCTACATCTTTAGAGAAAATAACGAAAACTGTAATAATTCTCTGGTTTTCAATTCAAACATACCGAAAAGTTGGTGCCAATCGATTGGCCTTTGAAAGAGCTTTTCATTTGATATATAATTTTCTCGGGAAATATCTAATTCGGGAAACACTACCAATTCCTGTAAAAGAACAATAATCAAAAAAGAGTTATTGTACGTCCATGGGTTTCCGCTATCTAAGGCTAATTAAAGATTTTTACCACAAATCGTTTGCTTGAATATAGATTATAAAGATAACAGGCTTGTGTACAGTTGCGTGATCTAGCCCCTTTAAAGGATAAGTCTGGGGTTGATAAAATTATTGTTAAAAAGTAACCTTACCAACTGTTGAACACCAATCGTGAGTTCTTTCCAAGTTATGATGCCTCCAAATTTCATAAATAGACCATTTCGACAATTAAAATCGGAGACTGGGGAGAGCGGTTTGTTCTGGTAAATGGCGGATGCAGTTCTGGTAAATGGCTGCCGCGGAATGAGCCCGTTGAAGTGAATAATGTTAACATGGCAATCGCTACTGCATAAAAACGCAGCAATGGAGTTGTCTTAGGATTTACTCAAATAGCTGACCATGCAAAATACAGACAAACGTGTAATTTACCTCTATTCGCAACTGATTTCCTTTTCAGCCTTATTTCAGTGCTACAAACTACAATGCCTACTTCGAGTTTAGGCCCTTTTCGCATAACATGACGAAGTACATAATGCATTTGAAATATTTAGAATAAGACAGCTTACTCTGACTTCGATTTTTCAAGTGAATGGAATTCAACTGAAGTGTTTAACTTCGAATATTCTTGTTGAATTCGATTAAAATTGACGCGAGGAAAATGTTCGAACATAATTCGAATTTTCTTAATTTGACGGTTGAACGTACACCAAAACTGATATTTCAAAACTGAAATTCTAAAACAGCGCCGATGCTGTCGCGATCGTCGCCACAGCTTGTTTACAGCAAACTCAATGTTTACATTATATTCACTTCAACAGCCCAACTACGCGGCAGCCATTTACCAGAACTGTATCCGTCATTTACCAGAACAAACCGCTCTCCCCAGTCTCCGATTTTAATTGTCGAAATGGTCTATTGGCTATTGAATCTTATTAAGTTAAGACCAAAAACCGTCGCCATTTTCGATTTTGTACGACTGTGCGAAGGTGCGATAAGGAGGCTAGGAATGTGAATGGTGTTTATCAACAAATTTGGCATCCTCGTTCAGGTCAACGTGAAGTGACGTCATATAGAATGACGTCATTTCGCACTTCTTAGTAGATTGAAATATCTATTTTTCCAGATACGAAGAGAAAAAAATTCAAAAAAAATTCAAAAAAGTAATGCACACCATTCTCAACAGTGTAGTAACAACCCCGGACTTGCCCTTTAAAGAAAGAGTAACGAGTCTCACCAAATCTGTCTCTGCCAGGTCAATGTCGTCTAAGATGGTATTCACTTGCAATGCACCAGCTATTGCCATGCCCCCTTTATTATCAATCTTATTCCCGTTCATTTTCAATGTCCTCAAAGTTTCATTTATCTGCAAAGAAAAGAACATGAGTTAGATCATAATATGAATGGCTTCTGTTGATCCGCTGAATTTCAATTTTTCCTAACGGATGAGTCAAAAAAGGCCCGGCGTTTTAAACTCCACTGCTCTCTGAGAACATAAGCAATAATAGTTTGCTATACCTCATTGAATCGTGGGTTGTTAGACACAGCAGTTGTGTTCCGTTGCCATTGCAGCCCGGGGGGGGGGGTACTCATATATTTTTCCGTACGGGGACGTGCCGCTGAACAGGGCATCATTTTCAGGATTCCGACTCCGGGACAGGGTATCATTTTCGTAAAAATCTGCTCCATGACAGGGTCCATATTTGTCATTTTTGACTCCGAAAGGTCGTTTCAGGCCATTTTCACTCTGCGAGTATGATCAAAATCGCTTAGACGGCAATATTTCCACATTTTTCGATAGATTTCGTACAAATTTCCTTGCAGAGTACGACTTTGTCCAAAGAAACTAAAGGACAGGGTATTGTTTAAGAAAGTTTGACTCCGTGACAGGGTATCATTTTCGGGAATTTGACTCCGGGACAGGGTAGCTTTTTAGATTTTCCAGCGGCACGTCCCCGTATGTTCGTAGTCCAAGTACCCCCCCCCCCCGGGCGTTGCGGAGGGTGAAATTACTCGCTACATCTCCTCCGCACAAACGTATAAATTTCCTCCGCAACAGCACGTACATTGAAAAATAAATGCGTTGTGTAATTACCCATAATTGAATAGCTACTATCTTCAATTATTTTTAGAACTTTTCCTGGCTGAAATTGAGGGATTTTCTCGAAAATTTCTTGGCGAGAAACTTTAAATAAGCTGCTAAAATTACGAGCAACTTTTCCTAATGTTTCCCTCACACAGATGACTTCAGAATGCTTTAACACGTGCTATCCTTGGGGGTTGAGAAAGTCTTTCTCCAGTATACATTACTTATTCAGGGGGATTCCATTCGCCAATGAAGGCAAATTACATGAACACATCCAAAAGTCATTATTGATAGGAAGCAGAACAAAGGAAAATCTGCTTGTTGCTTTCATTCTCGTTTTTGCAGTTTTTCGAAAAAAGCGTTCTACAGAAAATCTCCCAATTCGACGGGAAGAGAGGGTCGATTAAAGCCGGGTAAATTACTGAACCTAATGTGACATATTAGGAATATAACAAGACAGTTTTCAATATCATTGCTTTGATATTCAGGGAGCAGGAGTTTTTCAAACACCGGGCGTTTTTATTGACTCAACCCCGGTAAATTTGAAAAATCACCAACATTTGATTATTTGCCCAATCTTCAACTTCTTTTTTGGATAGTAAATTACAGACCAAATTTTTTTCTCAATTTCGCTCATCAAGCGATTGATTTGAAAATGAAGGTAAACGCGAAAAAGTGAAGTTGCCGTTTTTTCGCGCCAAGCACTGGGATTGCAGAAATAGGCCTCCTAGAGAAGAGAAAATTCGAAAACTAGAAGTGTTCTGGATAGGATGCCTTAGAAGCATGGTTAAGGGTGGCTGGACACGTAAGAATGTTGATGAAGGTGAATATAGCTTTCAATATATAAATCAACAAGTACAAGATATAGTTCAAACAGTTCCCCTGCGAGAGTTCATACATGAACAATATTTAAGATACATTGCACATGTATGTAGACACGAGAACAGTTCCATCACAAAAAACTATTATTTGCAAAGGCTTCGAAGAAATACTTTCGGGATCCATGCCTGAAAAGTGCTGGTATATTGGGAATGTCCGTTGAACAAGCGAAGAAGGAAACACAAAATAAGCACAAGTTCGCCGAGCTGGTCCAAAAAACGGGCCAGCTCGCTTCTCTGACTTTGAAGAAGTTGTTTGGAGAGATCTACAGGTACAGTTAGGTAAGCGCTAATCGAGTCCGCGACCCCTTGTCAGGGCGCTCATGTCGTGGGGCCCTACCGGGCTTCCCGGGGGGGGGGGTAACTTGAGTTTCCAAGATACCGGGTTGTGCCATTCAAATCGTAAAAGTACCACCCATAATTCGGAAAACTTTCTCAAAAGTATACCCATAAATCCGGAGAAATTTCTGAAAATCATACCCATAAATCCGGGAATGCCAAAAAAGCTCACCAATAACTGAATTCTGATAGAAAACTATACCCATAAATCCGGAAGATGCAACAAATTGTTGGAAACCATACCCATAAATCCGGAAACTATAATGAAAAATGTACCCTAAAAAATGGCACAACCCCGTACCATAGACAAGTTAAGTTACCCCCCCCCCCCGGGCGGGCTTCGAACCCACTCCACCTGACTGTTGTGGCTGCCAAGTCACAGGATTACGCCACTGCGCCACAACACCTTCTATTGTGGCAAAGCTTAGCTCTTAGCAAACTTTGCAAAATTAGCAAACGAAGCTCTTTTTGGGTTGTTTGGTTTTGAAGCATGTTGGAAAAGAGCTACTAATTACCATGTTAGAGCTACTAATTACCAGATTAATTCTGGTAATCATGATTAAAAAGGGAAAATGATTAAAAAAGTTTTTATATTACCTGAATTCCCTTGGCAATTGCACAAGCGCCTTCAGGGCCAATGTCATTGTAGCTAAGTACCAAAGACTGTAACACCAAAGTTTCCTGCAAGTGCAAGGCATAAGATTGTTTAAAGCAGCTAAAATAAACCCACCTAACCGGTTGCATATCCGAATTTTGTAATGTACAGTACTTGGAATATATAGTACATTTTACACGACTGCCAGATGACTACGTCCAGAAGAAATTGCTCTTTACGTAGAATGGCAGAAAATATACCAGAAACACAGATGGCATAAGTTTGAAAACAGTTAGGTGTACCAAGTACTGCAGGCTAAAAAGTGATACAGAATAGAACAGACACTAGCTCTTTTATGAACAAATAGACTTGCCCCAAGTCTCGTCCGAATCTTATTCGGGTCTGTTCGGTTGTGCGAAATGGAGCGAGCGAAGAATGGTTTCACGTTTAACAAATGGACCCAATTTAGGCCCGTGTAGAGTGACCCCGTATCCACCATTCAAATTGCTAGAATTTAGCTTTCAACCAATAAGGGGGCACTTTTCAGACAAGTGTTATTGTTGCATACGAAAACACTGTTGATGAAGCCTGGAGTTCTTGCAGCTTTCATGGATCTATTTTGTTTCTACACAGGGAGATGTCTGCCTGAAAGGTATGCATTTTGCGATTTGTAGGTCAAAACAACATCATTCTTCGTACTAAAGTTTGCTTTTCAAAGTTCGAACTCTTTAAACCAGATTCTGAAGCGATTTTATTGAATGTAAGAGAACTCCCACTTGATTATTAGGCCATTTTGAAAAATTGGGCCCATGTTTTAAGCGTAACATCATGAGTCCCTGTTGACCAAGTGCTATCAAAATCAAAGAACGCAGGGAAACAAGGGATGAAAATGCATGAGTCTGGGTAAAATGTCGTAATGGCGCAATCTGACACGATGTTATAAAAATTGATTGATATAAGGAAGTGTTTGGATATGCAAGTTGTTCGCAATAATAAATCTAGAGTTTGCGGCCCAAGGAAGAAAATATCAATGCCTGCCTAATGTCGAGATCTGTTGCAAGGAGCTAGGGGAGGAGGCATAAAATTACAAATTTTTTCATGAAATACACATGGGGTGTGGCTGATCTATACTTTGAATAGTAGCCTGTTGTAAGGTTCTGTACAATAAAGCATTGATTCCAGCAAAATACACCAAAGCCTTGTCAGGTTAACAAAAGCATCGAGACTAACATTACGGCTTAACTTGGAAGAGATTCAATTTTCTCAAATTGTGGTTCCAGAAGAGATCATCCCGTTAAATTCTCATTTCTTTCTCGATTTGGTTTTACGAAATCTCAAAATTATTTATCCCGATTACACTACGGTTATTAATGAAATATCTAGTTCTCAACGGGTTCCCCTGGAAGTTCAAAAAGTTCCGCCTATTGCGTGAAATGCAAATGTACAAAGATTAAAGGCAAAACAAAAGTAAAATTTCACCCTTTGACATGAATTCAATTAAGCACGACGTTTTTGAGCATAGCTGGTTATCAACAAAGAATATCGCGATTGAATCGAGGATAATAAAGCAAAATGAGGGCAGACAGGAAAGATTTGTGCAATAAAAAGGGGTAAGGCCGAAAAGTCGGAGATGTCAGAGATGTTGGAGTAAACTCTCAAACGCTTTCAACTCCGACTTTTCGTTTTTGCCCTATATGCTATAAACGACTAGTCGGAGAACTCTGAACTGGAATTTTCCTTCCTTATCCAGTGTTTATAAAATGCCCATGTTTCGAGACAGATATCGATACTCAGTGGAAGATGATGGACGGTGTCGTTCTGAGATAGCCTCAGAGATTTTTCTCCGACTTTTCGTTTATAGCATATATGGTAAAAACGAACACTCGAAGTTGAAAAGTTTGACAGTTTGCTCCAACATCTCCGATATCTTCATCTCTGACATCTCCAACTTCTCGGCCTTACCGGAAAAAAGGGAATCAACTTAACGTAGAAAGGATTGATGATAGTGAAGAGGTGTAGGAATAAAACTGTGATTAACAGAATATCATTGCAGACAGATCTCGCTTCTTGAGTCCTACAGGACACAATGTTCCAAGTGGTCCCCTTAGGGTGCAATGAGAGGAAAATCGACGGAGAGACGGGGATTATTTTTTGAGCCAAAACTCGCAATTTTCATAGTTTTTTTGGGGGCAGAATTCATCCACCTATTTTTTGGCTAGTTGATCCATATTTTACTATTTATTGTTTTGGGAAGGAAATCATTTCCAATGTAGCCATGATCGCAAAGCCCAAGCAGGGGCGGCGCCAACCGCGAAAAGTGGGGTGGACGGTCAAACACGGAGAGAGTACAAAATGGGGTCTGTGGGCTTGCCCCCAGAGAAATTTTTTGGGCCGCACCCTTTTGCAAATAGGATGAATTCTTGTTCATCATCATTGATTTAAACGTTAGATTTTATTTTCAAACCCTAATGCACTTCAAGTTATGAGCCAGAAAGTAAAAATGTAAAAATTGACATCTATCCTTGAATTACCTTCACACGTTTATTGATAACTATTCTAAAGATCTAAGAAACAAATCCCACATGGTTGGTTGTAAGCTACACAAACCAAACGACTGCAACTGATCACTGAGTTGTAAACGATGGATATCGAGTACCGATCTCTGAGAAGCAAAAAATGACCCCTCCCTCAACCTTCTTTCATCGAATTTAGACGAATTAGAAAATAGATCCCCAAAAAAGTCCAAGTCCACCCCATGGTACCGTCCCTGCGCCCAAGCTTTGATGGGCTTCACCAGCCTGATTCAATGTAAATTTCACATCATTTCATATTATTGATCTGAACCTTATCGCTCAGTCTTCAACTGCGTCCCATATACTTACATTTACACTTCCTTACTTATTATGAAGTCAACAACACTCACTTGCAATAGTTTGCCAATAATCTCTGCACCAGGATCTCCAATGTTATTATAGCCAAGATCAAGTCCAACCACAAATGTGTTTGATTTTAATGTCCTATAGAGAATATCAACATCCTGTGAAAAGCAGAAATCAGGAGATCAAACAACAATAAAGAACCTACTTAATAATAAAAACAATGATATTTGTCAGCTTTCACGGCTTAAGAGAAGGCTCACAACACAATATTTTATTCGTTTCAGAAGAACTTCCCCTTAGCAAAATATTGAGTATGTTTGGAGCATGCTTCAAGATTGATACTAAATAATTTTGAGTATGATTTGGGTATGTTTGAGAGCTTGATTTAAGTAAGAATTATGCACCACTTGTGCTAGCTTGCAGCATGTATCTTCTGAACTAGGTTCTCCCCCCCCCCCGCCATTTGTTCCTCTTTTCCAAATTTAAAAAATGCCTGTTAACAGGCTACTCAAAGGCATACTCCACTTGATCAAGCCTGATTGTAGTATGTTTGAGAATAACTTTAGCATGTGATTATTGCCAAGCTTGATCAAGCTCTAATCATATATATATAGTAAAAACCTGCACATAAGAACCTTTAATGATTAAGAACCTACAGGCGGAAATTCTGAAACTGAACCCCCAATATATAGGAACCAACTCAGTGAAATTTGAAATAAGTTCCTATTTGTAGAGATGATCAATTAGATCAAAACTCCAGTTGCTTTGTCATTGAACCTATGCAGACTTTATTTATGTTCAATCTAAACAGTTAAAATGCATAATACTGATAATGCCAGATGTGCATATTGCAAAGAACTCTAAAGATGCTTTGAAAGCTTTTCATCTCATTCTGTAAGATTTCTGATTCTTCCACAAACCACTGTTTTGAATAAGAATAAGGCCTCATGTACTCAGGTTTTGTGAACTGACAGTAAATAATGGGCTTGAAGTTTCAATCTGAACAAAAGAAATACCTGAAAGTCCTGAATGAAATAAGAACCAATTTAAGGACCTGAACAGCCTAATTTCCCACTTAATACTCAATATATAAGAACCAAATCAGGCTGACTTGCCAAATTGTAGGTTCTTAAATGCGGGTTTTTACTATAGTATAGGTGTAAAATGGACAAAATTGTGCCAACATACTCATTTCAAGCCCCTTCAAGCCAAAATCATGCCTCTCTCTAGCCTGTGCAGGCTTGTTGCAAGCTAAACTTGGTCTTAACACTCTGTTAAACAAGCTAAACTTGGTTCACTTCTCACTCTGCTAATCTAAAGGTCTTTATCAAACTTTTTTGTTACTCACACAATGTTCATGTTGGTAGAATTCTCATCAACAAACACTAGAAAAAATGGTCAGCCAATTAACAACTGACTAATTTGAAAGAATTGGTGATGCCCTTGCAACCATGTGCAAAACAAGTCTCCGCAATTTTTCAAGATTGACAGTGAAAATCCATCATTTTTCCAACAATCTGCTTTGCTTCCACAAGCTATGGAATATCATGCTTGAGTCCTTTTTTATGGACTGCCGTTTTTTGTAAAATTCAGCAAAACTTACCTCATCAACTAGCCTCCTTCTGTACATTTCATTCCTGTCATTTCTTTTGTTTCCATGAAGTAGCAGCTTGAAATCATCAATTGGTTCTCTTGGGAGGAAAAAGGAAAAATATGTGATATAGTGTGCCGTGTCTTAGGGCTTGTTTGTATGAGGACAAACACCTCACCTGCCAGACCTGGGGATGCCAGGAAAGATATCACATAGAGTACTCTCTATTTTTCTCTTCACATTTGTGTATTTGACAAAACACAATATACCACTGACATAGTGAGATCTCATCTCACAAGAAGTGAAATCTTACCTAGGCAAAGGGAAAAGTGTTCCATAAACAAAATACCAACAGTGTAGTGGGAAGATGAACTGGTTCATTCCTTAATGTCACTGATAGCTTCCTAACTTCACGGAGGAGAGATTTCACATCATTTTGCTTCTTAGTCCAAGGACTTACAAGTGAGGTAAAATCCCATAAACATTGTGGTTGAAGGATACATTGCCTGTCGGCCTTGGGTATGGTAGGTGAAGAGTCTTCTTAACATACAGGCCCTTTGCTGCATTATTACAAACAAATACAGTATGTTGTAGTCAATTTGGAAATTTGAGTTCACAACTGCAAATGAAAATGTCAGTAGTATCAAAAAGACATAATAGAAACTGGTATAAGGTGATTTTGTCCAGCATTCTTAATTATAGAGTATTTGGTGACACAAACTTTTTGAAATGATGAATCCAGAGTTTTAGCTCTAAGATAGAAAATAAGTATCAAGCATTGCCTTATTCTTGGATGTGCTGTTCAAAACCAAGGGGCTCAAAATCATGACTTTTCACATATGCACATGCAGTTTCTGCTCTAGTTATCAAAGTCCAAAAATTTCCAAAATAAGGCTCCTAAAACAGGTTGAAACACTATGTTGAAAGCATGCATGGTTTGGTCTACACTTTGCACCAAATCTGATAGGTTGGAAGTGCAAGCAGACTTTTAAAAGTTGCAAGAGTTAATGAGAGTCACAAAAGTACAAATACAGTAAACCTTTTGTTCTCACATTTGAGAACCTTTTCTCATAGTTTCAAGCAGCCAGCTTGAAGAGGCTGTTTAGTTATGAGTGGATGCAAGTTTCCAACTTGGAAACAAGGCTTTTTAAGACATATGGTATAATGGTATCCAAATTGGAAAATTTTTGCCTTGCAAAGCTGATTTCTCTGCAGCACATTGTAAATTTCAGCTGCAGTTAGAACCATCAAATTTTCATGAAACAATAATGGATAAATCGCTCAATGACACAAATTCATACAGTTGCGGAAATGAGTCAGACCAAGGAGATATCCTTTGCAAACTCTGTAAACTTTACAGTCTGGTTTAATATAGTGGGCGAGTGAAAAAAACACCCGGCATTTGAAAGGCTACTGCTCCTTGAGTATGCAAGCAATGATATCTTGCAATACCTGATTGAATAGCTAACATGTTCAATTATTTTTAGAAATTTTTCTGGCTAAAATCGGTCACTCCATTCAGAATCTGTAGGCAATTTTCTAAAATGAATTTCTTTGAGCAAAAGAAAAACATGGTAAAATTACAAGCAAAAGTCCCTCATGTGTTTACCTCATGGCGATGACTTTCAGCATCCTTTAGTATGTGCTTACCCCTTGGTGGGTTGAAAAGTCTTCCCCCAAGTGTGAATGACTTATTCAGGGGGATTCCATTCTCTCGTGAGGACAAAATTCATGAACACATCCAAGAATTATTGTTGCCAGGAAGGAGAACAAAGGGAAATTTTGCTTGCTGTTATTGCTTGTTTTTGAGGGTTTCAGAAAGGGGCTTTCTGCAGAAAATCTCTAATTTTGACAGGAAGGAATGAACAATTAAAGCTTGCTAAATTACTGAACTGAACTTGACATATTGGGGATAAAACAAAACAGTTTTGAATATCATTGCTTTGATTTTCAGGGAGCAGGATTTATTGACTCACTTGGCAGAAGATATTGTCAGATGCAGACTTATTGTATATATACTTAAAAGGTTTAGTTCTTGCAGGAAATTCTATTGATCCTATGATAGCTCAGGGCTTGGTGAGTCAAACTGGGGATTTTAAAAGAAATGAACAGAACAAATGTGATGGGAGTTGTGTGCACATTGAGGCCATGCTGGAAAACATGTATGTTACGCCAAATATCTTTGGCGTGGAGAAACATCAAGAACAATAGGAGAACAATAGGTCTATTGTCTTTAGACAATTGGCGTGGCGTAAACCTTTGGCGTAACAAAAACGAACTTTCCACACTGGCATTGAGGGGCATGTCTGTTCACTGTTCTTTGACACAGTATGAGAATTATATATTTTCTCTTTGTATTGCCTGTCTGAAATGTAATGCAGTCCTGCCAAGCTCTCAAAAGGATGCTTCTCAACAGTTATATGATTTGACGATATAAAATTTTGAAATTACACAATATGATCCTCCTCTACACTTTTCAGCATGAGTGAAATTTCTTTATTGGGCTCCCTTCCCATCTCCGTTACAACTCTCATGTATTCCTCTTGCGTTGAGCGTGGGTCTGACATGATTCTTCAACAGTAACAACAAAATCTAGTGAGTGACAAAAAGTTCTTTCTTCTTCTTCCAAACAATAATATTTGGGCCTACAACGCAAGCCAATTTCGTCGTCCAGTCAGTTTGCTCTCCTTCTTCGTTGATTTTATCAAAGCAGCAGTCAGAGCCGTCTTATCTTAATTCAGTCAAAGCAAGAGCACGAAAGTTCATTGTTCAAAGGGGCATCTTTGAGATCTTCTGGCAGCTTTTCTTTTTCCCGCGTTAATGCTAAAATTGTTCATCTGTGCGGCCATCTTGTTTCTAACCAATACAGCTTAACCAATTCGCAGCCCTAATACGCATGCGTGGTAGCTAATGTTGCGCTGTAGCGTTGCGGCTTCTCACAGTCCTCCGCAGCGATTATCTTATCCCCATTGGCGGAGCCATGGGGGGAGATGGAAAAGTGGGGGTCTAGGCCCAACTTTTCCAAAAGATGGTACCTGAAATTCATACAAAAATGCAATAAAAGTGGTCTCTCAGGAAGGGTAAGTCAGATCAAGCGTTTTTGTCATGTAATTAAAAGACCTCATGAATATTATTGGCATTACTCTAAATTTTCGCAGAGAGGGCGTTCCCTGCATTTTCGGAGTTTTTGCAGGGGGTGGTCCAGCGAAATTTTCCTGAGGCTACGCCCCAAAGCTAAGCCCCTTTCCTGAGGCTACCTTTCTACTTCTAGCTCCGCCGCTACTTATCCCCCCGAACTTTGACTCCAGACCCCCCTTGTTGAAAACGCTTAGCTTTTGCGAAGGAATACAGATATTTTCTAAAACTTAAGATGAAGACAATCAAGGAAGAAATAAATATGGGTAGTTAAATAGGGATCGTTAATCTTGCCAATGGAAATGATCCTGCCCCTCTGCAGTGCACATATTCCGGTCTGTCCCCATGCCTGTCCCCAAGGTGCGCCTTGAATGAAGAATGACTAGCACCTGCGGAGGACAAGATCACATCACAAGTGCCCATGCTTTGGCGGTGTTGAAAGAAGTATGGAGTCAGATGCTGGACAAATTCGATGAACTCTCTTCGTGGAGCCGAAATGCACATCGGGGAGGCAGGATTCATAGATCGTTGCGGCATTTCCCTCTTCGTCGAGTGGCATTAGACTTTGTCGAGGGGACAGAGGACGCCTTTTCGTTGCGGCGCTGTGTTGGCATGACTCTTCGTAGTGGCATTAGCCGCTTTACTCTTCGTCGAGGCACTTTACTCTTCGTCGAGGCACTTTACTCTTCGTCCGAGGTGCTTTACTCTTCGTCGCGGTGCTTTACTCTTCGTCGCGGTGCTTTACTCTTCGTCGAGGCACTTTACTCTTCGTCGAGGCACTTTACTCTTCGTCGCGGTGCTTTACTCTTCGTCGCGGCGGTGTGATTGATAGGACTTTTTGTAGTGACGCTTTGATTGACAGATAGTAAATATTGCTGCTATTATTTCACTTTACTCTCATGATACATTTGAGTGGCTGATGCCAGTGAGGGAGTCTAAGGCGAGGCCCTCAGGGAAATCTTGCTGACCACGCCCATCAGAATCTCGGAAAATATGGCAAACACCTTTTTAAAAACCTTTTTGGGCCCCCACAAGAAAATTTGAGATTACACATCCTCCGGGCTCAAGGCGAATTTAGGAAAATATTACCCTTGGTACGAGACTTTTTCAAAAGTTTGAGGCTCCAGGAGGGATGGTGGTTCAGATTTGATTAATGGAAAGCCTGGCATAACGAACATAGATAGTGGTATCTGATACTGGGCGAGTTGAAGTCAAAGTAATGTTGGTGAAAGAAAATTTTGAAAATTATCATAATATTGCTTCAACTATGCTTCAACTGCAAGTCTGTAGCAAATGAAACTACCTAACGCATGACACCAATCATGCATACCACCAACATTGTTTATCTTTCAGTTTCAGCAGTAATTATACTTGGCTTGTTGATCTGTCAAATTCTATCAAGAACTATCGAAGTCTATCATCTCCTTAGAAATTGCACACTGAAGCGAATCTAACTATATCCAAAATGCGTCAGCAAAAGAACATTTTGTGTATCATAAAAGCTGGACCCATGGAATACCATCCTTGGTCACCACCTTTGACTTTATGTTAGGTTTTTGTCCCAGTGAGTCTGCTGCACGTTTACTGTTAAGCAGGGCCGTCGAGAGGGAGACTAGACCCCAAGGTTGGGAGCAGCAGGGACCCTCTAAGTGCCGAAAAATTGCTTTGGCCACGCCCTATTCTCTTGGACAATACCCTCAAATTCACTGGTGAGGCACTGAATCCATTACCCTGGGTACCAGGCTCTCTCTAAAAGAAACTTTTCTTTTAGAGAAAGTCTGGTACCCAGGGTATGAATCCATGTGCAGCGCTACTGGTAAAATGCTACACATGTAAACGACCTCCTATACACTGTTTGATATAGAATCTTGAAATAGAATTTTGATGGAAAATCTCTTTATCTCATGGGCAAAGACTATACTTTGGATGTCAGTGGGCCCACCGACCAAACGTTCCTCGAGGAAAACTGAACACAAAGAAAAAATGGATAATATACATCTTTCCGTGCCACTAAAGGCCCCAGGCCCCCTAATAACTACCCTGGCTGCCCCCATTCTCGCCGGTTTTGCTGTTAGAAACTTTAAATACTCAAATCTGACTTCCAGAGGGCGCCGAAACGCGAAATTATTTGAACTTCTGGTTAAAGAAAATTCTTTGGTTTTCTACTAAATAACGTCTTAATTTGCATGCTTCTCCGTATTCCGATCGAAAACAGAGTGCCAAGGGTCATGATGAGGGGACCACTTCTTGCCAAAGAGGGAGCGCAAAACTGAGTTTATCTCATGAAGATGGAGGCTGGGCCGCCGAGAGGGGGCAGGAGGGAAATTTGGCCCCAGGGCCTCAGGGTGTAAGGGGCCTCATAATTAAAGATTTTTTGTCATTTTGGTTCCAAGAAGTGCTCCGAAATGCATTCTAAGCCAATCTAAGGGTCAAAATTAAAAAATTTTTCAGCTCCCAGTGCTCGCAAGGGGCCTCATTTCGCGATATTATCCCTGGGCCTCGAAAAACTCTTGGCAGACCCGGATCGAAGAACAGTACGATCTTAGAAAAGTATTTTGTTTAGATACATTGTAAATTCTCTAGACATTGTTTCTTTATTTTTGTTGTTTTACAATCATACTGATTGAGTATCATGTATAAAAAAGATAAAATGAAGAATAAACTGAAATGGAATGGAAATGGCAGTTGCCGCTACTAGTCCCCTAAATCCACCATTGAAACAGCAAGTTCATCGGGAAAACAGAGAAGAATAAAATGAAACAGGAATGATAAACATACAGGTACCTGCATATTCCAATTCCACGGGACATGAGTCCGTCCTTTATCATATGCCCGGACATTCGACTGGAAAATACTAGCATTGCACTGGGAATCTTCGGAAATTTGAATTTTTCTGTTCATGTCGAAATGGAAAAGGAAGAATTGGAGAAGGAACAACTTCGATCTTCATTGCAGACAGTGATTAGGCGTATCGAACGCTTAGAAGAAAATCATGGACTTGCAGAGCAGCCTCAGACTTTTCACGTCGAGCCAAGTCAAAGACCAAGACTGCCTTTTCGTCCACCATACAGACCATCCTTGGCAACAAGATTTCCGCCGCACACTTCCAGCCATATGGCTTCAGTAAACCAGGATTTCAGGTAGGGATTGGCCATTGGGATTGAGTACACTTCATGGCCGTTATCTGTTGACCTTTTCTGCTTTACAGTCACGGGCAATGGTAGCTTTTTTCGAGAACAGTGAGGAAGAAGTTCGAGGGGCGTATCACTCCTTGAAACTCCCGTACACCTCTTGCATAAATCCTTTTAATTTCCTTCCAAGAAAAATCTGCCAGACATCTCTAACAATGCTAGGTTTTAAAGGGTCTGTTTCATCCAGTATTCCTTGCACGTGTCGTCTTTTGGTTTGCCTTTGTTGTCGCCATTTTCATGGCCCATGAAAATGGCGACAACAAAGGCAAACCAAAAGACGACACGTGCAACGAATGATGGATGAAACAGAGCCTTTAAAAATTTCTTATGCCTTTTTGGAAGAATGATGCACCATGGGTAACGAAGCAATTGTTAAAAATGTAAAAGCAAACATACCTGTGTCTTTATCGTAGCTTCTTCTGCCTTTCTTGGTTTTCTTTTGCTTCCCTGCCTCAGCTCAATCCATAATGGATTGAGCTGAGGCAGGGAAGCAAAGGAAAGCCAAGAAAGGCAGAAGAAGCCACGTAAAGACACAGTATGTTTGCTTTTACATTTTTAACAATTGCTTCGTTTCCTGCGACCCATAGATACACCCCTCGAAGAAGTTTTTCGATATCAAGAAAACGCCAGGGTGATTAGTAGACGAAACAAAGCTTAAACGGCCATTTTGCTTTTGTTCTTGTTTGAATTACTTGAAACATGTATCATTAGATTAATCACGACAAGATCTTTCACTTGATAGCCTGTGTTCCAGACCACTTGAAAAGAAACCTCAGGATCTTTCGTTTCAAGTGGTCTGGAGCATAGGCTATCATTTGATGAATAAATCTCATTTCTGCAGACATCAAGCAGAATGGCATATCGATGACGTCATTTTTCAAATATATACGTCTTTAAGTTAAGAATTTTGTGGCAGGTTAATTTGATTTCAGTTGTTTCAAGGAGCTTAACTTGATATGGATTGGAAATTGGAAGACAAATGCAAAAATGACAATCCATTCCCTGAAACAAAGAGCGAATTCAACGCTAATTACTCTAAATAGTAGAAACTTGGAATTGCTGCGTAGTACATATTTTGATCATACCTCTATCATTTTAGGTTATTTTCAATAAACTCTATCTAGCAATTAATCAGATACAGTTTTCTTATGGAACTGTGATAATGAATATGTTTTTGTTTTTTCAACAGGAAGGCATTTCCTAGTCTTGGAGGAGGTGGCAAAAGGGAACCACTGCCGAGATCAGCAACCCAGACAAAAAAGCCAAAAAAGCAGAACTATGTCGTTATAACGCCAAAAGAGACTTATACCCATGATTTCTGCTTGCTTTCAAGCAAAACTTCAACAAAGACACCTTCTTTAATGGAGCTGACAAAGTTGCGAGAAGCTGGGCTTGGCAAACGAAGAATCACGTTTGACAACAAAAGATCTGGCCATGGCAAAGTACGCCAGGTATTGGAAACTATCTATCCAAAGCTGAAATGTCAAAACGGGGCATTTGAGATCCTAAGAGCAGAAAGAGGAGGAACATCCTGCAAGTTAGTGCTTATTGAAATGTCTAAAGATGGCTATACTGTACCCTATTTGAAAGAGCAAGTAAGTTGTAACACCATACTGTACATCCGTCCGATGCAAAATGATTTGTCGATGTCAAAGGTGATAATGAAAACAGATGACTCAATCAAATCAAAGTGTCAGAATTGCAGCAAAGAGGTTCCACTTGGAGACATGAAGATTCATCTGGCACAATGCACAGAGGGTGAATCAACCGCCTCTAGAGCATCGATACCACATAGCTACTGTGAAGACTCTTCTGATGATGACTGCCTTGTCACAGGTATTGAGGAAAACTGCCCTTCTTCAAGTTCAGCATCAATTGATGACAAGACTGCTTGGCGAAGGGAGCTCTCAGCCCTTTTCCCGTTTCACACAGCTGGTCAAATAGAAGTTTCAATGATAGGAGCATCTTCAGTAGATGAGGCCGCAAATAACTTGATGGAAACGTACAATCCTGATTCAAGAGCCGCAGAAAGTCATTCAGAGGAAAGAGCTGTCACAGATCTGCCTACCTTACTGCGTGAATTCCAGGGTTATCACATGAAGTTTGGAATTGAGGAACTTTGCATAGACAGAGATGCAGTTTGGGCAGATACCCTGCGATTCTACAAAAGGAAAGTTGCAGCGCCAGAATCCTTGTGTAAACAGTTGGAAGTTTCCTTCAAAGGCGAAGATGGCCTGGATGGCGGCGCTTTGAAAGTGGAATACTTTAACATGGCCTGGGAACAGGCCACCAGCAGGTTGTTTGAAGGCAATGTATCCAGTTTAGTCCCAATAAAGGACACAACAAAAATTTTTCTTTTTCGTCTAATGGGAATGATGGTAGTTCATACTGTACTACAAAGTGGGCCAGTTAAAAGATTCCCAAAATTGTCTCCAGCTGTTGTCTCATGTATGCTTGGGAATGAAGTAGAGGAGATTTACAGGCTGCTGATAAAGCATGATATCCCTTTGAATGCAGCCACTGAAAACATCCACAATTTAATTGAAGAGCTTGACACTGCCAAATCAGACCAAGCAATCAAGGAGTTGTTGGGTGAAAATTCAAAAAGTGGCGCCTACTGGGAAATTGTTAATGCCTGCCATTGGCCAATTTCGGAAGCCATTGGGATTCATAACAAGAGTGAATTGATCCAAGAGATCATTTACAACGAGGTCATAAGATCAAGAAAGGACGTCATTCAAGAAATCAAACATGGGTTAGATGTGATTGGATTTTTTGGATTCATGTCGAAGCACCCACATCAATTTAAAATCCTATTTTGTGCAACGGAGGAAAAGTTTGGACCAGATGAGTTCAAGGCTTTACTTCTAGAATCGAAACCATCTAATTTTGCAGAGCAACAAGCTTTTGAATGGTTTAATGAGTTTATTTCAGAAGGAGATTCCCCATTATCCGATGATGACCCAGAAAGCATAGTTAAGGCACTGCTTGCATTCACTACAGGATGGCAAACGCCATCAATGTTTATCTCAGAGCCAAGGATCAAGGTAGAGTTCCTACTGGATGACGATGATCATGCCTTACCAACCTCATCAGCATGCCTACAGATTCTTCGCATTCCAACGGTTCATTCCACAAAGGTTAAGTTTCGGGAAGCGATGATCACAGCGTTGAAGTATGGAAGACAGGGATTTCCAAATCCATGAGAACTGTACGTCATTACCATCCAATCTAATGGCTTTGGGGAGTTGTCATTTTTAAAGATGGGTACTGGGGTGGAAGAATGTTTGGAGGGGTACCGAATTCTTTAGCCTCGTTTTATTAGGGAGTCAAACATTTGACCAAATGCAAAATGCATATGATGGACAGTTAATTTTTTTTTCTCGACCTGAAATAAAAATTTCATTGTTTGACAAACTTCACATACTGGTATATTACCGCTATGTTTATTAGGCAGGGAATGAGTTACTTGAAATTGTTGGTGATGGTTCTTTGTTCTGATGACACTTTCACTTTAAGATATGGGTTATGTCATGTCCAGATTGTGCCTCTTAGGGGTTCAAGCTTTCATGTAAATCAAAGAAAAATCACTCAGTAATGGGGTATCAAATTTTTCATCGTCTTGAAGTGGGGCTATTATATTAGCAAGTGGGCTGGTGTAAGAAAAGGTTCCTATTTGCCATTAAAAGTCTTCTACCCCTCCGCAACATTTAAAGTGACAACTCCTATGACAAGTTACGAGATGCAGTACCAGCAATGAACATTAAAGACGAAAAAATGAACTGCAGACGTATTTGCATCTTTGGCTGTGAGATAAATACCTAGCACGTTTTATTTCTATTTAATAGCGGTACATTTGTTTTGTAAGAAACTGCTGATATGGAACTGTAATAGCCTCTTCCAGAAAGTTAAAGAAACTCAAACTCTGCTAGAGATAATCAAAGGTTACTTCAAGTTTACATAGTTTTCAAAATATTTATGAGTTGCAAAATGTTTTCAAACTGAAAGTGTGTCACCCATCCAAGTGATACCAAAAGGTCTTAAGTTTTGTTTATGAGTTGGTTCGTGTGCGTCTTGCTTCAAAAGCGGGCCTAGATGAATTTTGATAAAATGTAAGATTTATAGTTATGGATGATCAAGCTTATGAATGATGAAGAAACTATGCAAGAACCTTTTACTGTTAGGTTAAGGTTTAACTTTAAGAAATTCAGACACCAGCTTCATATAGAAAAATGAGTGCACCATGGAAGGAATTGCTTATTGTTTTTACCTCGGAGCTTTAAACTGCTCATATCAGTTCAAGTTGGTAGCTCGTCATACCAAACCGCTCGTCCCAGACAGGGACTTGTTTGACCTTTGCGTAAATTCTGAAGTTTGCTTATTGTAGTTTAGTAAGAAAGTTACTGTCAAAAAGGACAAAATAACAACAACCTTCTAGTTTAATGAGTCCTTTAAAGACCTGTGGCTGGGGGAGGCACATGGATTTTTTAGAAAGGGCTCCCACCCAGAATGCTAAATAAATACCTAATCTCAGTGTCTAAATCAATGATTTAGGTACCCAAATCTATACCTTTGCGTTTACACATGGTATACCAACACATGAAAGAAAGTGAAACTGTCTGTAAAACTGTCACCCAAATCCATACAGAAACTGATGAACAGTGGGAGCATTTGCGCGGCACGTTCCCATTCCCTCCTCTAATCAGCGATAAGTAATGCATGAGCCATGCACTGATGACCTCCTTTGAGTGCAGCAAGAACAAGCTCCGATATCCAATAAGAAGATCTTTGATTTTATGAAAAAGGATTTAAGATATGTTGCACCTAAGGATTTTGTAGTTAGAAAGCAACATAAAACTCCATATCCCATGAAGGAAATGATTGATTTAACCCATACTGCAAAAGAGTTTTTGGTAGCAGAAAGAATTTGTGTTTAGTTGTTCAATTTGAATTCACTGCCTCCTCTCATTAGCTTATGCTTACAACTGTTACTGTTAATGTTTGATATATGAAAAGAAAACGTCAAATCTGTGGTATTTCATTTGGTGTCTCTGCCTTGACCTAACCAACTAACATTTATGAAAGACGTTCGGCAATACCAGGCTTGTAAAAAAGAGGTTGCAGTTTTTGATAAATCGAAAGTTGTAAACATCACATTTCTTGACTTCGGATCTTCGACTGATGCCTGTTTGACAGAGCTTTAATGAATAAGCGCTGCCTTTGCAACTGAAAAATTTCTGTCAACTTTGTTTTTGCGATTCCGCTAAACGTTTTGAAGCGTTTTCGTTCTGAAAAGCAGGTAGCCTTTTCGCATGGGCTTAAGATTGAAACTTGTGACCCTTATCAATTTGCAATCAACATTGACATAACAGAAATATATGGACATTGCAGAAATGAATTTTTCACACTGCAACAAAGCAGTGGTGAACATCTGAAAGAAACACGTTTCGTCTCCTTTCTCAAACATGCGAAAACTTATATCTTCAGCAGAATGGTTGTATTAGTGTAAAACATCAGAGTCGAAAAATTTGCTCGTTAGTTATCTCCAACAACTCCATCTCTTTTATCCACTTTGGAGGATCTTTTACAGGACAGGTTCTATCGGATTTACAGTGGATTTTAAATAGTCCCTTACATGCAAGAACAAGTCAATGCCATCTGAATTTAGCTCTTGAAATGGATCCATCTCTAATCTTAAATCCTCTGAGACACTTACAGGAATTTCGTTAAGTTCAGGAATGTTCACAGAAGCATCTTCATCGTGTGGTCCATCAAACCTTTCTGATGGTAATGGTCCATCCCAATCGATTCCATAAGTTGATATATCCATTTCAGCAATGATTTCTTCCTGAGTTGGCCGATAGTTATGTTGTCCTTCCACCCAAAGCTGAAGAGGTGTTTTGTTTGATTCTGTCCGAATTGGATGGTTGTGATAACCTTCAAGGAACAACGCTATTTTTCTATTTATCCTTGGCAGGTAGACGTATTCAAGACTGAGGAGGTCCTGTTCATCACTGATATTCAAATAGCCCTGGTCTTCCAAAAAGCAGAAAAGATAATAAAAGAAAAACAAGCAGCCATGAAAAAGGTCCCTCCAAAACCTCTCAATACGCTGATTATGGCAGCTCTTCCCTGAAATATAGCTACCCCTTGAAGGACCCCTCAATGGGTTACTAAACATATAATACGCAACATCTACGTTTTCTACCCCCTGGTCTCCTCTAACTCGAGAGGGCAGACCAAATTCTTGAACAGCATTTTTGAACAGTGTTAGTACTGTTGATGCCTTGTTGTTCGTAGAGCAATTCATGAACATAACTCTACGGGAAAAACCATCTATACAACCGTGAACGACAAAACGCCATCGTATTAGTTTGTGGTTCCCGTCTATGTGCCATAACGCTAGTGTGCCCGGAACGGAGTATTTCCTTCTGTTTACTAAAGTCAATTGTGTAGATCGCAAAAGTAACCCTTCTGGGTCGACACGCCACATAGACGAACGAACTCTATCCCATTGAACTTTTAGACCTCTAGCCAGTAAAAATCCTTTCATTCTTCTTATGCCGCAATTTGGGAATAAAGTGAATATTTGCTCCACATGTGTGTCAAGGTCGGAGTCACTGATCCTAGAATGCTGCATCACGTGTTCCTGCAATCCAAAAGCATCGATCCTTCTTGAAATTGTTTTTACGCTAACTGAGAAAAGTTCTGCGATCCTTGTCTTTGGGAACCCATAGTTCAAGTACAATTTTAAGGTCTCCCTGGGAATAATAATCATTGCCTTGCCTGGCTTTCCTTGGATAGAATCCGTTGCAATATCTTCATCTGTAAATGAGCATGAGTTTTCTAGCTGTCCAAGTGCTTCGAGCAGCAGTTGAATTGTTTCATCGTCGATGAAATTAGGCCATGTGCTCTGGCAACGAATCGAAAGAGTTACTACTTGCCCCAACCTGTATGAAGCATGATCAGCCATATCCCGGTCAACCAATGAAGCATTCTCCAAATCTCTAAAAATTCGTCTTAAAACTTGAAGGATATAGGATCTCAAATTATCTTGAGGAGCTAACTCTGGAGACGCCATTTTCTCTGAAGCACATGACAGTGAAGTGAAATAATAGCAGCAATATTTATTACCTGTCAATTACACCGCCGCGACGAAGAGTAAAATGCCTCTCGACGAAGAGTAAAGCACCGCGACGAAGAGTAAAGTGCCTCGACGAAGAGTAAAGTGCCTCGACGAAGAGTAAAGTGCCTCGACGAAGAGTAAAGTGCCTCGACGAAGAGTAAAGTGCCTCGACGAAGAGTAAAGTGCCTCGACGAAGAGTAAAGCGGCTCGACGAACGGTCATATCATTCAAATGCCACTACGAAGAGTCATGCCAACACAGTGCCGCAACGAAAAGGCGTGCTCTGTCCCCTCGACAAAGTCTAATGCCACTCGACGAAGAGGGAAATGCCGCAACGATCTATGAATCCTGCCTCCCCGATGTGCATTTCGGCTCCACGAAGAGAGTTCATCGAATTTGTCCAGCATCTGACTCCATAAAGAAGACCACAGTGTGATCCGTGAAACCGCAGAAAGAAAACAAAAAGATAAAGAGAGGAGACAATATCAAATTGATGAATATTTCAATTCATGATCACTGATCGTAAAAGACAGAGCCTTGGTTTTCATTAATTGCCGAATACCATCGCGATCGCACTTGATGGTTCACGATGGAATTGAAAATGAACACATTGGGCCTAATTCTTGTGATTGGAATCCTCCTCGCTTGGTATGTGATATTCTTTTCTGCGTCGATCGCAATTTGATTGTCATAAGTCAAAGCAAGCAACTTGTAGATTAAATGTTGTTGTATTAGTAACATATGTGTTTGTTTGTAGGCCTAGAGTTTCGTTCTTTATTTAGATTTGTAAGATCGCGGCATTTTGTTTGTGGCAACGTGCCTAAATATGAATGAAAAATTTACGATAAATAATCTAGCGCTTCATTTTCCAAGGTCAAAAAAGCAACATTTATTTCGCGTCAAACAACAAAGAAAATAGCATGTTACAAATTTTCATGATGTCTTCTCGAAATAACTGCATGTATGTTTTGATGTTTATTTGACATCATAGACGATCAGTCATGATCAGTCAACAAGCAACAAAGAATCTGATATAAACAAAAACAAACAGGAATTTCTTTGGTTCGTAATCCTGTGACGAAATCCTAATTGAACATCAAAACACGACGAAAGTATTGACGTCAAAGTTTCTTACAAAAAGCCCCACAAAATCAAAGAAAGAGTTGGCATAATCAAAATTCAGCCTTTTTGTTTGTCACTTTGTCAAATTCTGCTGTTATTGAGAGAACACTCTGACCTGAATTGATGAAGAACTTTTTCGAAGTGTTTTGCTTTCGAGACTATGGTTCAAAAATTGAATGGTAAAATCATAAAATGTACATCCTTGGGACTTTTTTGTTTGAATGAATCTACTTATTTTCTGTTGATATCAGAACTTCCGACAGTGTCAATGACATAAGAATTTTACGTGAAAGTTACAACACAAGCACATGGATTTATTCATAAGAAACAAATAATTTCAGCCTTTGGCACTGGCTGTGCTAAAAGTTTCTAAAAACTGTCAGTCCTTGAGAATTTTATAGTGAACCACAAATACTATTTTAAATACAAAGAACAATTGTTTTTATAGATGATGCTGGGATTTAACGCAAAGAAGTATGAATGTTTGCCCCCGAAGGTTTTGTAGAAGATTCATAACATTCATGTGCTCTCATGAAAACTGAAAAATATATAATGAATTTCAGGCTGCAGTCCTCAGCAATAGAAACAATCTCACAAATATTTTGTGCCTTTCCGAAATTCTGATTTGGGCCATGTTTACTCTGTACTAGCACTGTTTTGATCTGTTTCAAAATTGTTATGGTCCAGGAGTGTTTACACTGCTTCAGATCAAAATCAGTCTCTTGAAAGCAAGAACATGGGGGATGGGGTTAATGACATGTTGAGGGCGCATGGGTTGTTGGGCCCACAATTCTCTAAACAAGGGTCCCATTTTTGGCCAATTTTTCTTAAACATTTCTAGTCAAAAAAATTTCTAGGCTTTTAAGATTTTCTGTTAAAAAGCTGTGCCAAATTATGTTGAAACCAAGTTTTTTCTGCCAATTTATAGTGTAGCATGGGTATTTTGAAAACCTTGATTGTTTGACAAGGGTCTTGCTGTTTATCAATATGATTGGCCATAAGTGCAAAACATGATTCACCAACCATGACCAAATTAAATCATTATGAAATCATATCTACTTTATTTTGAATCAGCTATTGTCTTCCCGTGGTGTGCAAGTGCTATACCCTGCAGACTACATCCTTGTTGCCTTTGTGCAGACTGAGTCAATGCTGGAGTCAGACCCTGAGTCAATAGATCTAATGTATTGCAAATATATTTTGAATGAAAGGGAAGTGTCTAGAATATTGACTGAATGTGCCCTTGTTGCAACTTTTGGTGGTCAGTTCATTCCAGATCTTCCAGTCTTTATTTTCAACAGGTCTCTCTAATACTTAAGCTGTCTCACATGTTATGTCATCTATGCCATTTCCATTTACAGAAATGATATCTTTATGTGCCTGATTTTGTGTAGCAGGCCCACCGAAAGCTGGGGGCTGGGAGGGCCTCAGCCCCCCAATAAGTTGCTCAAGTTTGTTGATTTTGTAAGTGAAAAAGGCTGTAAAAGCCAAGGTCGTAGGAATGAAGATTCAAACTCGTACTGTATATATTCAAGGAAGCTGCCAGAATCTATCAGAAATGCAATATCTTTTGGTGTCATACAAGTTAAAAATTCAAAATTTTCATGGAAAGACTCTCATTAGTCATGATCGTGTGCATCCATCCATAGCACATTTCCAAAAATGGGGCGTTTCCAATGATCTAAAGGGCATGGTCATGACAAATGTTCCTGAGGGAAAGCCCCGGGACCCCTGTTTTTTCTCGCTTCGCTTGCCCTTTGTTTCAGCCCCCCAATATCAATTTTGTTCTGATTGGCCTCTGTAGTATAGAACTTGATAAATATATAGAAATAGCAATAGCTGAATTTGCAACACCTTTTAATACTCTGTGTGGCCATAATCTGAAAAGTTAACACAAACTAAATAGTCACAGAGTTGGTTATATTTTCTTTCAGTAATTATAAACTAAACCCCACCGGTGAGACATCTACAATGAGAAGGAATATATAATGTTAGTTGTGGAATGTTCACAGATTCCCCTCTCTTCTTTTTGACTAAACAATATAATGCTCCCGGTGGACAACTATGGAAAACAAAGTTACATGCCAATGGCCAACAAAACTTGTAGAATATACCGAACATAAAATAAAGTTGTTCTTGTAACACTTGTCAATATCTGCCTGAGGATTGAGTCTAATATGAATTCAAATGTCCGCTTTCCATCACATGTAGTAATTTTGCGTTTGAAGCTCCTCTTTTGGTCAAGCTGTCCGCAATCTGGAATTCTGCATTTATCCATTTCACATGTGCAACTTCACCTCTATCGATCATTTGTTTAATGCTTGCTATGTCGATCCGTAGGCGTTTTTCATCCACCAGTTTTGTTGAGTATATGTTTTCAAACAAAGATTTGTTGTCAATATAACAGCATATAGGAATTCTCTGCGCTCCTAATATCTCTGAAAGCACTGAGCCAATGTAAATAGCCATGTCCAACCCGTCAACTAGTGCCAAGGTCTCGGCAGCGATAGTACTTTTCACCACTCGTCTTACTTTTCTTGATGACCATGACAATGGGCAACATCTTCCATCTCCACCCACAAGGAAGACCACGTATCCTTCTGCACTGGACACGCCATCACTCAAATTGGCATATGATGCATCAGAATATAGTGCTATGTGTAAATCTTTTGGATCTCCAAGATTGGGAAACCTAATCTTGGGCAACTCTCCTTTAACTTTCTTTATAATCTTGTTGGCTTGGTTCAAATGAGAGACCTGTGCACCTTTCACTGATACACTCAAATCTAAGACCTCAAAGCTTATGTCTGGTCTGGACTGGCCAGAGATCCAGTTGAGTTGTCCAATAATCTCTCTTAAAGTTGTCTTTTCACTCTCGTTTAGATCATCATGACTTCTCATCTTTCGAATGGGGGACACTGGTATCATCTGCATGGCCAATGTGTATTCGTGTTGGTGTAAAAGAATGCCATCCTCAGCATGCTCTACATCCAGTCCAATATACTTGAATGCATTGTCAGCTTCCTTTCCACAAAGAAATGCTGTGCGAACCTTTTCAATAACTTCATCACAAAAACGCCTGGTTCCAGACCATATGAAGTCGTCTACATGCATGATGAATAGGCCTTGGAGTTTGCCATCAGCACGGTAGTAAAATAATCCTGGATCTATTGAGGACTGCAAGCAGCCATGGGACAACAGTTCCTTGCGAACACTGAAATACCAGTGCCTTGCTGCATCGTTTAAACCATAAACACACTTCTTTAACCTCCAAATCTTCTTTCCTGCTTTGGCTTCTACGGGAGGCTTTAATAATACTTCTCGTTGTATCTTCTCCCCTTGAAGAAACGCTGCTTTTATGTCTATTGTTTTCGCTTCCCAGCCCATTGTTGAAGTCATTGCCAAGAACACACGCAAGGATTCTTTGTTAGCTGTGGGAGAATCAGCTCTTTCTTCTGAATTTTCTTCAAACCCTCTTGCAACAAGCCTTGCCTTTATAATCTTCTGTCCATCTTTCATTTTTTCTGTAAGAACCCATCGAGTACTCATTGTTGATTGCCCTTCATTGGGAATCTCTTCATACACATTAAATGACTTCCAATTCGCTAACTCAGTCAGCTTGGCTCTCTCTACTTGTGCAAGGTGATGAGATTCTGGTGTTGAGCTCAATTCAACTTCTTCGAGCGATTTCCACTCTTGAACATCTTTGTCAAAAAAAATGCCCTTCTTCTGGCATTCACCTTTATCCTGCACATTGAGGTAAGCCCAGTTTTTTCCAGTGGCTTTGCCACCTCTGCTGAGGACTACACTCTCTATCCAAGAGTCAGATCCATTTAGGCGGTAAACAATTTTCTGATTATTCCTGGGTAACTCAATTTTCTTTTGCATGCTTGGCTGGGGTTGCTCAGTGTTTGTACTCTGAAGCGGTTGCAGTGCTAGATTTGGTGTGGACATCTGGTCAGATTCTGTTGTGGGTTCTTCATCTGGGCTGTTCTTGTCTGCACTTGATTGCTTTGTTTCTTGTGTAGGTTGATGGTGAGCTGGCATGCTTGCTGTCTGATTAGATCGTGGAATATCACTTAACTCACTATGGGCTTCATCAATGGTTGACTCCATACATCACTTCCACCCAAGGCCGCTTCATCGCCTGCGTCTATCTTGTGTTTGTTAAATTCTTTCCCAACATGCACTAGACGATATGATGGTACACGGATGTATACATTCCCATGCCTCACAAATACAACTTTTCCATCTTGACCAATCACTCTTCCTGGACCTTGCCACCTCTTCTTACCATCCCTCTTGAAATAAACTTGATCTCCTTCGTTAAAATGACCTCCTGTAGCTCGTACTTGATGCCTTAAAGCCTTTCTGATTCTCTCTGATGTTTCGGCTTGGAGAAAGGCTCTTCTCCCAGAATGGAGCGCATTAAGGTGTCTGGCAAATATCTCACTTGTAGTCAATCCTTCTAGAGCAGGAGGCTTGTCTATCATCACTGAAGGAAGGTTGGGATTTGAACCAAATACAAGCTGATATGGACTATAGCCATAAACCATCTGTAGGGCATTTTTTGCATTCACTGCCCAAACCAGGGCCACTTTCAGTGGTGTCTCTGGGTTTTCATCTAGTATCTTTAGAACACAGTCATCAACGACTGCATGGTTTCGCTCACAAATGCCATTTTGCCATGGGCTGTAGGCAGCAGTATTCATTATCTCCACGTTCAAATTTGCACACATATCCTTGTATTCTTCATTCGCGAATTCTCCTCCGTTGTCTGCTAAGAATTTCTTTGGTGCACCAAGTCCATTTCCCACCCAAAGAAGCATCACTTCATTGATGATAGTTTCAGGATTTTTATCACGTATTATTGATGCTAGACTGAATCGCGTTGCCATATCTATGAGGTGGAGAATGTATGTGCCTTGCCGCCAGACCTTCAAATCCATTGCTACCACGTCATTGAATTCTGTTGCCATTGGTAGACTAACAACTGGTCTTGCAGGGGTTCTTTGAAACCTTTTACAAGTGTCACATCTTTCGGTCACTTGTGCTACGTGCTCTAAAATTGCATCATCTTTTACACCAGCATCCTTCAATAATGATTTCAGCCGGGTGGCTGAGGGGTGTCCAAACTGTTTGTGCAACTTTTCCACAATCTTAATGCCTTCTTCACTCGGACTATCTTCACTACTAATCAGGACATCAAAGGTAGGCCTAACAGGTATCTCTGGCTCATGAAGTGGCACACAGTAATGGCCAGATGATGTACACTGGAGCTGAACATCTCTGCCAAAGATAGATGCTTGATCTTTTGTTAGGTCAAGCTTCACTTGAGCCTTTTTCATAGAAGCTTTACTCAGTAACAGCGGGATATCACTTTCCACTACATCTGTTGTTATCTTACAATGCACACCAGCCAACACACAAGGCAACACCCATTTTCCTTTGGACTCTAACCGGGTTCCTCCTCCAAATTTGAAGACGGTCTGACTTTCAGAATGTTCCACTGTAGCTCTATCTTTTGGGCTAAGGGATTCAAGATAATCTTTGAGCCATTGCTGACCAGTCACAGTAGAACTACAAGCACTGTCTAGTATGGCTGAGAAAGAACATTCGTTTGCAAGGACTTTCATTTCCGACGCTTGGTTGCCTGTGAACAGTACTGCATTCTCTAACTGTTCCCTTTTTCCTAAATTCTCATATGAATCTGGGCAATCTTTAACAAGATGGCGGATTGATTGGCAGCTTCTGCATTTCAAGGGGTATCCATCTGTCCCGATGGGATTTGTTTTCTTTTCCCACATACTATGGGCTCCATGGGAGGGTCTGCCTCGCTGTGTGGTGGCAAAAGAGTTAAATCCACTGGTCTGTTGTGGGGAGCGGCCCTGCATATAATAGCGTTGCTGATTAGCACTTGGTCCTCGTCGATAGCCACCACGAAAACTTCTGTAGCCCCGACCATGTGCTAAAAGTGTGCTCTCTTCGTTGGGGTACAATCTTGATTCTTCATCTGCCATAAATGCAGGCTCTATCTTAATGCTCTTTCCTTTGTCTGTGCCAATTGCCAAAGACTGCTTTCCAAAGAACTTCTTCAAAGAACTACACATTTGTGTAAAAAGAGTATCTTCTTTGTCATAGTTGACACCGGTCAACACCAGCTGTCTATCTTTCTGATCTAGGCCAGCTCCTTCTAACAGCTTGAATGCTTGAACTGCCTGTGGAAGTGTCATCTTAAACTTTGCTGTTTTGTTATACAGCTTCTCAAATTCCATTATATATGTATCCATTGTCATAGTATCTTTACGCTGGAATCTCTCAAAATCACTGAATGCCTCATATGCTTCAGACAACTGATCTTTCTTGAATAACTTGTCCATAAACTCCATTAATTTCTTCACACCATCATCACCTTTCAATTCATCTAGACTCAAATCACTAAACACTTTATCCCGTATGTTACTGCTATCTTTTTCTGGTAAAGATAGAGCAACCGCTAAACCCTGCTTGTCCTTCTTTACGTCTGTTAACTCTGTCCATGCTTTCAATTCTTCTACCCATCTACTGTATGACTTGCTCTCTACATCAAATGCCGGTGGGGTTTTGTACGCTGACGCCATCTTCACTCTTGCTTCTTTCAACACACTATGAACTGTCCTTTTTTCTTTTATCTACTCCAACTACCCTCTGCTACCATGAAAAGTTAACACACACTAAATAGTCACAGAGTTGGTTATATTTTCTTTCAGTAATTATAAACTAAACCCCACCGGTGAGACATCTACAATGAGAAGGAATATATAATGTTAGTTGTGGAATGTTCACATAATCATGCAACAAAAGTTGAAATGAGTAC
The DNA here is from genome assembly GCA_964019985.1 of Aurelia sp. 4 Dawson et al 2005. Lineage (NCBI taxonomy): Eukaryota > Metazoa > Cnidaria > Scyphozoa > Semaeostomeae > Ulmaridae > Aurelia > Aurelia sp. 4 Dawson et al 2005. The sequence goes on from OZ026509.1 coordinate 3,667,369, forward strand.
ACAATCAGCAACATGGCTATACTATTTTGGACTTTTTAAATTCATTTGGACCCTTCACTGTGAAGAGTCTTCAAGATTTATCATGCTGCATTGGTTTTGAAACTATCTTCACACAAAATCAGGACAACACAACAGAACTGTTGAAGGATCTTAGAAAAAGGTGTTGGTAGATTATTGTCGTGCTTTTTATCACCAAAGCCCAGCAGTGAGTACATCAATAGACCTTTTAGCTATTCTACAAAGGAGCCTGGATCAAGCGTTGTTCTTTTACATTTTTATACATGAAGTTTGATCCAGTGGTGTTAAAGCTTCTATCATTCATGCACATTCAAAATATTATATAGAATGTAGCACAATTTTGCTCGAAACTGATTCTTGTCAGAATAGCTAAAAGGTCTATTTCACAGTTTTTGCAGCACCACCAGGTGGTGAAAAATGTGAGCCAAATATTCAGCGCACAGTTACTTCCTGCATATAGGATCAGATAAGAGAGAGACAACTTGAGCTTCTAGATCATAAAATATAAACAAAAGGCCACAATCAGCAACTATGACCTATGATTTTGGAATGCTCATTTCAGCACTTTTCCACCCTTTGAAGGTCAGGAAGGCCTCACTTAGGCTCATTTTGCTCATGATCTAGAAAAGTCCTGGTTAAGACATTAATAGCAATGCAATATAACACCTTCTTGACCTTTGACATTCTATTATATTTGAAATGAGTGATGAAAATCCATATAATAACACAAGTTTTAAAATTAGTTGATGGTGGTAGTTTGGGTTTTTAGTCTTATTTCAGATACATGAAACATTGTCGCTTTCATGTGTCTGGCTCAATACAGGTTACCAAAAAAGGGTCATATTGTGGAATTTTCAGTATGGAAATCTATAATTGAATGGATCTTCATTTTGAGCAAGTCATTATTGGCTTCCACTTGACCAAATTGTAAGTCTTCAGGCCATTAAGTTTTATTTGAAGCCTTTGCCAGGAATTCTAAGCAAGGATCACGGAGAGCCACCCAGAGCAGACCAGAGTCACACAAAATCACCAGAGCCATCCAGAATCACACAGGGCCATCCAGAATCACACAGGGCCATCCAGAATCACACAGGGCCAGCCAGAATCACTCAGAGCTCACCAGCCAGGGTCACCTGAAGCTTTTTTGCAGCACTGGTAATCAAAATGAAAGAATCCAAAAGTCAGTATTATTTGTTTTGGCTTAGGCATGTATGTTGATGGTGGTCACTTTCAACAATTCAACTTTGTCTGAGCTACATGCCTTTCCTTATAAAAGATTTGAAAAATTGTGGCCCAGTCACATAATTTTGTTTAATTTCAATAGATGTGTTTTGTTCCTTTTAGGAATCACCTAACGAACACAGGCTCGATTATTACAAGCAATGCACTTTGAGGTTGCCATCTGTACTTCTGTAGCATAATCATCTAGATTCGAAGTGTTCAAAGAAGTAACCGTTGTGACATGTAAAAGCACCGTTTAGGACTGAAAGTGGGGGTCACCGAAAGCCGTTAAGATGTTTAAGGAAAACTGTACTCAAAATTCAGCAAAATCCGTCACAATATTTTACCTAGCTTTGCATGTACCGCCTTGGTTCTGTGCTGCAGATGACTGTCTTGCTATCATTTTTATGACCCAACAAAGGGAAGACCACTCATTGGAAAAATCACGGGAAAAACTAATTCCTATACCATAAATCTGGTAGAAAAGGTGAAAATCAATAGAATGTTTTCATCTTCAAATTTGTTTTCAGATTGAATTTTTTCGAATGTTTTCAGCTTTCATCTTCAATTTTGTGGTAATTTGACTTCTTGAATTATATTTCATGATGAAATTTGGAAACCGTTGAGAAAGAGTGGAACTTTAAAACCGTCATTTTTATGGTCAAAAACTGTGTCAACTGTTCCCAAAACAGTTAGGAACCAAAAACCGCCAGCACCTATGACCCCTACCTGAAACCATAAACTTAGGATTCCCCCTCTTCCCCAATTAATTTGCTGAAGCCTTTCTAAACCCTGCATTAACGACCCCAGTGCAATGATACCTTGCTAAGGTAAAAATCTGATCCTGCAAGAATATTTCTTTCTCCACTAAGTATGACTAAACATTCCCAAGGCTTGTGTCAGTTATGTCCCCCTTTTTTCCCATCGAGGCCTCCGCCTCCCAAAATATTCGTGCACCGTTTGTGTGAATACTGTGGAGGAGCCGTAGGTTCAGTTATCTCGGTTTTTACACAGTTGCATACGTCATGCTTCAACTTAGAGTTCGAGACCTTGCGTGAGTCAATCTGACGTGTGGTTGCTGATTTATGGGAGAGAAAAGGCGAAATAAGTGGTTGCCTCAAAAACAGCACTTCTATTGTTCTCCAGCAATGTGCAAATGAAGTAAATTTTCAAGGAAAGAGTTCTGGCATCGCATTAAAATTTTCTACGCATTTTTGAAACATAGAAAGTCCTCTTTTACCAACAGACAACACTTCTAACACTTTCAGCAAAAATTTTAGATTAGTAGGACACTAAACCCTTTCTTTGAAAACTTACTTTATTATGATTGCTGGAAAACAAAAGAAGTGCTGTTTTCGAGGCAGCCACTTAGCCCCCCATTTTGGATGACGTGACTAGCGACCTGGACTTATGACGACGAGTCTCTTGTTTCCCTATGCTCTTTGACTTGATGGTGACGCTTCAGTCAACAGAGACTCAAAATATCACTCTGAGAAACCTGGCCCTATTTAGGCCCAAACTTCGCAAATTCCTAAAGTGCCAATCAGATTGCGAGATTTGTGAATTACTATTGTTTGTGTAGATGTAATAGAATTTTCGATTCGATTAAAGAATTGAAAACACTCCCACGGGATTGAGACTCGAAGCCGTGATTCCATCATAATTCCATTGATGATTGAAGAAAATAGGGCCAAGCTTTTTACTGTTTCATTATGAGTCCCTCTTGAGCAAGGTTTACCACAGGGATACAAGGGACTCATCGTTATAAGTCTACTAGTAAACTAGCTTCTAGAACTAACTTTATATGAAGAGTTAAAATTTTCTTTTGTTGCAAATATTGAGACAGCCACCCATACAATCATCCGCCTTCATAATGATGAAGTTTTCCTTCAGATTAATATCAAATTCAGAAGATTAATGCAAGATCATGGAAAGGAGACACTGTTATGAAATGTGATTAAAATCATTTCATGTTCGCCAGGAGAGGTTTATTGAGATTTTTGCAGAATTAGGCTCGGTTTCGACTTTGTAAACCTTTGGGTTTAAAACTATACCCTCCATTAGTTTGATAATCCAAATGTGCACTGGAATTAAGAGGACTGAAGACAGGAGCTGAAGAGAGATTCACAATTACCGAGTGAATGAATCTACTTGCAATAAGTGCATCTTAAGGTCTAGCCAACTACATTAGTAAGCTCCTGGTTAGCTGCAAAGCTTCTCTACTACCTTGGGACTTATTAGAAATCTTGGTTGATGATTGGAACCATATGTTTTATGTCCTTTCCAGGTGACAAAAGCAGGGCTAGAGTTACTTGGGGTTTGTGAGCGTGATTGGTTGTGGATTGGTACCAGTTCCGTTCGGAACGGTTCTTGCTAGAGTTTGAATTTATTTTTGATTGTTTTTCGTGTTTGATTGACGCCGAAGTTCTGACCTTCTGAGAGCGGTTGGCTGGCTAAGGCATGGAGGCGCTCCCTGGTTTGGAACGCCTTTGACCTTCTGTTTCAAAGCAAAAGACAGAGGGTTTGTTGAACTAGACCGAGATTCTCAATCTGGAACCTACTGGTTTTAAGATCGTTATGTAATCGAAAGAAAACAGTTTCTCATGAAGGAAATTAACATGCTGTGCTGTTGAACTCCGCTTTCTTGAACTTGAGGGAAAACTTCACTTTTTAAGATTTTTAGTTAGAATAGCATTCCCTTGTCTTCATCTATACGTTAGAGTTGATGTGGAGTGTGACAAATTGTATTAATTTTACACTTTTGCTTTTTAATTGGTTAGCAGCCTACAAGCTCCGTTGTTTAACATATGCGATTAAAGTTGTTAATATTATACCACGATTTCCTTTGTGGGGGAAACCCTTTTAAACTAACTTCAACGACCCTTGAGCCAAGATTAAAAGTTCAGTAAAACAATTTTTTGACGAATTAAAGGCAGATTAATGTTCAAAATCGTGCTTTCCTTGCGTGAAATTATCGTCATTTTAGAAGTTATGAATGAATGAATTGAGATTTGGGACACGAGAATCTATGTGAAGAATAATAAACAACTTTAATGAACTGCCTTGGTTTGGAAATTATTCAAAATTCTTTTATGTGAAATTTTAGAAGTCAAATTCGGATTTAGTACTCAAACTTTAGTCTAACCACAAGTTCTTATGTTGCTAGCGGTTGGATTGTTAATTTTCTGGCGATGTAAAGTTTGAAAATCTGTAAGGGATTTGACAGTGAAAAATGACTTGGGGTGTAAACTTTCACTCCAACGACTTTTCACGGTCAAGTCCCTTATAAATCTTTGAACTTTACATTTGGCTAGACTAAAGTTTGGGTGCCAAATCCGAATCTGGGCTCGAAATTTTCATATTAACAATAGGAGGAGATTTTGACAAATTTCCAAATCGATGTTGCTTAGTTAAAGTGATGCATGATTATTTTCTTGAAATTTGGGCAAATTTCATCGAAACATTCCGACGTAGTTTCTTCCGCTTGTAAATGTGTATTCAGGGACGTAGGAAACATCTCAAACTTTTGGGGTATGAAACTTTGAGCGCACTTTTATCCTTAAGATAAAGGGGGCATTTCCTAAAATAAAAAAAGCACTTCTTTTTTATAGCAAAATCATGGGGAAGGGGCATATTTTCCCATCGCCCCCGGTTCCTGCGTCTATGTGTGTACTTGGCTATCGGCTATTGGGCCATTTGCAGCAACTGACTTCTCCCCTTTTCTGTTTCTTACACTGTCTTGCAAAGGCTTTCAGAGCAGCAAGTAATATTTCCCTTACTTTTTAAATTGAGGAAAATTTGTATGGTGTTGTCGTGAACTGTCATCAGAAACAAAATTATAACTGATCACTCAGAATACTGCCATTCTTGAATTTAATACAATTGACATAGACCCTCTATAGGGGAAATTGAAATCTGCTTGAGAAATCGAAGGTTAGGTATCATGGTCAAGATAGCGAATGTAAACTGTAATTAGACTTATTCGTTGTCGTCCCTTGTTTTCATGCGTTCTTGCTGATATTATTCGGTCAACAGGGACTCATCATGTTACTCTTAGGAATGGGCCCAATGTCCGCGTAGAGTGATAAACAGTTGTTGTTGTTGCATACAAAAACGGTTGATGAGGCCTAGAATGCTCGCAGTTGCGACGTCCTGAAAGGTGTGCAGTTTGTGGTTCGTAGGTCAGGAAAACATCACAACACCCCCCAGAAAAGACCCAGTCCGGCATTATAAGCACAGCGGGGAAATTATGAAACTATGCATTTTCAGTAGGGATTGAAAATATCGTGACGGGGGATAAAACCTTTTGGCTATGACCTGTAATGGTACTTGTATAATTTTTGACGGGGAAAAGAAAATTTCAACGTGGAAGCAGCAGAAACAAGGCGGGGAGTAGAATGATTACGATTAGTCCCAGGAATCGCCATTCAAAACTAAGACCATTACAACAAACCGAATCTAGGCGGAGCGGAGAAGCACATTTTCGTGGCGGGTCATCCTCTTACCTTGGTGGGGCAGCATTTCATGGTGTATCGTTCTTTGTACTAAAAGTTTCCGTTTTAATGTTCAGACTCTTTACACCAGACTTTGAAGCGATTTTGTTGAGTGTGCGGGAACTGCCGCTAGTTTAGGCCATTTTGAATAAAGGGGCCCATGTTCTAAGAGTAATTTCATGTGTCCCTGTTGACCACCAACCAAAAGATATCAGCAAATCAAAGAACGCAGGGAAAAAAGGGACGAAAAGGCATAAGTCTAAATTTCGATTAGAGCTCTTTCGTGTAATTCAATTCAATCATTATCGGATCTTGGGCAACCCTGCATGTATTGCAGTCTTATCTGTAAAGATAAGATGGCGTAATTTTTCCTGCATGAAAATAGTTTTGTCTTTAAAGTCGCTCCTGTCGGATATCGCACTTTGCTGCAGCTTCAGATGCGGTCATATTTCTCCTCATTGAACTTGAAGCTGTGAGAACGTAAAGGTTATTCTTAAAAGCAGCTGTTGTGCCAGAAAGCGGTTTCCAAGAATGAATCATGGTTTCAAGGGTTTTTCTCAGGCAAGCTTTACGTCTAGCAAATATAGACTTTACTTTTTGCTTAAAGGCTGATTTCCAGTCAGTGCAATTTTCCGAGCGGGTGAAAATTCTATTTGGCCTGTCAAAAATGGATAGATTTTTGGCGCATCCAGTAGAAATTTTGGAACTTTGATTTAGGTTTAAAAGTCGATTGATTGATTGATTGATTGATTGAGTGATTGGATGATTGAGTGGTTGATTGATAACTGATTCGTTAGAAAATGCTGTTCATATAATGTGGATGCAAGTTACTGTAAATTTGCTTTCTCGGCTTTTCTGCCACGGCAGACCAAAGAATGTCTGAAAAGTGTTAACTTCAGAGCATATTCTATAATGAGATTCCTAACACAGCACGCACGTATTTTAGATACAGTTATCACAGACACTATGATTTAATTTTTTCTGTTCTTTTCTTTAAGTTTCAAAGAAAATGAAACAAAAAGGCGTCGAAGGAAAGGTTAGTAATTAAATTCACGTTGGAAGGAAGTAGGATGAATTGGAAAGTCTTACCATAATTTCATATTCCATTATTAGCAGACGTTCTGTGGTCTTCGTAAGGGTGTGTTAGGCCAATTTCCAGCCCATTTCCTAAAATGGTTAACTGAACAAGATTAAGGTATTGCACAGGGTAATTATCTTTAGAATAGTACGCAGTTAAGGAAGCAATGTATTGAAAATGACAAACAAACTGTTATTACCGCTAACCAATAGGGAACTGACAAGCATAGAGCCCGAATATGTGTTAATGTTATTGCCGAATTATTTCAACCGAATAGATCGAAGGTACCTTTGGGTCATTTGCTATGATCCTAGACTGATGAAATGTTCATGGTGATCGCTATTGATAGACTGATGGACGCTCCAACTACGCCTCATGGACTTTGACACTGAAATTTGGGATGAAGTTTTCCCCTATCTATTTCATAACTTGATATGGAAACAATAGCAACACTGTACGAACTAGAGGCAATGGTGGATGGGCCTAAGTTGGGGGCTCCAAACTCCAATGTTAAAACAGCTCAGATTTCAAGTTTTCAATGATATTAGCCATGAACAAAAGCCACAAGCATCCATACAAATGTTTCCTCAATGCAAGAATCAACAAACCTTTCACTGTGAACCGGGGGTTCCTCATTTTTAAGGCCAATTAGTTTCCATGAGCTTCACCGCAGCATTGAGAATTTCCAACTGTCGAAGGTCGCTTCCCTCGCTTCTGAGACTACACTGCAGCCTCGTTCCAGAGGGCACACGTAAACGTTAACGTGTTCATCTCCGTCTCAAAACTTTATATCAAAGTCCATAAGGCCCAGATTGAGCAAAAATAGAAATGTTGTTGTTGTTGTTATTATTGTTGTTGCTGTTGCGATATCTGGGACTATGTCGTGAGGCTAAACATTTTGTAGAATGTTCGAATGTACACAATAGTGATAAAAGTTCCAACACCACTTAATCGAACGTTTAGTAGAGCAGCTGAAAGGTTCCATATAGAATCAGTAAGGAACTTTACCGTTTCTACAAGCGTAGGGACATGAGTCGTAGTTGTAGCGTTATCAGTTCAGGCAAAGAGCGAAACTACGACATATAATCGAGTCTACATGTGAACGCAGTCTTAGTTTTAATTCATCTTGAGTAGAAATAAGTAATGTTTAACTCTTTAGCCAAGGCTTGAATTTTGTCTTTTTGTAGGAAAATGCCAAAGAGATGTTGTCACTCTGACAAACAGAACAGGATTTATAGAAACACCTTTGTACCCAAGAAGATACAAAAATAGGCAGACATGCGTGTGGCACATACGAGTGAAACCAGGATACAGGGTCAAGCTAACAATCAGGCAGTCTGCTTTTGGAATAGGAATAGAAACGAATAAGGAGAATTGTTTGGCAAAAGATTACATGGTTGTGAGCTCAAGAAGTCAAGGATTTTCTGATTACAGGTTTGCCGAACGTTTTCATTTCAGTATTTCATTCAAATATAGGAGAGTAGGGCATTGGCGGGATTTATCAGGCAGCGGGATGTATCAGGCACACACAGATTTCAACAGCCAGAACCACGACTTAAACATCTCAAATCAGAAATCAGTCGTAGCGAACCTTCCTGAATCATTGTTCTCTCATTCTACATTTGATTATCATTCCAATTAACATTTGTTTCATCTCACCAGGCTCGGCGGAGTATCTCGGTCGGGGTTAGGCCGAAGACTTCGCGGGTCCATCTTTTCTACGGTTAGGCCGACCTTCGAACTTCTGAGAAGTTGCGAGAATCTTCATAGAAAACCAGAATGTTGAAGTCAATGAAAGATCATCATAGCTAGCTACATGGCACGGAAGGACGTTAAGTCTTTGGAATTCATGTTTTCATATGATTTTAGTGGCTACATTTATTCAAATACATGAAAATAATTGCTGCCTGATAAATCCCGACAGTGAACGAAATTCACCTCCGCGAGTGGTCAAAATATTTTGCAATAAACACTTCAGTTTGTGAAAAGGTGAACCAAATAGCAGCATAAACTTTGTGAGGAATGTTTGAAATAGCCTGATAAATCCCGCCAGCACCCTAGTTCTTCAGCAGGGGATTTACAAACGACCCGCCCACAGGCATCGCCAAAGTACGCGAGCGCCATTCGCAGGAACATTCCTAAATCGAGCGAATATCTGCAGGCCCATCTCAAAAACGATGTTTTCCAGAGGTTTTAACGATTGATTGGTAGGAGCTGTGAAATAAAAAACTATCATGATATTAGTTTTATTAAATATGGTTTGGTTTTTGCGATAAAACGACTTGAAAGGAGAACAATAATAAAAGCATATGTGATCTGGACATTGACCTAATCTTTCAATACCTCATATGGAGAAAAGTTCCCTAATGTCTCAAAAAGGGCAGATTTTGTAACACAATAGCATCAGTTGCGTTGGTTCACACCTCAATTCAAAGCGATTAGCGAATATAGACAAAGGAAATTCCCTCAACCAGTAATTCAAAAGAAACATAGCCGTACAGTTGCCCTGAAACCAATGCAGCAAAATCTCACTTGGTGCGGGCGAAGGGAGGTTTTTAAAAGAAGTTATCTGCTCAAGACGAAAGATGAAGGGTAAATCTAAAGTTCTGTCTGGCGGATTTTGTTTAGGTAATTCAGGAGCTGATGAGTAACTGTCTTCTTTTAAGCAACAACTATTGCAATGCCCTCTGCTCGGCTTCAGAAGTTCAAAATAATGAACGAATACAATGAATTACGTCGTCAGTCTAGAATTGGTGTTTGATTGACTCCGAAATTCTCAAAATGGTAGGTTTAGTAGGTTTGGAAGGCGTGTGGGAACTACACCACAGTCTCAATCCCAGCCTAGAGGAAAAGTCCAAAATCTTCTGTTTAAAAATGTCTATTTTTGAATGATGAACATATTTCAATCTCTACGAAGTTTACTGTTTTCAGAATTGCGTAGGCTCGAAATTACCTATCAAACACACCCTGTAAATCTTGTGGAATTCACGTTATCTCGAAGATAACCAATGGTTCAGGTTTGCGATGTTCAACTTGTGTTATCAAATTCTAGGTCATATCGAGATGTAGATGGCCCTCATTCTTTGGTAATCTGTGGGAGAAGGGCACCTCGGGGGAAAATTTCATCGCCAGAAAACCACTTATGGATTCGATTTCACGCTGATTCGCGAAGAGATGACAATCAGATCGGATTTAAGGCTAAATTTACATCGGTAGGTGAGTAAAGCAATGTTTATCATACGATTGTCTTTTATGAAGGTCCACATATTGTGAGAAAATTAAAAGATAGGTCAAATTTTATCAAATTCTTGGTTTTTAGGCCGTCCTTGCTGATGTTACAGGAGATAATTTCTCAATAGGTCAAGGTTTATCAGACAATGAAACCGAGGGTTCTAATTTGGTTGATAGTAAGTTGTGAGAGTTTTGGAAAGAGCAAGGACTCTAGGTAACTCTGCTTTACCCTCCAGTGAGCAGCGAGCTGCCGATTTGCAAAATCACTCTCCTAAGAAAGCAGTCAATTTCTCCAACGCTATTCAGTGTACCGAGAAGCGGTAAAAAGGATATTTTTTTCTACATAGTCTTGGCAATGGAAAAAACCCCGGGGGAGGTAACATAACATGTTGAGGGTACGGGTATATGCCGCCCATATGGGTGGGTTTTGGGCTCAAAATTCTCTAAACAAGGGTCTCTTTTTCGGGAGATTTTCCATAAACATTGGTGGGTTATCCAAAAATTGGCGAATAATAGTCAAAATGGGTAGTTTTCCGCTAAAATTCATCATAAAAGTGGGTATCATGGCAAGTTTCAGTAATTAGAAGACGGTGCCTTTCTGAAAAGCGGGTGGCAGACTCCCGTCCATCCACAAGTACAGTCGAGAGATTTGGCATTTCTAGACTTCTATTTCTATGTCTACTTTTTAGGCATGATAGCCCTGTCAGTCCAATAAGACTGTTTTTCATAGGACCTTAGCGAATAATAGCAAATCAGAATGAAAAACTAAGCAGCAAATTAGCATAAGATACAAAAAGATTTTAATGATTATTCTAACGTCTTTTTTTAAAGTGGCAACGGAGGATACTTGTTTAACGGTGAATTCAAGCCGATTACACAGTCCTGGTCCACGAAAAGATATAGCTACCGTTTTGTCCATTGCTTGTTTTCCGAAAGGAAATAGTAGATCTGTTTCAGTATTTCGCAGTTTCCTGGTATTTCGAGAAGAATTTTTGACGAGCAATTTGGAAAGACTGGAAGGATAATCTGATGCAGCAACTTGTACATGATTGTGGCAGTGACTCTGGTGAGTCAGCGTGTCTACTTCTGCCATGATATGCACAGAAATAGCAACTGAAATAGCATGCAAGAACAGTTCTTTCTCTGTAGTTCTAGGGATCGGTGTCGGGCTGGCGAACGATTGACCATGTTATCAAACAGGCTCAGTTCTCCTCAGCGATCAAGCTCATCGTTTTATTTTTCTTACTGTTGTAACGTTTCTTTTGAGTTTAATTCCTTGGATAATTGTAAGTGTCACTCATTGTATGAACTCGCTGATTTCGTGTCCTTTCCTGTAATGAACGGCACAGAAATTGTATTTTTTACATGCATTTATGTATTTATGTTTTATTTGATAAAAGATATGCACAGTACATGTAAATTTTGAGTTTTTCCTTCCTGATGATTGTACAAGAAATGATTCGCATATCGCATAAGCAAAATTTATCCCTGTTTGTTTCTGTGTTGAAATATGTTTTGATGTTACTTTGATTTCATTGCAGATGTGAATGAGTGCACACCAAGGTATAGGCATGGCAACTGCCAACATATGTGCGTTAATACTCCGGGAAGTTATGAATGTACTTGCAGATTGGGATACCATCTAGCCGCCGATAAAAGATCTTGTATTGGTTAGTATTTTAAGACGCCGTTAACAATGTTCCAGTGCACCGCTGGATCCGTAACGAAAGTGCAACGGATTAGCATAACTTCATAAGGATCCTCAAGTTACCCTAGCTACGGGGTGAGTAGCCGAGTAGTGCTCACAAAGCTACGGGATGAGTAGCCGAGTAAGTTAAACAATTTTCGTCAGGTAACTGAAGCTAAGCTCGGTCGAGTGAGGTCAGACTCCAGATAGGTGACCTCGGAGGCCTGACCGTACAACTCATCTCGTCGTCCCGCGGAAGGGACGTTAAACTAGGGGTCCCATGCACAGTGGGCCTAAATTAGCTTTCAGTAGCTAGAAATCCTGACAAGCCCACTCAAAACAAATTGAAAACAAAAAACAAGCAAAAAATAGCGAAAACTCTCATAGCGTTGATTTGAATTTTAGGTGTTGTTGTCGCTCCACTGAGGGCCTAGAGCTGCAAAGACGGCAAAAAATGTCAACCGGTGACGAGTTTCTGTTGCCCCATCGTTTACTGGTAAGAATGTGGCTTAGAAGAAGGCTTTTTTGCAATTATGGCAAGAGTGATCCTTTACCAAAGTCCTCATACCTAGTTTTATTGTACAGCAGTTCTAGAAACTGATTTCGAGGCGTTTTAGACCTGGTGGTCGTGAGAAGAAACGTAGCAGGTGGTTTAGGCCCAATGGCTAAATTCTAAAAGATCCGAATCGAACGATAGCTTGATACGGCTTGGATGTACACAATAGTGATATAAGCTCCAACGCCCTTAATGAAACCTTTTGTAGAACAGCCACAGGAAGCCCAGGCAGTTATCTGAACAATAACAAATTCACAATCTAACAATTTTTAATTTTAATTATGATGCCTCTGTGTGTTCTTTGTTGCACCTCTGCACGGCTGTGTTTTGTTTCATTGAGTTCTTCATTGCACAGCATAATAGACCTTTAAACTATTCTAAAAAAGAATCTGGATCGAGCAATATTTCATCACATTTTGTAGGATTTTCGAATGTGTACAATAGTGATAGAAGCTCTAACGCCACTCAGTCGAACCTCGTGTATAAAAATGTATAAAAATAATGCTCGATCCAGGCTCTTTCGTGGAATAGCTAAAAGGTCTATTGTTCGAATGCGCGAGCTCGATATGGTTTGACTTGCATTTATTCTTATGTATGGTTTCACATTAATAACTTTACTACAATAATAACTTTTACTCCTTGATAACATGCATAAGAATACATTCAAGTCAAACCGTATCGAACTCTCGCATTCGAACAATTATGCAGTGCAATGCCGAAGTCAATGAAGTACAACACAGCCTTGGAGAGGTGCAACAAAGAACACACGGAGGTATCATGATTGGAATTAACAATTTTTAGATTGTAAATTCATTGTTGCTCAGTTAACAGCCTGGGCTTCCTGTGGAACAGCTGAAAGGTTTCATTACGGAGCTAATATGCTTCTACAAGGATAGGGAAATGAATTGTAGTTGTAGCGATATCAGTTCAGGCGATAAGAAGCGACATGAAATCCAGTCTAAATGTAGCGGATCAGCCTTAGACTGGTTGCATGTTCGTAATTATTGCTGTTAATAGACTGATGGACACTGAAACTGCGACTCATGTCCTTACGCTTCCAGAAACGGACTTGGCCTAAATCTTCTGCAGTTTTTTTCTCAGCCCCACCTACTCTATAACGCCAGAAAATGGTCTATCTTGAGTGCTATACTATAAAACTGGCTGTCAGTACTTAGATGGATGTTTCTTCGAGCTATTCAAGCAAAAAATTCGTACCACCAAGTGACATTTTTTGCTTGTTTGAAGACGCAAAAGATCTCCTACATTCGTGCGGAACTTCGAGATTTTGATCGTTGCGGCCGATCAGTCGAACACGCTTTTGTTTGCCATTGGCCTAAGTTCAAATTGAAAGAATATCAGCCAATCCGATCATGCTATTCATCATCTTCAATTCTGATTGCTTGGGGAACAGATCTGTGCCCCAAAAGAAATTCTTTGCCGTTTTGTGAACAGTTTGGAAGTGATGCCCTTACTGAAGCGACAACAACAACATAAATTCAATTCAATGATATGAGCGTAGTTTGAGGATGGGGAGCGAAAGACAATGAGTACCCCCAAAAGCAGTGTAAATGCTCTTGAACCATGAAAACTTTGTAGAAAGTGAATGCCAATGGAAGTTTCTACTTCTCTGGTATCAAAAACTGGAAGGATATTCGAGAAGAAGAAGCGATTTCTCGTTTTCAAACAGGTTTTAGAACGTATCTATTGAGCCTCCAGGACCCAAACACGACCCGTTGGTAAAATAGCGCAGTATTAATTTTCTTTTTCTCTTTTTCTTTGAACGAGAAGGCTAAAAAGATCGATAAAATTTTTAAGAACATAGAAGAAACTATCTAGACTGGAAGAGAAATATCATGCAGATAAATACAGGGTGTTTCGTTAAAAAAGCGCAATCCACGTTCATTCGAGTTTCTTCAAGAAATGATAATATTTGAATCAATGATAGGCATACCATCTGAAAATACAATATATCTTCGTCTAATTATACTCAGGTTGGTTGGTTTGAGTTTTTCATTGCTTAATTGACGTTTTCGAAGTATGGCCTATTTTAGATGCCGGAAAGTGATACGGCCTTTACAGAGACGATAATCCACCTTTGTGAGAGCCATATTTTATCATTATCTACAAATGCATCTCATGAGAATGAAATTGTCTTTTCCCTCTTAGAGGCATCACCTCAAGTACTTCTAGGCCTGAAATGCCTCGAAAAAATTTTGTCATAATTTTTGCCAGAAAAAGGAGGTTGATTTTGCTTTTGCAGAATGCTGGATTTGAAATTGGGCGTCGTTTCTAAAATAGGAATTAAATGGTAATTTATTCCATCAACGTATCCAAATTTATATGATAAGAAAGAAGAAAGATTGTTCTTTCAGATGGTATACTTTACATGCACTCAAGTTTGGCAGTTTTTAAGATTTCAAATTATAGCTGGGTTGAGCTTTTCTGAAACACCCGATAATGCCTCGACATCACATCAGACATCACGTCATGAATGTATTTGTTATGTGACAACAAACATGGCTTGAGTTTGCGACCTTTTCGAAGACATTTTCCTGCAATTCTACTTTCAATCAATGTTTTGATAGGCTGGCCAAACGGAAAAACAACTGTGAAAGATTATCTTAAAGTTTATCTGCAATTTTCCAGGCTATAAATGTCATTTAACGATGTCGTTATGTCTCTAATGGCATAAACAATCCATCAAAGTCACCCTGGTCTGACCCGTAATCTTGCACCCCTCCCTCTCTGACGCATTCTTCAGTCATAATATCCTTTCATAAATATTCGCCTGTTCATGTTCACTTCCAAATGAAGTGATTTGGGAGAGAGTCGATCAATTTTATGATTACTTTTGTACGAAGCTTTGAAGGTGAAGGTGAAGCTTCGGTTTTTAGCGCCAAGCGCTGGGATCTCAGAAGTAGCTTGGTGCTAGTGGAGTCCGAGATCCCTCATTCGCTTTGCCTTCCTTTTCAAACATTTCATGACATTTTCAACTTTTACAAACATGTAACAGACTGTTCAAGTTTAGTTTTCCATTTTAATTTCCTTTAGTATTCTTCACCTGTCTCTTCTCCCTCTGCATCAATGGAGTCAACACCAACCTCTTCGTAATCCTTCTCGAGGGCTGCCAAGTCTTCTCTGGCCTCTGAGAATTCACCTTCCTCCATACCTTCTCCTACATACCAATGGAGGCTCAAGTGGTGGGGCCCCACCGGCTGTCGAGCCCACTCTGCCTGACTGTTCTGGCTGCAAAGTCAGATGATCACATCACTGTGCCACAAAATATTTGTTTGCTCTGATCAAAATCAAATAGTCTATTGTCTGTTTTCTCATCAATAGCTTATCTCGATTGCTTTGATTTTTCTGGGTCCTTTGGACAGTTCATTGTGATTGGATTGCAGTGATTTTTGAAGTTTTGTCCGTTGAACTGCACATGTTTGAACATTTTTCATACTGAGAGGTACTTAACGTATTTGAATCAATCAATGTGTTATTGATAGACAAAAATTTAAGTTTATTTTAAATTTTGCTCTATTTTTCTAAGAATTGGAAACACGTAAAATTCGATTTCATAAAAGAATTCTTCACCGCAAAATTTTTGAATAAAGGATTGAAAACTTAGATCAAAATTACAGAACAGCTCACAATCATAAACATCTCGTTCCTTTCAAGACTTGACAATCAGATTGTTTATTAGGGCAGGACGAAATAGGGCAGTCATTTATATGCGCATACTTAATCGGTTTTGTGTTGTACAGAAGAAAGAGCCCGAGGTCTTAAAGTACAGACCAAGCTTTCGAGGCCTGTTCTTTAAGACAGTGGGCTTCGTATTTTCCTATACAATGAAAAACCGGTTAATAGGAGCTGTATTACCGGACAGCTTCTACTTTTGACTCGTGTTGCATTTAGTCAAACACATTTTGTTACTATCGTGTTGTTTGAGTTTATTGTAAATGTCACAGGCTTAAAGCAGTTGCTGTGGCAACAAAGTGCGTCCTTGTATCGTATTATACAAGGCTACTGGAAATCTGTGGGGAATGTGCGATTAACAAATGGGAATGGTGGGATTCTGCATTGCCTCGTTTTGGATACTTCTGTCAGGTAATAATATCTGGTATGTGTATTAGCATCGTGTATTTTCAATCTGACTTGCATCTATGTTCATTCGATATAGACGTCGATGAATGTGGTAAAGGGAAGCTATATCATGGATGCAGTCATCATTGTGAGAACTTAGAAGGTTCACATCGATGTATATGCCCTTATGGTATGACACTTGATGCATCATTAAAGAAATGCATTGGAGGTATGTGAGTTTCTGGTAGATGTAATTTTCTATCGCCTGAAATAAGTTGTCATTTCATTTCATTTGATATTTCATTTGATATTTCCATTCATATATCATTTCATATTTCCATTCATATTTCATTTCATATTTCATTTCATATATTTAGCCAAGGGGGAGGTTAACCCTTCAACACAATTATTAGTTTTCAAGAGGCCCTCCCTTAAAATAGTTAAAACTGAAACTAAATTACAACGTATTTACTCCAAACCTATCAACAATTTAAAATCCTATTTACAAGTCAAAATTCTACGATTGAAATAAAAGGTGAACCCTTCATCATCTGTTTGAAGATATTCAGGGAGGGATAGAGCACCTGGTGTGACCGCAGCCACTATGATTTTCGTCACTTGCCGCATCATGAGTCCCCTCCTCCCCTCCATTTTCGTACGTGAAACGTAATTTGGCTAATTTAAGCGCATGATTTCGTGATTTTGATATTTTCGACTCGTGAATTCGTGATCGAAGACTCCACCGTGATCTGCCAAACATTTGATCGTTGTTTCGTAAAATGAACTTTTAAAGTTATATGTGATTGTGCCTTGAAATTTCACAAAAAATACCGTACCGTTTTCAAACGTTGTGAAAGGGGTAAGTCTCAACAATTTTTCCGGGGCAGACCCCTAAACCCTATATATCTCATTTCACAGGCAGTGTTGCCACCGAAACTTAAGAACCCATGCTAAAACCACACTGCACTCCCAGGTGTGTCTTTGCCAGCTATGTAATTACATAGTAATATTTCTGGAGCATTCTTAAAATTTCTGCAACCTGATCGTGAAAATGCTGTTTGAAAGTCAGTGATGGCGTGAAAAACGGACAATCAACAAGTGAATCCGTAATCCAGGGGTTCTATGGGGAGGGGGGCGCCATCACCCATTCGTAAAATATTTTTTAAAGATTTAGTACCTATGCTTTGAAGTGATATATTTCCCGTCCTAACTTGCATTGTAACGTTGGTATACCATGTAATTAATTTACTGTTCTATTCTTGCAGATGTTAAATATGAAATACAGTTTGATGGTGGAGTAATCAACAGCAACAACCAAAAAGTTTTCAGAGCAACCGTTGCGTATGATGCACCGCTTCATAGCGAAGTGACTCACTTGAATGCCAAGGCTGTAGGGTCCGATGGAAAAACCGCAGAGAAACCTGTCAAATATTACATACTAGAGCAAAACAATAGATCAGCTGATGTCAATGAAGTATTTCAAATTGGTGAAACCAGCGGCATCATTACGACTAAAAAGGTGAGGCTAATTCAAGATGGCTGCTGAGGTCTTGTGATTACTTATTTTACGTTGAAATGATACATCAGAAAATTCGTTTTCTTATTAATAGCTGACTGAGAGTAGATCAAAAAAATTTTTTTTAATTATACAGGAAGAGTAAATACACTTAAGCACCTTTTAGGGGAGATTTCGGAAGCCCTTCCCTTATGAAGGAGGCCCCTGTTCAACTAAGCCTTCTTATAGAAGACCAAAGGTTTTTTTCTAGCAAAACAATAGTGCACTGTTGTACAATTTTGCCCTGCTCAAATTAAAGTACTTAATAAACTATTTACAAATAAGTTAACTAAAATATATACATCTGACGACAAGAAGCTATCTACAAAATTAAAGATTTTTGTACCCAAATTGTCTCAATCTTGATTTAAATCAGTATACCGAGGGATGTAAAGTTGTATGTTGATTCCGCAAGATATCGTGCAGAAGAAGTAGCTATCGGTACTATCCTTGTCGTTGGAATTCGAGAATAAGCCCCCCTCTCGAATAATTCTCCTCTCTTTTGAGCCCCCCTCCCCTCGCCACTGGAGTCACTGAAATAAGATAGGCCTCAACAGAAGAATCTGTGTCAATAATGATGCCAAAGGACTGCAAGATGTTATAAAATGCAAGCCGAAAAGAAATCCGGTTTATTTATTTGTTTTTTTTTTCAATTTGTTTTGAGTGGGCTTGTCAGGATTTCTAGCTACTGAAAGCTAATTTAGGCCTTCTGTGCATGCTGCATCCAGGCATGGGACCCCAAGTTTACCGTCCCTTCCGAAGGACGACGTGGTGAGTTGTGAGGTCAGGCCTCCGAGGTCACCCATCCCACTTGACTGAGCTTAACTAAAGTTACCGGACGAAAAAATGTATAAGCTACTTGATCACTCAGCCCCTAAAGAAGTAGCCACTAGGTGTACTACAATGGGTGATTAGACTTACTACATAGTCCCAATTATCGCACCAACAACAAAAGCAACAACACTTTTACCTTTTTTAATTGAATTGAATTGTTTGCTCAAACTAATGCAAGCGTCAATCGGTCTTTCAGTAGCAATGACTATGACTATGTAGGATATAGTCATAAAAAAATTGTGCCCCAGTTGTGGCAACGGTGGAGAAGTTGTTGATCCAATTATCTAGGTATTTAGGCTTCAACTTAGATTTTGAGACCTTATTCGAGTCAGTCACACTCGTGGTTTCTGGTTTATGGCAGAGAACAGGCAAAAATATTTGGTTGCTTCATAAAAAGCACTTCTGTTATCCTCCAGCAATGTCAAAATAAGTGAATTTTAAAAGAAAGGGTTGTTGCAGTGTATTAAAATTTTCACTGCGCTTGTTTTTAAACGTAGAAAATGCTCTCCTATGAATATTCGAAAGGTCGACTCGAAATGTCAGGGAACTCAGAAACAACGAAACTGATCTTTCGATACCTTTACGAAAAACTAACAATGGGCAGAGAGCTATATCTTTTCGTGGACCTAAGCTTTGGAATAGCCTTGAACTTGATGTTAACAGGCACCATCTCTTGCCACCTTTAAGAGAAGAATCAAATCGTAAACTGGTAACATTTGTGCCACGGCCCCCTGAAAAGCAGTTCTCATGGACTGACGGGGCTACCGTGCCTAAATAAATAAAAATGAAATGAAATGAAAATGATTCAGCAAAAGTTTTAATACAACGCTGGGACCCTTTCTTTATACACTTACTTGATTTTGACATCGCTGGAGAACAACAGAAATGCTGTTTTTAAAGCAGCCACTTATTTTGCCTTTCTCTGCCATAAATCAGCAACCACTTGTTAGATTGACTCAAACAGGTTCACAAACTCTGGGTTGAAGCCTGAACTATGCAACTGTGTAAAAAAGCGAGATGAATGAATCTATAGCTCCGCCACTGCGGCTACAAAAACAAGGCACAATTTTTTTGAGCACCCTGTATGTATTCAGTCCAAATTTCGAATTAGCTTTGTTTTCTGATTTTATTTTACTGCAGAGAATATCACAATCCAATTCATGAATCTCTTCTTTTTACAGTATTTGTTTGAAAAAGATATCAAAAGATACGATTTGATAGTGGAAGGAAAACTCGATGACTACACAGGCGCCAAAGTTAAAGTAAAGATCCATGTCAATGGCACGGAGCCAGATATCAATGGTCGTTATTTTACTGTGTTAATTTACGATGGCCTATCTCTTGGGCATGTTGTTTTTGACCTCAGAAACCGTTATCAAAATGGCGTCGACACAACCTTCAGATTCCAGATGGTCAGTTATAATAATTATTTCGGAGTCCGCGATGATTCAGGACAAGTTTACGTGAAGTCAAAGCTCCCAAGGCCTGCCAGTAAGCGGGATGTGTGGAAGCAAAATTTAGAGGTATGCTTGTTGTTATTATGTGACAATTCTTCATACTCTCTGGTACCGAATAATAGTCCCCCTGCTTATTGATCATTGAAAAGTTTTCCAACCCACCCCCCCCCACGTTTATTCCAACCCCAATTTTATTGATTTTTGAAAAAATGATATGATCATAAACATAAGTTTTGAATGAATCCAGGAAGGAGTCTCTAGAAGCACATTCAACAGAACATGATTTCATCAGTAAATTTATCAGTAACATTACATACTGTTCACATAAATAGAACGGTCTTTAAATCGATGTAAAAAAATTGGACGTAATTTTCTATGACCTACTTTTGGAGCGGACTCAACTAGGTATTCTCTGCTTCTGCGATCCCAACGCTTGGTGCCAACTTCACCTTCAGGTTTTTTTCAGTTCTTCAAAAGAAGACAAACAATATAGCTTTGAAACTGTTGAAAGTTTCATTGGAGTCAAACTGTGGAATCAGAGCAAAATAGCTAAAGTTTCTTTGATGCCATTCAGTTCAAAGAAATAGATCATAGAATTTCATACCCTACGTTTCAAAGCTATGAGTATTTGCCTTTTAATCTGTGCTTGTTCCAAAGTTTCAATCAAATTGATTAAATCCTTTTAGATCTCCGAATATTTTTATGCATACTGCTACTTCTCCTTCAACTTGCGTATGTTGTCATTTAGTCCCAAGGGGGGTATTCCATAACTTTCAATATGGGGGGTCCATTCCAATATTTGAGGTCCGAAGTTTTACGTTAAATCAATATTTAGGGTCTGTGAATTACAACATGGACAAAAATTCAATATTTTGGGTCCACAAATCTGAAAAAAGGAAGAATTGTGTAATTTGTTGCGGGGCTCCAAAATATTAGTCTCAATATTTGGGGTTCCCAAAACATTAGACATAATATTTAGGGGTTAGCGAAGAAATAGTGGCATGGACCTCCCCGTATTGAAATTTAGGGAGTACCCCCCTCTGGGCAATTTCTCTCTTGAACTTGCCCCAAACCTATTTTGTCATCGTTAATAAGGCTATCTGAAAGTTATAAACGAAACAATTTCGACGATTACGAAAGTTATAAACGATTTCGCTTCTCCCTTTCCTGAATTTCTCTTTCCTATTTTTTTGATTGACAAAAAAGACTTGGGGCAAGTCTACGGGTATTTTTATCCATCTTATCTCATCATGTTTTAGGTTCTCGTTCATAAAGCAACTGGACATAAGATCGTTGCATGGAAAGCGACAGTGACTGTCATTATGGTGCCTACATACCCCGGCGAAGGCTTCCTTACGGCAGAGATGCTGAATGCTGTCAGTAGGGAGATCTCGAAAGATATCAGGGGGTTCTCTGATAGAGCAAGATTTTCTTCGAAGCAAAGCAAAAAGAAGATTGATCCGTTTGTCCTACACAGGTTATTCAGGTTGCCCTCTGCGCAGACGAGGAAGATCTCCAAAGCAAAATTGTTTTTCGATACAGTGATGCAGAAACTACAAGAAAAAGTCAGAGTCATTTTTGGATGTAAGTCATTTTGATATCTGTTTGTCAACAATATTGATTACATGAATCTGCGTTGTATTGAATGATGGTTATGGCTTCAAACGCGACCTCGTTCACAGGGTGCTCTTACGTCACACGCTGATCACGAAGTGAAATGAACACCCTGGTGCATTTCAATTAAATCTGCCCAGAAAATGGGCAGATTTGCCAGCCATTATGGATTTCACGGTTAGCTATGCAGCGCCAAGCGACGGACAATGCCCGTTGCTGTAGCTTGATTTCTCTGCCATGATCAGTTTTTTCAATGCCCTTTGTTTGAATCATTGTACAAACAATTGATTCTTTAACTGAGAATGAAGTTAAATATTAAAAAAATCATCTTACAAACTACGGTAAGAATCCTCGCATGAGAACCTTCATTTACCAAGAACCTACATTCTGAAATGGTGTATTTTGTACCCAATAAATAAGAACCATTTCAGCCTGATATTTTAACCAGGTTCTTAATAAATAAAGGTTATAAAATTCCATCCTTCCATTCTTTGGGAAATAAATTCAGCCAGGATGAGAAGACCGTTGATGACTAAAGGGACTGGTGAAGCATGGCGAGACCCAAGGGAAGACATGGAATTCTTCACCAAGCTTTTTGAAGAAACTAGTTGTCTGATGATGACTGTGGATGGGTCAGGAGATGAGAAAATTAATGCCCCAAGGACTAAAGGATATGTTTTTTAAAGTAGAGTTTTATGTTGCTAGCTATATTGCCATCATGTTTTCAATGCTAAACCTTCAACTATCCTTTTTTTCTTGCATTTTTTAGACCCTATGTTAAGAACCTACACCCTGATTGTGAGATGTACCTCGTAATATAAGGACCTAAACAGGCTGAAATCAAATCTTTGGTTCTTATGCGCGGGTTTCTACTGTAGTTGCGTTTTATGAATTTTTCTGTTACTGCTAAATTCTTCCCATAGCTCCTGCTCGTAGTGGAGAACCAATTATCCTTAATGTTGGGACTGGCAAAATTCTGTCCCCGCAGAAATTATCACAAATTGTCGATGCATCGAAGTGTGTGGAGACAGTTAGCAAGCCGAATTGTATTGACCAAGAATTTCATTCCAAATATCGAACGTACGATGGCACATGCAATAATTTGGATCATCCAACATGGGGAGCTGCTCCCAATGCTTTCAAAAGGCTAATCCGTGAGTTTAGCTAGTACTGTTGTTTGCTCATCCTTTAACCATTGCAGATTTTAAGTCACAATTATAGTACCGGGTGACTGAAAAAAAGGCTCGGTGTTTGAACGGCTACTGATCTTTTGAGTATATGAGCAATTACAGTTTTTTGATACCCGATTTAATAGGTAACATGTTCAATTGTTGTTAGAATTTTTCGTACTGAAATCGGTCAATTTGTTCAGATTTTGCAAGGGATTTCGTAAACAAATTGCCTTCGGGAAACCTTAAAAACTTGCAAAAATCACGGTTAGGTTTCCCCAATACGTTTACCTTACATCGACGACTTGAGCATGCTTTAGCAAGCACTATCCTCTTAGGAAGGGGAGGGGGGATTGAAGTGTCTTTCCCCCGCGTATGAATAACTTATTTCGAAAAGGGCATCCTTTAGAAAATCTCCCATTTCGACGGGATAGAATGGCCGATTAAAGCCGGGTAAATTACTGAACATGATTAATTATGTCTGGAATAAAACAAGACAGTTTTCAAAATCATAGCTTTGATATTCAGGTAACAGCATTTTGCAAACGCCGTGCCTTTTATTGATACACCCGGTATGATAATTTTTAGCACCTTATTTACATTTGGATGAATTTGTAGTTGTGCCACAAATTGCAAACTAATAGATACCACCTAAATTGATTTAATTCACAGTAATACTATGTTAAGGTCAAACAACTGCAACCCTCTGCAGCCCAATTTTTATGATCTTTCAAAAAATTCACAGTAATACTATGTTAAGGTCAAACAACTGCAACCCTCTGCAGCCCAATTTTTATGATCTTTCAAAAATGGGTACCACATTGCTGCTCTTAATCACATTGGGTGAATTTTTCCAAAGTATTTGCTACCGCTGAACACTATCGAATTTGCACAAAAAGATTATGTTAAAAGGTCTATGCCATCCAGCATTCCTTGTTCCTGTCGTCTCTTGGTTTACCTTCATCGTCCCCACCTTCATGGCTCATGAAAATGGCGACAAACGAAAGGCCGACCAAGAGACGACACGTGCAAGGAATGCTGGATGAGGCAGGCCCTTTAATGCTTTGGCAATGTGAGCATATCTTTATTTCTGAAGTTGTAATTAATTTCTTTCCTTGCGAATGAATTCCATATGAAAGAAAGGTTTTTATTATTGAGTAGTTTATATACTTCATGGATGAGTTTCTGGGGGTTCTGGACACGAGTTGTTGCTTCGTTGTTCCTAATGAGCAATTCATCGAATGAAGCATTAGAACTTTCTATCAGGATGCAACGTGCTCGTTTATGAATCCCATTGATTTCTTTAGTGGTGATTCTTCCATAAAGCATCCAAGTAAGTTCTTTTGGTGTCTTTTTTGTACTCAATATAAAATTTTACAAAATGAACTACTCTAGACATGACGTAGGAGCTACTTTACTAAACAACGAGGACGATACCACGGAGTGCAAGAGACCATCACAACTTCCACATTAATTAACATAGAGAACTTGTAACTAGACAAAAATTGAATATGCTGCTACGAAGATACACATGAACTTGACTGATCATTACAAAGGTTTGTTTCCCTTTGCATGTCGGGGTGAGTGGCCGAGTGGCTTAAACAGTGTTCGTCAGGTAACTGAAGTTAAGCTCGGTCGAGTGAGGTCCAACTCCGACCTCAGAGGCCTGACTTCACAAGTCACCTCATCGTCCTTCGGAAATGACGTTAAACTAGGGGTCCCATGCCTGGGGACGGCATGCACAGTGGGCCTAAATTAGCCTTCAGTAGCTAGAAATCCTGACAAGCCCACTCAAAACAAATTGAAAAACAAAACAAATGTCGGGCTATTTTTGACAAGCAGGTCTTTCCGCAAAATGAGTGAACTGGAGATTCGATCTCGGTTTTGAATTTAGTGTCTTACAGGACTAACAATCTAAAAAATTCCACCTTGTTTTGCAGCTGCCCGATACTACGACATAGATGGTTTATCGGACCCGATCGGATTCCCAAATGTTCCTGAAGCTCCAAACATCCCAACACCTCATGAAATTGTTGACAAGTTGATTGTTGTGGATTTAAAATCACGAGGACGCTCTGGGGTATTTTCACATATGCTGATGCAATGGGGACAATTTATTGATCATGATCTCACATTTACCGCTGAGAGTGAAGGCGGACATAGGTGTGGTCTTCCCAAGTAAGTATAGATTATCAATTTTTTGCTTTGTCATGCAGGGTGTCTCAGAAAATTTGTGCCCCGGTTGCCTGAAGATTACGAAAAGGCGCCAAAAGGTTCTCACCATACTTTTACATGATGTTGCTCTTCAGATGTTCAATTAAAGTTTGCTACCTTCCGCGTAAAAATCCGTTGAGAATTTATTGAGCTATGACGTTCAGAAGACGAAAATTTACCTGATGACTGAAACCAGCGGATTATCAATTTTGCTTTGTAATACGTAGACCTTCTTGAAATTTGGAGAAAGGGACTGGGGGCAGCGCGGTCCATTCTGACAGCCTTGGCAACAGTACGAAATCGGGGGAATCCCCTCTGCTTCGCTGATATGCGTATCATTTTCGTTTCTGTTGCATTTCGCTGCAAACTCGAATTATTTTCGATACATTTGCACCTTTCAAGAGTTGCATTATACTTGCTCGCAAAGGTTGCTCCGAAAACAGTAGGGCAAACACTAGCCTTGTGCAAGCGAAAGGTGGGTTTTAAGAGAAGTTATTGCTTACAACGAAAAGAAACGAGAAACCTAATGTCCTGCCGCGCGGATTTTGTTTTAATTCAGGAGCTGTGTGGTAATTGCTTCATGTAGGCCCTAAATACCCGAAAATTATAATGCCTTATGCTTGGCTTCTAAATCAGAAAAAAATCGCGAGACAGACCTTCAGATTTGCTCTTCTTCTTTTGTTATAAGGACATAACTTCTCTTCAAAACAACCTTTCGCTTGCACAAGAGTTTGCCCTACTGGTTTCGGGGCAACTTTTGCGGCCATGTTTGTTTCGATTTATTGGTTGAGAGAATTTCGTTTGTTTGCAGTCTCTAATAGTTTTGAATTGTGGTGTCAGTTAAAGCAACTACTGCTATTGTATTACAAAATCTGTCCTTGTTATTTCGAAAGATTACGATTATCGGTAGATTTTCAAGAGTACATTTATTGTGGATTCACCTGATCCACCAAGATATGTGCTGAAGGCAATGGGCATGTGCATAGAGCAATATAGACATTGCAGATTTGTTTACGGTTATGGGAACCAACCCCTTTAACAAATGAGCAAGCTTTACGATCGCTAAATTTCCAGACTTTCGTTAATAGATCACTGAAAAAGGCTTTGAATTATTTGATTGATTTGATTTTAGATTCTTTTAAATTCTCTAGGCACGGTGGCCACGTCAATCAAAGGATTGATTTACGATGGGCCGTGCTAATACATACAAGTAAATAAATCTAAAAAATTAAATTATCATATTTACAAAACATTTTATTAAAAAATTGAAAATACTGCTAACCATAGCAGGCAAGAGAGAATTAGCATTGACTGTTGACCTTGCTGTTGATACGTTTTTTGAATGCTTCATGCGTTTTGGATGATCTAAATTCAGTGGAAAGATCGTTCTTCAGTTTAGCGCCCTTGTACAAGAAGCATTTCTGTCCAAAAGCTGATTTACGACGAGGAACGGCCAAATCTGTTGTGGCATTGCGAAGTTCTCTCTTGCGTGAATCGGAGAACCTGACGAACATTTATTGTGGATTCACCTGATCCACCAAGACAGGTGCAGAAGGCAATGGGCATGTGCATAGAGCAATAAAGAGATTGCATGTTTACGGTTATGTGAACCAACCACTTTAACAAAAGAGCAAGCTGTAGGATCGCTGAATTTCCCTTAGGTAAATTATGTCCATCAGAACCAGTTCAGTTCAGTTCAGTGTTATTTCATCATCAATCTATACTACATACAATACTACACAATTACATTACAAATAATACAATACCAAATTAATAACATCTAATACAAAACTATAATTAAGCCAAAGGGAAGGACATTACATGATTGTATATAGTATTGATTGATTAAGGAGGAGCTCTCTAAGTAGGTATACTAATCGAGAGAAAGCCCCCCCCATGAAAACAAAGAAACTAAAGAAAGAACATTATTTATATAAAAGAAAAAACAAAGAGCCAGATGTGCCCCAAGGAAATGACGGGTCTTGGTAATGCGGAGGAAGAGAGACAGACAGACTAGACATAGGAGCCAATATAACAAGCTTTCAATTTAGACCGAAAAAGTGAAATAGAGCCAGCTACTCGAATGAAAAGTGGAAGAGTATTCCATAATTTAGAGCCAAAATATTATACAGTTTGGAGTCCGTAATGGGTGGTCCCTTTCAGGGAGAGAAATAGATCACCTCTGGTGGACTGACGAGTTCCAATCCTATGAACAGAAGAGTTTGGAGTAAAGTAGTTGTGAAAGCAGACAGGTGAGAGAACCACATCTAACATTGTGAGAATTGTGTAAATCTTTGACTCATCCATATAAATCTCTTCCATTTTTATGACTCATGAAGTTTTAGTCACAACCCAAACACGCAACTTTCTCTTCCTTCAGGTGTGATGGATCAGCCGAAGATTTCCGTCAACCATGCTTTCCAATAATGTACCCCCGTCATTTGGGTGAATGCACATTCTTCATTCGATCGGCCTCTGCATGCCAAACCAATAAGGATATTGTAGAACCACGTCAACAGCTTAATACTATCACATCATACTTAGACGGGAGTGCTGTTTATGGATCGACTAAAGAGCAGGCTGATAAGCTAAGGGCATTAAATGGTGAGTCATTTGCGATATTTAAATGCCGGGTCAGTAAAAGAAAAAATCCCTTTTTTAAAGGCCACTGCACATAGTATTGGCAGATACGTTTTTCAACAGTTAACATGTTGAAGTATCATAGAAACTCTATTTAGCCTCCTCTGTATTAAGCCCCCTTTTTAAAAAGCCCCTCCCCCCTCTCTAATAAGCCCCCCACTGAGCCAAAGTTTTTGGTAAGCCCTCTTCTCTATTAAGCCCTCCCCCACTTATAATACACCTGTTCAACTAACGGCCTCGTTTTGAAAATTTTTGAAAATCTCTTGATATGAAATTTCTGACCATGGATTTTGATTCAGCACCCCAAGTTTAATTTAATTCCAAATTTTCATATTCCTAGAGTATGCGATTTTGATTTTATGGCGATAATAACTTTGAGAATTTATAAGGGATTTGACCGTCAAAATCGTTCGGGGTGAAACTTTACACCCTCAGTCATTATTCACGGTCAAATCCCTTATAAATTTTCAAATTTGTTATCCTCATAAAATTGAATTCCTTAGCACTAAGATCATGAAAATTTGTAATTAGACTAAAATTTGGATGCTGAATTTGAATATGGGGTCCGAAATTTCATATGACGCAAGCTAAAGAAATTTTGAAAAATTTCAAAACGAGGTCGCTTAGTTGAAAATGTGTATAAAAAGCTTTTAAGAACCTACAATCCGGGACAAAACTGAATAGACAACCTAAAGATTATGGTCTTTTTCTTATAAATCTCAAAGAAACTCATTTTAAATTAAATTGCCCCTACCCCCAACTCAATGTTGTTCATTTGGTAGTGTCAGGTTGCTGGGCACTCTGTTTCTTTGCTTTTCGGTTGAACAACATTGAATTGGGGGGGGGAGGGGGAGAGGAAAACTTTCAGTAATTAGAATTTCGCCAGTTTGTCCTATGAGTTTTGTCCGGGATTGTAGTAATTAAGATCCTGCAGGTCCTAATTAAGGTGTAATTAAGATCCTGCATTAAGATCCCGCCTATAAGAACCTAGTAATTAAGATCCTGCAGGCCGGAATTTCAAATTTAGGCTCCCATTGTATAAAAACCCATTCAGCCTAAAATTTGAAATGGGCTCTTATTTGTAGAGATCATTCAAAACAGTCTTGTTATTAGTTAACTTTTTTAATTAATGCCCCATTCACACTGCAAGTTAAACCAGCTTAAATTAAACCAGGTTTTTGAATAGGGCCTTCTGATTGGCCAATCAAACAAATCCAGTCATTTGATTGGTTGAAATTTAAACTGGTTTAGATAAAGCTGGTTGAACAGTGTGAATGCAGTATCAGTTTTGTTTCTTTCATGGGAAATACAATATTTTGCTATCTTCTATGGCGTTAGAAGTATTTTCAAGAAAAACATGATCGATTATTTTGCTCTTAATACATCGCCACACGCTTTCACGCTTATCAAAATTTATTTTCCAAACTGTTTCTTTACTTCTGACGACGGTCAGGATCTGATTTGTGCAGTTTGCATATTCTGAGGCAGTTTTTCGTGTTTAACTGGTTTGAAATGCATTTTGTAACATCTTCATTTGTTCAACAGATACTGGCCTAATGAAAATGAGTAGCAATGGTTTCCTTCCTTTTGAACCAAAGCAAGACCACGCACCACAAACATTTTGTTTAGACTTCGGTGGATGTTTTGCTGCTGGCGATAGTCGTGTTAACGAACAATTTCTACTTGCATCTATGCACACTCTCTGGGTTCGAGAACATAATCGTATCGCGAAACTCTTGCGACGATACAACCGGCACTGGGCCGGCGAAAAGATATATCAAGAGGCGAGAAAGATCGTAGGTGCAAAAATCCAGCATATAACATACCACGAATACTTGCCTAAGATTATCGGAAACAATGCCTTGCCGAAATACACTGGTTATAAGCCGAACGTTGAAGCGACGATTTCAAATGTTTTCGCAACAGCTGCCTACAGATTCGGTCATAGTCTCGTTCGACCATCATTGTCTCAACTAAACGCAAATTTTGACCCGATTGCTCCCGAGCTGCCACTCTTCAAAGCATTCTTCAATAACAAGTTGCTACTTAAACACGGTATTGAACGATTTCTGTTCGGTGCTGTCGGGAATTACTCCGAGAATACTGACCGCAGGGTGGCGAAGGGCCTTGTAAAACAGCTATTTCAGCGGCCTGGAGCCTCACATGGCCTAAATCTGATGGCTATAAATGTCCAGCGAGGGAGGGACCATGGACTGCCTGGTTATGCTTATTGGCGTGAATTTTGTAACCTTACTAACGCGTACACGTTTGACGACACTGCAAACGAAATTCAAGATGAGATTACGCGGAACCTTTTCAAGGAGCTTTACAACGACAAAGTCGAACACGCGGATTTGTTTATGGCTGGCCTAGCTGAGGATCTGGTTCAAGGCGCCATGGTAGGCCCAACATTCCTCTGTTTGTTACGGGACCAATTTAGACGGTTACGAGATGGTGATCGTTTCTATTACGAGAACAAAGGCGTATTTTCGTCTCTCCAACTGCGAGAAATAAAGAAGACATCCTTAGCTGAAGTTATGTGTAACAATCTCAAAGGAATCGTCTCTGTTCAGAAAGATGTGTTCCGAGCTTTCGATATTCCGGATTTCCGGATAGCTTGTGACCGAATCAAAGAGACAAATATTGGACTTTGGAGGGAAAATTCTCTTGTATCGGATACAGCTGGTAAGCACTCGTATTTTAACGGCAATCGAAGGCGGAGGCATTTGACGAGCAATAAAACTTGTTGCCAGCCACATCGCAGACCAGATGACTGTTCTATTTCATTTCATTTCATTTTCAAATTTTAAGGAGGGTAGCCCTTTATCAAAATCAATGATAATTTTCAAGGGGCTCTACACTAACAAATTTACAAATTAAGATATATTGGAACAAAAATACCAATAAAAGTCGTATATGATCTAAAATAGATGTAAACAAAAAACAGAAACCCAAATACATATATAAAACTACTTTTCGTCAAGTTTTTTTGAATTTATAAAATGGGAAGCCGGCTTCCGCTCAACTTTCATTTTTAATTTTGCAATATTTATTAAAGCTACAGATATCTGTCATAAATAACTGTTTCATAGCCTGACTCACAGACCAAACGAGGATTTGGTCTGCGAGTCAGGCTAACTGTTTTACAAATTAACCTGTTGAATAAGCCCAATTAAAAGATAACCTTACATATATATCATTTCGTTATAACTTATGCGATTTAGCATAGCAAAAGTACAGGAACAAACAAATTAGTATGGAGCTATCAAGTGGTTACTCAGTCCTCGTGATAAGGAAAGGAAGCTCCAATGGTTTGGACACCTTTTTAGGCAGGACAACAGCTTGGCCAAAATGATCATAGAAGGGATGGTAGAAGGAAAAAGAAGAGGCAGACCAGAGAAACTGTGGATATATAACTTTATAAGGCCCCGTCCACACGTATCCAGATATTTTTGAAAAAAGCATCTGCGTCCACGCGAGGAGCTTTTTCGAAATTATCCCCGTCCACAGGAAAACGCTGTGACATTCAAGATCCGAAAGCAGATAAACAAAATGTCCTCGCGTGATCCCGAAAGATCCGAATGCATGCTCCGATGGGTTATAAATCGATGCTGTGACGTCAGCCTTTTCGAAAAGCTCCGTTTTCACCCGTCCACACGAAACATAAAAACAGTGTTTTCAGAAAGATCTTCACTGGAGAGTGTTTTCGAAAAGCTTCGTTTTTGGTGACCGAAACCCCGTCTCCCTGTGGACGCTGATCCAAAAACGAAAAAAAGGTGCGTTTTCCAAAATAGCCGGATACGTTTGACCGGGGCCTAAGAGTGGACAATGCTGGAGATTTAGTAACATTATGAAGAAAGCGAGAGACAAAAAGCAGTAGAGGCTGATTGTGAGGAAAGCATCCATATGATATTCTCAGCAAAACTGAGAATTCTTTTGACCTTCTTATTCATGAAAGTCTCTTAATCCTTCGGGACCGCCCTTCCCTTAATTCGCAGCAATCCTCAATCCCTCTGGTACTGTTCTGAGTTGTTTGTCTCCATTTTTTCTACCAGTATTACTGGTTTTACCGGTTTCTTAGTTGTTTTTTCCCTTTTCCACTTATCTTATATGGCAATTTTGCCCTTTTTTGGATTATTCCTAATTCCCACTAGCGTGTATCTTATATATTTAAATCGTAATTCAACCCAGTCAACTTGCTGAGGATGGACCTAGGAAGGCTCGAAACGTTCTAATTAATTATGGCTTCGCCACTTGATTTATGTCTCTTGATTTGTGTCACTACCGATTTTAACATGAACTTGCCATTTTTCTATTATGAACATGGATTTGCCAATTTATCATGAAATATGAACAAATGAACATGATGTTTTTTGTCGTCGTACTCGCCCTAAGATTTCTTATCAAGCTGCATTTTCCAAACGATGTTCCAGCATCCATATGACCATGCGATCGTGAGACTATGGGATGATGATGATGATGATGAGTCAATCTAAAGAATTTGAATTCATAAGAGCTTTGACCGTGAGATCAGATGTTTGGATAAGTTTTTGCCCAAACTTTGATTTCACAGTCAAAGCCCCTATGAGTTTAAAAAGGGGCGTTCAAAAGTGCAACAAAGTCAGTCCAAAAAAATTGCCGTATATGAGTCCTAGTATGAGCGGTCTCGGTTTGGTGTAACAGTCTCGTTTTGAATAGTCTCGTTACTGGGACTGGGACTCACCGTAATCAGTCTAGTGAGTGACCTTCAAGTGTTTCATTTCAAAGAAAAGGTAATAACATTTTAAACGATTAATTCAAAGGTTTTGCAAAGATTCGAAGCCCATGCTCATTGATTTTCAATTTTTGCAGATATTGGTCACTGGTCCTCGTGGGTAAACACAGTGCGATTATCGACAGGAACATGGGCGACGATAATCGGCCGTAACATTTGCGAGAATGATACGATAACAGATATACAATGCCATACGCTAAATGGAATGCCATATACGAACGCAGGGGAAAATACAATTTGTGATCAAAGATTTGGAGTGTATTGTCGAGACTCTGAGCAAGCAAATGTTGAAACGAAATGCAGCCACTATCGGTTTAGAGTTAGATGTGCGAAGCTCCCTCGCAGAGGTAGGTATATCTTACTTTTCAAGACTGAATTCGGCATTAAAGCGAGAATAAGAAGCTTTGATTTTCAATATGCCTGATTCAGGCTCTGCTCTCTGACATTGCCATGAAGGAAATGAGAATGGAGATGTTTGTTGGGCCGTTGGGCCAAGGAAAATGTCCACAATTACTGTTTCTTCAGTTACACAATAAATTTGCATGTGCCAAAATTATCAAATATGATAAACTGTAATAGAACAGAATATAATAGACTGCGATAGACCAGCTTAAATGAGCTGTTTCCCTTTAACTCCGGGACCAAATCTAGCTTAGACAATGAACGGAGCCAAGATGAATGGGTAATTCTCTCAGATCGTTTCCATGGGATTTTTGACCAATCACCTCCTGGAGAGAAGGCAAGTGCTACAGCCACCTGCCTACCTATCAATTATAATAGGCTTACTTACCAGCAAATAGGCTCTAACAGTTCTAATGCGTGATTGTTTTCCTTCAGCTGCATCGAAGCCAGATCGACCAACCGGCTTGCCTAGAGAAAAGATTGGATTAATTACTAACTGCAGTAGGGAATGTAAGTTTCAAATCTATTCCTCATTATTTCCTGCATTCTTAAAGGTGATCTGAAGCGAAAATTTTTATTGATTCAAATTAGTGGCACTGTCGAATGATTCGGACTCCTGTTTAAATTTCTTTGATATCTCTTTTCGTTTTCAAGTTACCCACTGATATCAAGTTTCAGCTGATGACGTCATTTTGTTTGCAAATTGCTAGGATGATGTACTGAAATATAGCTGTATCTAAGATTTGAAAGGTTACAGTTGTCGGAGACATTTAACTTGAGCTGAATAAATGTAATAGAAATTGTTTCATGGACTGATGTGATGTTTAGAAAGGTATTCCAACTTAAGAAATGTTCTTGGAGTCAATTCCTTTAGGAAACATAGCCAGCCTCGTACATTTTCATTACTTTTTGCAAACAAAATGACGTCATCAGCCAATCATACAAAACAGTTTATAATTTGAAAATGAAACAAGGTATCACAAAATGGTAAACGACATTCTTTATCATTCAAAAGTGCTATCCATTTGCATCAATAAAAATTTTCGCTTCAGATCACCTTTAAAGGACAAGTCCAGGGTTGGTATAATTGTTGATTATTCAAGAGATTACACTGTTGTGAATGGTATGGTGTGTAGTACTTATTTCCAATTTTTTCTCTTGATCAGCGAAACTACATATTTTAATCTGCTAAGAAGTGCGAAATGACATCATTTTATATGGCGTCATTTCACGTTTACCTGAACGAGGCTGTCAAATGCGTTGATATTATACCACTCAAATTGTTAGCCTCTTTATCCCGCATTCGCACACTCGTACAAAATACAAAATGGCGACGATATTTGGCGTAACTTACGAAAGTTGATCAAACAATTTATGAAAGATAGAGGCATCAAAACTTGGAAAGAACTCACGACTCAATTGGTTTTCAGCGGTTGGTAAGGTTGCTTTTGAACAATAATTTTATCAACCCTGGACTTGCCCTCTAAAACAGGCCAACAGCCCCAATGTTTGGTGTGCAATAGGTCAATATGACATGTTTAAATGTAAGCCGCGAAAAAGTTCGAGGCTATTCTCCCATATCTCCAGCAAACAGCTCAAATCTTTAAAAAGGTGGGTGTAAAATTCTGTTTCGTTTTTCTTTGAATTGAATGATTTGAACGGAATTTAGCGTTCGTTGCTGTAAATATTTCTATCAATATCAAAAAGATTAAAACACAAAAATTTGTTACATTCTACTGTGCCATTCAAAGCAGGGATAGACACAAGGTCATCTGGTCCCCACTTTGGATGGCACTTACAATTCTAATACTTAAGCAAAGAAAAGAAAGGTATACTCCAAGGTAGCTTTGTACCAAATAATACAAAAACCCAAAAATTTTTTTTTTAAATCCAATTAGGTTTATATGCATATTTATTTAATTAGCTGTAAATATGCTGTAGAATCTTGTGATATCTTAATTACACGTATTTCTCTTTATAAGACACCACTTATAAGAAACTCGGACTCACAGACCAGATCACCAGAAAGTTAAAAAACTGTTCCATGTTTTTCCTTATTCTCACTTATTACCGGTAACAAGTTACTCGGAGAGTGCTTGAGTAGTTTCAAACATTGAAAAAGTTTTAAACAACCTTGTTTTGAAGTTTTCAGGGGGTACAGATCTAATGATTTTGAGAAACTCCAAGAACTGGGCCTAATTCTTATACTTCCTTCACACTGACAGAGTTAAACCAGCTTTATTTAAACAAGTTTACATTTCAACCAATCAAATGATTGGATTTTTCGGATTGACCAATCAGAAGGCCTTACTCGAAAGCCTGGTTTTGTTTAAACTGGCTTAACTTGCGGTGTGAGTGGGGCATTAGTTTCTTATAAAAAAATACGTGTAGTTTCAAAACGATAGCATTTGCCATATTTTAGAATGCAATTTCATCAAATTTCTAAATCCAAAACCAGAACGAGAAGAACGACAGGACGACAGACATTTTTATCTTCGTTATGGTACCCCTTTATAAGCCATGGTTTTTTTGAAGACTGTAACATTCTTCCTCTATCACTTTTAAAGATTTACTTAATTTGATGAATTATTTCAATCTTTTAAATGATCTTTCTCAACAAAAATGAAAATACCACCGTTTTCGAAATAATCGAGTTATCGCAGTTTACAGCACAGTTCCCAGTGCTACTTTTCAAACAATTCTTTAATCAGACAATCTGAAAGAATTTGACACCCACTTTTTTAAAGATTTGAAAGGTTTGAGCCCTACGCAGTATTTTGGGTTTCTTGAGGCGTTCGTTCTCGGCAGTGCTAATGACCGCAGTGACTCTAGCGACTGCAACGACAGACTGTAAAGCATGCGTCACTCATAGCAGAATAAATGAGGGCAATGCATAATGAATATTTACCACTTACTTATACCCCATAAAGATTTTCCGGTTAAAAGAAGTAAATGAATTGTCATAACTTGATTTCAAGTTTTATATGAAAATTACAAAAGTTATATTTAGATGCAAAGACCATCCCGGACAACAAAAAATAGAGTTCTTAAGATTGTATTCACTCTAAGTCAGAGCCTAAATATTTTCTATAAAAAGTGATTTCCTTCAGGGGAGAGTCAAGATTAGTTACACCTAAGTTTACACCTGTATGCCTTATTCTTAAAATCACAATTTCATAAAGGATTTTCTCTTTAGTTCGAGAGCTATTTTATCATCCTCTCTCGTCTTATAAAAATTTTTTGAAGAGTGGAAATTGGTAAAATTCAAGGTTTATTGAGGTAGCTACCATGTGAATGCAACCAACATTCCACATAAAACACTGTAATGTTTCAGTTATCAAATGGAAAAGGATTACTCAAAATAGACCGAATTCTTTGGCTGGTACAAGTGCTTTTTAAAAAACTAAGAAGTTTTTTGATATTATTAGATTTTCATCACTCAGAGTTTATAACAAGCTTCATGTTTACCACCTTTGTCCTGATGAATGTTTCAAAACAAAGTTTTTCGAAGCTTTTCAATACACTGCTAAAGCACCTTCCGAGTTTTAAGATGCATGAAACACGCGAAAATAAAGTAAAATATTTTGAAAGTTTCCTTCGTTGAGATAAATATTCTCTTGAGTTATATAGTCCCATTACCGGAGTTACTTAATCATTTGACTATCTAAGAGTTTAAGTTCTTTTCTTACAAGCAGTTTCTTCAAGGGTGTCAGGACACGGATAATTTGATTAAATGTTTATTTGCCTTGCTTTAATACTTGTTTTTTCTCTTTTTCGTCTTTTACTGGTGTCTTTGACCATGCCGCAACAAAACGTGGTTTTAGGCCATATTTCTCTCAGTTATTCGAACATAACACCCTTGTATTCCTGTGTCTTAGTGCGCCTTCGCAGTTGCAAAGGTAGGGAGTTATATTCGAATAACTGAGAGTAGTTAGGCCTGAAACCATGTTTTGTTGCAGCATGGTTGGAGGAACCAATTGAAGACAAAACAGAGAAGAAAAAAAGAATCAAAAACAAGGTAAATACCAAATAGAATTATGCGTGTCCTAATGTCCTTGGTTTCTTATAAAAATGGTACGTGTGTTGTACCTCAACCGGGAGAACAGTTTTTGAATCCCCCGATACATTTACTATAAAATATACATTTCTCAAATTTGCAGCTGCAATGATTCTACTCTAATCCTAATTTTTTCTATCCTTAGCAACCTACTATTACACGACAGAACAACTCGCAATAATTGGTATGTTAAACTTAATGTTCATAATTTACTAATGCCCCATTCACTCTGCAAGTTAAACCAGCTTAAATTAAACCAGATCTTCGAATAGGGCCTTCTGATTGGCCAATCCAACGAATCCAGTCATTTGATTGGTTGAAATTTAAACTGGTTTAAATAAAGGTGGTTTAATTGTTTCAGTGTGAATGCAGTATAACTTATTTAAAGAACGGTTAAAACACCTTTTCTAACGCTAAACTGCCTTGTTCACTCACTCACTCACTCGCTGGAGCAAGGGTAAATTTTGTAACACTAATAGACCTTAGTTTGGAGAAAGGGACAGAGGAGAGCGCGGTCCATGCTGACAGCCTTGGCAACGGAAGAAAATCAGGGGAATCCCCTCCTTGTGGCTCGTTTGCATCTCCCGGCGAGTGAGTTATTCTTAGCCTGCGTGCAGACTCTGCAGTCAGTGCGGAGGAGCGAAGAGGAGAAGAAAGCTCCCTGTAGAGTTTGCGCAACGGCGACCAACTTTGTGTTTCGAGTTCTCAAGTTTTGTGGAACCATCTGGGATTGGCTGCACCATTTAACTATTGTTCTTACTTGCGTTCAGCATATTTTTTCTGTAACAAACATCATTCTAAAATGTGTTACAAGCAGAACACGCTGAACACATGTAAGAACAAAAGTTAAACCATTCTGCCAATGATAGATGGTTCCTCAAAATCTGAGAACTCAAAACAAAAAATTGGTCGCAGTTGCGCAGACTCTACAGGGAGCTTTCTTCTCCTTTTCGCTCCTCTGCACTGACTGTAGAGTCTGCACGCA
The DNA here is from genome assembly GCA_964019985.1 of Aurelia sp. 4 Dawson et al 2005. NCBI lineage: Eukaryota > Metazoa > Cnidaria > Scyphozoa > Semaeostomeae > Ulmaridae > Aurelia > Aurelia sp. 4 Dawson et al 2005. The sequence continues at coordinate 3,705,431 of OZ026509.1, forward strand.
GGCCAGTTATTCTCGATTTGGGAAAATTACCGTACTAAACGGGTATCATGCAACTATTGAAAGGTGAAAATCAATCAAATAACTTGAATTTGCAGGGAGAATTTGATGACAGGCAAGCCATACGCTTATCACCTAATTAGAGAGAATTCCGTAATTTCCTACTGTTGCCAAGGCTGTCAGAATGGGCCGCACTCTCGTTAGTCCCTTTCTCCAAATTGCGAAAAGGTCTATTATCCAGGGCCCTGATGGGGAACAAGGATAAATTAAAAACATGCAGAATTTGAAATATGCTGCTCCATGAATAGGGTCTACTGGGGTAAAAGGGGAAGTCTGGGGTAAAATGGGTATCCTGAAAAATGTGGATTAAATCTTGCTAACTCTTTGTTCATAGTTTTCCTCAAACGAGAACTGCTCCAACTACCTACCTTGATTTTATAAAGGTTGATTTATTTTTACCAGGTCTACTGTTTTCCAGCAATCATTACCATCCATTTTACCCCCGTAGACCCGATAAAAACAATAATAGTGATTAATGACTCGTTTCATAGTCAATACGTTGTTCACTTAGGTTCAGAAAGTTACCCGGCTTCAATCGGTTGTTTCTTCCCGTAGCTATAAGAGATTTATGAAGAAAGCCCCCGTCAAAAATCTGCAAAGCGAGTAAAACAACCACTAAAAATGTCATCGGTTTTCCTAGAAAGATTCCTGAAGTCAATTAACATGCCAGCTTGTTATTTGATTCATTTCATTTATTCTATTTTTAATATTCAGACATGTAAAAAGTTTCAGTATAAGCTATAAATAATGTTTTCCAAACTGAAGTGTCAAAACAAATTGATTGATATTATATAACAAAAATAGCCCTAAGACAAACTTAGACGAAGCAAAAAATTAGCTCTGGCTTCGTATATTGACATCGTCTTATGATAGCCGTTTCAAGGCAAGGAGGGAGGGTGCCACTTTACTTTCCCTACTCAAGCTGTTCCAAAGTCTTGCCCTTCTGTACGAGAATGACTTTTGACCAGCGCGAGTTTCTAAAAGTGGCAATTTTAGATCAGTATCAGTTGAACGTTGCTTTCTTAACATCTTCCGGACAGATTTCGCATGTGTTCGGGTTCAAAGCTCATTCAATGACTTATCGACAAGATAATAACAGATATTATTGCTGTTATATTCAGGGGACAGTAGCCTTTCATTCAAACAACTGTGTGTTTTTTTCTGATTCACGAAGTATAAGGACACAACAATTTTGAAAATTTTTATTGACCTGTTTGATTGATTGATTGATTGATTGATTGATTGATTGATTGATTGATGTCTGTCTGTCTGTCTGATTGATTGATTTTGTCTGTCTGTGTGTCTGATTGTCAGGGCTCGGAGCAATCTGCCACACTCTTCCCCATTGATAGGCCTGTTTCTCCCTGTGATGTTTATCAGCGCTGTGATCTCCGTTCTTTTTCCTACAGTTGTCAACAGAGGGACTCCACTGGCAATGTTCTTCCCCACAATGGACTCAGCTGTCCTAGACAACCCATTTCAAGTGACACCAAAACGAGAATACATGCTGCTTGGTAAAGGAGTGCGAGGCTACAAAAAGAGGGCGCTATTTATGTTTCACTTACAGCGCATTCAAAGACACCATATAATTCATTCGGCGAAACTGCAAATGTATTATGTTGGCGAAAGACGCGAACGATCATCGTTGAATATTCTCGCAAGAAATAGCCGAGCTCCTATCGTTATCGAAGTTTATGTCGTAAAAAGTTCGCGATGGAAAAGCTCGAATGTTACGAGTCGAATGCCGTGGCATGGTGATCATTTGGATTTATCGAAAGACGTCGATTCCAAAATGTGAGTTTGTTTATCTTTCCGAAGCCTCTTAGCACAGGATTTTTAAACTTATGTTTGCAAAGTCTTGGTGCTTCTCTTTCGCGTTGAAGAAGATTAACGTCATTTGGGCATTGCACATTATTTTGTAAGATCTGTTAGCGACTTTCCTTTCCGAAAGCCCGTTTTAAAGGTAAATCTAAGCCCGAATCAACCCTGGTTCATTTGAAAAGTATCCAGGAGTTAAGTTACCGAGAGTGTGAGAGGATGTGAACAATAGGGTGTATTTGGTTGGCAGCTGCAAACCTATGAGATTCTGAAAACATTAGACTTTCCACGGCCGAAAATGATATTTCCTGCAATCAAAAAAAAAATTTTGAGGCGTCAAATTTCAGAGCTACCGCCAGGGTTTGCTAATTTAGTGAGAGTCTTGCCAAAGTCTGCCGAACCTTCATAAAGCCAGCCACACCTATCGTTTTGAGAATTCTGGAAGCAAACACAATTCCAAATGCACCAAGTCCACCGTTTTCAGAATTGGTACCATACCAACCAAATACATCTGTAGTAGCGAGAAATATGAAAGATACTTTTCTATGAGCTCATACGCCTGCAGAAAAGTGTAAAATAATGCTGAAAACGTAAGAAGAACTCACGATAAGTCTCGAAGGCAAACCATGTTGAAGTTTAGGCCCAAGCATTTGTCGATGACATGACGGCGCTCTTCCATGAAAGTTTTGATTCGCACGAACTTCTCACAGCTAAAAGGATTGAGCACGTGATGAGGCAACTATTAAGTACGGCAAATGTCCCATGAGTGCTGCACGCCGCTTGGGGGTACCATACGCAAGATAAATAACATTTAAGTGCATCCTTTTTTATATATAATTCAATAAAATGTTACAAATACACAATACGGTCTACACTACTTACAAGAAATTACTTTACAATGCTACTAGGACAAATACCTCTGGGGAGCAAAAGTGTGTGACTACCCCCAATGGCGTTAACATAAATAAAAAGAAAGAAAACTACTTAAACTTAGATAAAACTAATAAAACTACTAAAAACAACACACACGGATAATAAGAACAATTTGATACCCAAGTCTGCTGCATATTAGACGTAAGACGTAAGTACATTCTAACCGTTGGGATTAGATTTCTTACTTTTCGTGCGAAGTTGCTTCTCTCGAGGGCTTTGAAGTTGGTTTTTTTTTGATTGCACAACTTGGAAATCCCATTTTTATCGCTCCGTGTATTTCATTTTTGACCTTCGCAGAGAATAATTCCGCATTTTCAATGTAAAGGCTGATTTCCACTCAGTAGAATTTTCCGAGCGGACTGAATTTTAGACAATAACATCTTAGTCATGCGTAACATTCTATTCAAATTTACGGCAATGTTTTCACACATTAACAAAGGATTTCCTGTCCAATCGGAAAATTCTACAGAGTGAAAATCAGCCCTAAGACCACGTTTACTCTGTGTCCTTCGTCGGTCGCTATTCAAAACTAAATCGTTAAAGACCCATTGCTAACCTTGATCCTTCGTGGCGCCAAAGTCGACTTTCGTAATATCTGAAAGTCCTTTCTGGCCTAAATTGCCTTTGTCTAGCGTTTCATTCGGCGAACGAAGGGTCATGGTTAGCAATGGGTCTTTAATCTGTGAGTCGAAGGCAACAGCATATGGTTCACACTGGGTCTTTTGAGTCATTAGGGTAGTACAGAGCGACCCAAAATGCAAAGAACTCAAACTCCGCGTCTTTTACCCCATTCACACTGGCAAGCTAAACCATTTTGATCTAAGTGAGGTTAAATTTCAACCAATCAAATACATTCGATTTGTTGGACTGACCAATTAGAAAGCTTTATTCGATAACCTGGTTTAGATTAAGCTGGTTTATACTGCATTCACACTGACACAGTTAAACCAGCTTTATCTAAACCAGTTTAAATTTCAACCAATCAAGTGACTGGATTTGTTGGATTGACCAATCAGAAGGCCGTATTCAAAAACCTGGTTTTGTTTAAGCTGGTTTAACTTGCAGTGTGAATAGGGCATTTGTCTCTTAGGTCTTTCTGCACGACCTTAACAGCCCCAATGACCTAGTGTTACCAGGCTTATCTTAGATGTGAAAATTTTGCTTGGTAAATCACTCATGTTTTAGACCCAGAAATGAGACAAATGCTGGTAAAGCCTGATTCACACTAGGTCGTTTGGGTGGTTAGAGACCCAAAAGACAAAGACTCTGAGTTTGAGTCCTCTGATTCTTTTGTCGCGCCAGTTTCACGGCGAATTTGGCCGGATTTCAGATAGTTTGATTACCGGTCCCATTTGAAGCGGAGTGCTATCATTCAATTCAATAGACAGAAAAAAAACTTGGACTGATGTAGTTAGTCTATTGATATCCTAAAAGCAATGGCCTTTCAAACAGTACCGTCTCTGTGCTTTACTTGATATTCACTCAATTTTTTTTTGTGTTTCAAGCGTTCGCTTTTGCACGGTGTATTCGATCTTTTTTACATTATTTGAATTTATTCATCGTGTTTCCCGTGTTATAGGCTGGCATCAGTATCCATTTCACCGGCAATTCCTCGATGGATAGAACTCGATGTTTTAAATGCCGTTTACAACTGGAGAATCAGCGTGGCACACAGGGTACCAAACTATGGACTTTTGGTGCGAATACGAGGCGATGATATCCCTATTGGTGTTCATAAGTTCGCTTCGCCTGATCATGAAAATGCTCTCATCAGACCGAGGCTGACCGTTTGTTTGACAGCGATGATGCCATGGCGAAAGTAATCAATTTCTGTGGTAACCATATTCCAATTCGTCGCCAGGGATTCTGTTGCCTAGATTAAAAGTCAGCTCATTCATTACCAGATCTAGAAGTCACAAGTTCGCTGTTAGGCAACTGTTTCCGTCACGACAAGAAGCTTCCATGTCATATGTCGACAGTTCGAGCAATCTTCAAGAAATGGTAAGGCCTTCACAGGGCTAGTGCTTATCTTCACTGATAAACAAATTGGGTTTTAACAATAAAAATATGTATAAAGAACACAAGATACGTATTTGTAAACTTTTTTAGGCATTTTCTTGTCACAAGTAGAATTCATTCTGAGGTGTGACAATAGACCTTTTAGCTATTCAGCAAAAGAGCCTGGATCGAGCGTTATTTTTATACATTTCTGTACGCGAGGCTCGATCGAGTGGCGTTAGAGCTTCTATCACTATTGTGCACATTCGAAAATTCTGTAAAATGTAGCAATGTATCGTTCGATTGAGATTCTTTTTCAGAATAGCTAAAAGGTCTATTAAATTGGCCTACTGACATGCTCGACTGGTTTACAAAAATTAAATTAAGTTGAATGGAAAATCGAATTCACATCCAACTCAATTCAATTTCTTGTAAGCCAGTCAAACCTCCAGGCAGGCTACCAATAAGCCTTTTAGCATTTCTGTAAAAGAGCCTGGGTCGAGCGATATTTTTAAACATTTTTGCGACGGAAACTGAGTAGTTTCACAGCTTATAACAGCGTGTTTCACGTGCGAAAATATCTCTCGATTGAGACCCTTTTATTGAATAGCTAAGTCCTGAGTTATATCGGAACGGAGCACAGCAAGATGATTTTCACGCCGTAGTGATATTTGGGATAGCACCACGACACTGCACTTGCTCCCACGCCATATTCCTCCGCAGTTCTAATATACAGTGGAGGGTGTTTTGCAACCTGGAGCCAAATTTTATTGTTTGCTAATCTGAAATTTCATTGTTTCCAAGCGGAGTGTATCGGATTCGTGTCATTACACAAAAACGCTTCGCTGCGGAGTGACTCCGGAGTGATATTCTCATTATCTCCAGAGCGGATTCACTCCGCCAATTGGAGTATTTTGTGTGGGATTTATGTGGTGTAGTGTAACTCAAACCCATAACCGATAGGGAAATCTCCGCCCTGATAGCAATGCGGTAGAGTGTAACAGGGGCCTAAAACTTCTGTTGAAAGCTTGTCACGAAGTAGTGCTTGAATGAGGTTTACGATGAAGCGAAATTTCTCAACGGAAATATTTTTTTAATTTTGATTCACTTTCTCGCCAACTTTTGTCTTGCTTGAGACATGTACATTTGTTTGTTTTCGATTTGTTTTGAGTGGGCTTGTCAGGATTTGTAGCTACTGAAAGCTAATTAGGCCCACTGTGCATGCCACATCCAGGCATGGGACCCCTAGTTTCAAGGTCCCTTCCGAAGGACGACGATGTGAGTTGTGAGGTCAGGCCTATAGGGTCACCCATCCGGAGTTTGACCATTGGCGATGATGCACTGATTTTTTAGGGAAGGAAGGCAAAAATTGCACAATTTCTTACCCATTAGCTGCCTAGTTATCAAGTCTGCATAGCTCTTGGTCACTTTGAGTAGAAACGATCAGCGTACAACCATTTTTCCTTATTTTTTTGCCCTTCGTTTCGATTTTGCTGACTCTGTTTTGCTTTGGTCCACATGTAAATTAAAGTGCTCCTTCTTCAATTCACTTGTGGGCCTAAGCAAAACAGAGTCAGACAAATCGAAACGAAGGACAAAAAATTAAGGACAAATGGTAGTACGCTGATCGTTTCTACTCAAAGTGACAAACAGCTATGCAGACTTGATAACTAGGCAGCTAATGGGTAAGAAATTTTGCAACTTTTGCCTTCATTTCCCAATAAATCGGTGCATCATCGCCCATGGTTTGACCTCACTCGACCGAGCTTAACTTCTGTCACCTGAGTGACGAAGACTGTATAAGTCACTCGGCCACTCACCACCCCTCGGCCACTCACATGTTTTGTTTAAGCACTTTAAGAGAATCGACACAGATTTGTCTTGCGCCATATATCTTTTCATCGGAACAATGAGATGGCGTTTTGACTGCGAAAGCAGGCCCCAGTTACACCGGATTGTTATCGGAGCGGAGTGACTTTCTTATCGCACGGAAAGATTTCAAATCTTGAAAATTTTACAAAAAAGATGTTTTTATAACTCACCTGGTAGATTTAAAATGTCTTTTTTATAGCATTTTTTAACCAAAGTGTTTTGATATAAGATAGTTTTAATGATTTTACGTAGTGTTTATTACAATGTTCGCAAAGACATGAACTTTAGGATTGGCGAGACTTCTCATGAATAAAGTAGAGACATTGTACATTTCGAATATATATTTGGTTTTTTTGCACGACTTCTAGAAGTATTGGAAAACAGTAAAGGAAAAATGATGCATTTGTACCCATGCTTTTCGAGGCACGTGCGCGTAGACAAAATAAAGACAAGATAATTCTTTTGCTGTAAGCTCTTTTCTTAAATCTCGGTCAATTAGATTTTTGGCGATTTTGTCTCTTTAAATCAGCGAAAAAGGTGAGTATAAACTTCTATGACGTATTTCTTCAAACTGAATAGCTTAAAAGAAACGCTAGCTACTTATGCGGAGCCTACCCTTTGACTTTTCAGAAATTTTGGATATTTTTAAGATTACCGGGCATTTAAAATTTCCGCAGATTTGAGGATATGGCGTCATCAAAATTTGAAATCGTGAACCGTGAAAGTGAAAGACTTGCTTGATACCATATTGCAGACATCCATAAACTATGGTTTCCCTGGAAATAATTTCATGTTGCGTCAAATAGTTTACAAATTGCGACAGTTGTACGTTTTTTTTGGTAAATTTTTCGTGAATCCTCGAAAAAGAGGAAAGCACCCTAATTCCAAAAATATTGAAGATTTCAGAGAAGTCCAATGGCAAAATTATAGCAAAGTAGCTAAAGTTTCTTTGAAGTCATTCGTTTCAAAGAAACAGGTTATTGAATTTTACACCAATTTTGTTGAAGATTTGGAATCTATGCTATGAACGTTACAGATACAGGTTCTTCAAAAGCAGTTTTGAGTGTAACGGCAGATTTCTACTCAGTAAAACTTTCCGAGCAGACTGAAGTTTAGACATTGAAATGTACTTTGTGATGCTTAACATTCTTTTCAAATTCAAAGCGACATTTTCTCATGTAAACAACAGATTTCCAGTTCGCTCGAAAAATTTTGTTGAGTGGAAATCAGCCTGAAGATTCTATTAGATTTTTCTTTGGATAAACCTTATCAACAAAGCGGCCTTCTTTTGGAATTATGAAAATTCTTTCTTATGTCAAATAAAATGTCTCATCCCAGATTCACATTCAGCACCCAAATTTTAGTCAAACGACAATTTTTGATAATCTTTAGTGCTTCAATTGCAATTTCAATTTTTTGAGCATAACAAATTTGAAAATTTATAAAGGATTTGCGCGGGAATTATACCTAAGGGTGTAAGATTACACGCCGAACGATTTTCACCGTCGATTCTGTTATAAATTTTCACATTAATTATCGCCATAAAATCGAAATCACAAACTGTAGGAATATAAAAATCGGCCATAGGCCTATTTTTGAGGTGCTGAATACGAATCCGTGGTCAGAAACTTCGTTTGAAGAAATTTTCAAATTTCAAAAACGAGGCCGTTGATTGAAGGAGGTGTGTTGAATGACGTGACAGAAACTTATGGCATTTTTTTGTAAATCTGTCGTGGGAATTTTTGATATCTTGATTATCTTCAAAATGACTGCATTTCAATTATTCAGAGCGTAGGGTAAAGTATCAAAAAATTTCTTTCTGTATCAGTTGAACTGAAGTACCAGGATTTACATTTACTTGCTGAAGCTAATGCTGTAAGCCATTCTCAAGATTAATATCAAAAAATTTCCACGGTAGATTTACAGCATTGTACCCAAGTTCCTTAGAGCACTTTCATTCAAAGTAAAATGAAATAGAATTTTACACCCACCTTTTCAAAGATTTGAACCCTATGCGAAGTCACTCTATTCTCAAGTAGGGAATAAGGCAAAAAGAGGGGATAAAGACCAACTTTAAGTTCAAATTTACGTAAGAATCATTTTTGTTCACCGAAATTATCTGTTTTAGAAGATACGGTGCATTTTGTAAACAATAATTTTATTTAATATCTAGGTTGTGTTATTTGAAAATATTTCGTTGATTTAATACCATAGTTTTTTTACAATTGTTTATAAATGCTTTGTTTTCAACTCATGTCTAGTTTTTGTCTCTCCTGCCAGCATAAAGGGGCTGTACAAGATTTTCAGAAACAAAAATTAAAATCAGTTGGCCAGTGTCTTCAAATTAAATGAGGAATGGTGCACAATTTCTTAAGGACCTTTGGGCTGCCAATTGCCTTTTGTGTGTTTAGGCAAAACACATCAGATACTTGTAGTTTGCAATTCAGCTATGTCCTAATAATTAGTTTCAATTTCATATTCAAAAATTCAACTGCATACAAGAACCTTTAAACTATCAACAATTTACTTAAAATATTACAAATGACAAAATATAAAAGATGAAAATGATAAACAATATAGACTTGCACAAAATTAAAAATCACAGAAATAGGAGTTCGTGTGGAGTTGAATTTTCTTAAGGAGGAGCTCTCTCAATAGATAAAGTAATCGCGGAGAGAGCACCCCAGATGCTCAAAAACTCATCATTCAATTTTGAGATCTTTCAGTTGTTTGATTGGTCAAGGTCAGGAACAGCTACCTTTTGAGGTATTAGGACTGGTTTTTTAGTTAAATTTGGATGATAATCGTCAATGGTAAGACAAATTTGATTGCACTGACAACAGAGTTCAAACATGTAGAAAACATCTTTATTTACAATGTATCTGCTGCTACTGGCCTGCATTAAGGGGAGAAAATTGAGCAGTTTTTGGAAGTTTACATTGTACAGTTTTGGAAGTAACATTCCTATCCATGCCATAATCTTTTGCTCACCCAAAAAGAACAAAAAACAGAGCCTAGATCAGAAAGAACTTTGATATCATACGAAAGTTGATTTTCGGACCTCGATGTGAAAGGCAGCGCTGTCTTGTAAACCCGCTGAATGTTCGGGGAGTGCCAAGCTTTTGAAGTTCAAGTTTGTGCGAAAGCTGAAACCAGAGGCTGCTCGATAATATCTATTTTTCCTTTATTTCAGAGCAAACTAAATGGAACTTCGAAGGGACATTTGATAAACTAACCTTCTCTATTCTTTTGAGCAAAGCCCGAGCTAAGCTTGACAATGTCTCATTCTCTCTTAACTCACTACTCTTAACCCGCAAAATAAGTGCAACTAATGCGACTCACAACTGCAGCTCGCAACTCGCTATTATTCACAGTAAAGGGGCAGGTTCACCTACCAGTAAACAAACCCATTATCTCTAGAATCTATAGTGTTCCCAACACGTGACCATTGTGTTCTGCACAGAGTTTGGTTCTTGAGGCGTGTCTTAGGGTGAAGCCACTCTAAAGTTACTTCTAAAATTCACTAAAATCCTTGCAATCGTACAAAATACGAGTGTTTCGTTTGCTTCTCTACGAAGTGGAAGCGTCTATCTTCAAAATAAAACTTTCATTCAAGATTCAGATTTCTAGATCCGGAATTCAAGATTCACAACAAACTCATCTTTTTGCAAGCAACTAAGATCTGGGGCTGGTAGTGGCAGAAGATTTTAAGGTGTGTCCATGGGCAATAATTCGCCGTGTTTGTAGCTTAGGCCCTGTTTATATGGGGAAAAACACTTCACCTGCCAGACCCGGGGCTGACAAGCGAGTTAAATTTCAGTGTCTGTTTACATGAGATTTTTCACCTTACCTGTCAGCCCCGGGGCTGAGAGGTGAGGTGGAGTATAGTCTCCCTTCCGTGAAATCAGAATGAACTGACCAATGAGAATCAACCAAAAATTTCATTTCACCTCACCATACCGGTGGTGTTTCGTTTATATGGAAAAATTTCACCTCACCCAGGTGAGATTCCACCTCTGGTGAGGTGGGATTTCACTATACCGGTGGTGCTGCGTTCGTCATGTAAACGAGAACTGAAAATACAAAGGATTCTTTTGGAAGGTGGAATCTCACCTCTCAGCCCCGGGTCTGGCAGGTGAGGTGTTTTTCCTCATATAAACAGGCCCTTAGAAATGAAAGTTCATTAACTTGACATTACTGCTTTTCTGTGTTGTTTTCTGTTCGGCCCAGGCCTAACCAGTGCTAGAAACCAAATTCGAATGGCTCCTGAGCGTCTGAACTGTTAGCTCGTTACACAGCGTTCATCCTCGTTTCAAACCACCTCTATCTATTGTAAGAGGAAGTTTGAAAAGAGGATGAACGATATGTAAGAACTCACCAGACACTTGCCAATTTTGAGAATTTTGTGAATGCTATCCTGCGTGCAGCCTCACCTTCACTTCACCTTCACCTTCACCGACTCGTGCACAACTCGCATCAAAACTGAATAAATTTCTGCGCATGCTTTGCAAACATTTTCATCGCAATAAGGCTTATAACGGAATCTAAGGAAAATCAAATGTTGAGTTTTGCACAAGAAGAAATTCAAAATGGCGGACAAAGGGTATTAAGGCGAAAAGGGTAAGCATATGATGATCATATATCCTTAGCCGTTTCAGAAAAAGTGCTGAAATTTTGTGACCCAAAAAAGTGACCCAATGCAGTCTATTAAAAAGATAAGTAAGCGGCCGATGGAAATGCTTCAAACGTTGCTTTGTCGTTAAAATACCAATCAACATTATGAGTATTTTTGCACGTTTTTTTCGCATGGTAAATTTTGCAAATTAAGGTTTTTGAGGAAAAGGCATGCCTGAAATCCTCAAAAATGCGTCAAAAACAGGGATTTGATTTACAGCCATTTCAGATCTTCGAAAACAGAAGAGTGTAACAACTAACAAGCTGGGAAAGGGCACCTCATTCGAAAGTTTTCACAGAAAGTTTAGAGTCCTCAGGTACATAAGAATATGGAATAAAAGTTCCTTGTAAACTCATGGAATTTCAAAGGAATTCAGCTTTCAACGCAAATCTAAATCTGCAATAATGGCTCACTGAAAAGCTGCATTATCCTTGTCCTTTGAGACAAGAAGTCTTCAGGAATCAACGGACCATAAACTTGCTGTGAAAACTTTTGACTGACTTGCCTTTTACCAGCTTGAAATATAGAACACTCCTCATTGCTTTGAAGATCTGAAGAGGCTGTAAATTGATCCCCTGTTTTTGACAACTTTTTGAGGATTACAAAGCATAGTGCATTTAAAAAGGTGGGTGTAAAATTGTATCACATTTTTCTATGATTTGAATAAATTGAAAACAACTTTGGGTCATTTGCTGTAAATACACCGTGGCAGCTATTTGATATCTTTATGTTTTCAAAATGGCAGCAATTTGATTATTTTTAAAAAATTAATCAGCAAGTTTGAAAAAATAAAAGCAATCGTAAATCAAGAAAACCATTTATTTATGAAAAACCACAATGTGGTGGCAAGCGGAAATTTGTTATCTCTTCTAGATTAGGATTTTGAAATTTGTTGACGTCAGGCTCAAAAGCATTAAGTGTTGCCACTTTGAAACTAATCAAAATATCAAGAAATTGCCACTGCAGATTCACATTAAATGAACCAAAAATCATTTCAAGCACTTTTAAAGTGCTTATGTAAAGTGAATTGAATTAATTCAAAGAAAAATGTGATAGAATTTTACACCCACCCTTTTAAAGATTTGAACTGTACGCTGGATTTCAAGCATGCCCTTTTCCTTGAAATCCATAATTCAGGAAACTTACTGTGCTGAAAAAATTGCAAAACATACTTACATTGCATGGTAGTCTTTTAACAACAGAATATTGTTTGAAGCATTTTCATTGGCCATTTACTTGTGTTTCTATAACAGATCACATTGGTTCACTTTTTTAAGGGTCAACTGTCATATTTTAGAATGGAGAGGCAGTCAGGCATGGATCCTTTAATGTTCAGTTTAATTTGAACCAAGGCAAGGAATTATAAGCAATTTGTATTGTCTCAGTAACCAGCAAGTTCTATTGATATTCCAGATAGGAAGCTCCTCTTTAAAAGGATGCTTCTCAGCTACCAGTCAGCTGCATTACTTGCCAAATAATCTTTTCTTCCGACATTGGTAGCTTGTTTGCTTTGCATAGCTTCTAACTTTGGACATGCGGTGATCCTGTGACCCAGCTGACCACAATAAGAGCAACCTTGTTGGTCCCCGATCTGAAGAAGCTTTTCGGATTCAGATTCCAGAGCAGCTAAAAATGGTGGCAACTTCTGCTTCGCCTCAATTAACAAATGCTTGAGGTCAATTAAGACTGATTCATCGCAAGTTTTGTTTATGAATGTAGTTGCAAGGCCTGTGTTTCCTTGTCTACCAGTCCTTCCAATCCTGTGAACATAATTTTCGATGTCATCAGGCATGTCATAGTTTATGACATGTTGAATTCCTTGGAAATCCAGTCCTTTTGATGCTACATCTGTTGCTACCAAAACATCTTTCTTCCTTTCACGAAATGCTATTACACCACGCTCTCTGTCTTCCTGGCCCATATTGCCATGAATTGCAACGGCTTCAACACCTTTTAACAGCAAGTATTCATGAATATCATCAACATCTGATTTCCGCTGTGCAAATATCAGTACTGGTGGTGCACTTTTCTGTAAGCACTCTAGTAGATAAACAATTTTTGCCTCTTGCTTGACATACTCAACTTCCTGAATAACATCAAGACTAGCTGCGCCAGCTCTACCAACATTTATGGTGATAGGCCTGACAAGGGCACTCTTGGCAAAGTTCTGAATCTTCCTTGGCATTGTTGCACTGAAGAACAATGTCTGTCTTTGTGACTTGAAATAGGAGAAGATGGTCCTGACGTCATCTTCAAATCCCATGTCAATCATCCGGTCAGCCTCATCTAAACAAAGATACCTGCACACATCAAGACTCATGACTTTATGGTCCAAGAGATGCATCAACCTTCCAGGAGTTGCAACAACAATATGAACACCAAGCTTAATTGCTTCTATCTGCTCCTTCATCGGTCTTCCTCCAATGCATGCCAGACATTTGATATGAGGCAAACCATCTCCCTCGGCAGCTTTGCAGAAGTCTTGAATCACATCCAAAGTTTGCTTTGCTAATTCTCGTGATGGTGCAATTAAAAGCCCATATGGACCCTCTCCTTTTCGAAATGGCAAAGCCTTTTCCTGCTCCAAACAGAACATGATAATTGGCAAAGAAAACACCAATGTTTTACCAGATCCCGTGAAAGCAATACCGATCATATCTCTGCCATTCAAAACAGTGGGAATTCCTTGAATTTGAATGGGTGTTGGATTCTTTATACCTTTTCTCTTCATGGCATTTAATATTGACCTTGGAAATTTCATTTCCTTGAATGTCTTGATTGGTGGAGGGATGTCATCACCATCAACCAAGATATGAAACTGTTTTCTTATTTTTTCCAGTTTAGCTCTTGGATACTGCCGAATGTAACGTGGTGGCTTCCAACCTGTCTTGATAGAATCTTCGTAAATAATTCCTTTTGCTAGTTCACCAGCCGCCATGAGAGCTTTTCTCTCCGTGATACTCTCTAATATTTTTTCCTCTTCTTTGAGCTGCTTCTCAAGAATTGTCTCTTTTATAACTTCAGCTTTCTTCTTTAATTCCAAATGTTGGTCTAATAAACTGACATCTGCTTTCGCCCCCATTGCTACAGTACTTCCCTCTTGCTCTGCGGGTGCAGGGGTATCTTCTTCCTTTTCCACCTTCTTGTTTTTCTGCAACAACAGTCCTTTCTTCTCAAGCATCAATCTTTTCCTCTCCTTCAACGGGACATATGGAACGTATTCCTCCTCGTCGTCAGACTCAATTTCTTCATTTGTTCTCTTCTTGGAATACATGTTTCTTCTCTGGAATTTACACGAAATGCTTCAACTGCAAAAATCTCCTGAATCGTTTGATAGTCGCTGGTCAGTTGGCGACTGCTTTCTGGCATGCTTTGGCTTAGGCCCTCTAGACTAGACTCATTCCAAAAGTCTCTTGTTTCGCTCCCCCTGCAGACTTATTGCCTCAATAGGAGCGATGACAGCAACAACAACAAGTGAAAGCTAGTGGGTCTTATGTAACGAGTCTATCTTTGGGCCTCGCAACTTCGTTCATACAACGTAAAGCGCGCAAGCCACTGATCTGTGGCGCGAGCACGCAAAACACGGCCCTAGCCTCGCAAGCACAGGCCTCACAACTTTGCCCCCAATGCTCAAAAGTACAAGAATTATGTCGTTTACAGCAAGTTCTCACCTTAATTCACAAAGATAATTTTTGAGAAATGTGAAATCCACAATGATTTCAGTGATTCGTGATTCTGACCTCTCCCCTCCCTTTACCTACCCTGGGTACTGGTACCCAGGGTACCCTTTACCACCCTCTTACTTCACAGAACAAATTTGAAAAAGCGTAAATTAATGGTCAAGGGATTCAAGAACAGGAGGGTCCCTTGAAACACAAATTCTGTTGAATGGGTAATAACCCTCCCTAGAAATCAAATATGAAATATGAATTATACGAAACTCACGATCATTCTCGAAGTCAAACCATGTTGAAATTTAGGCCCAAACATTAGTCGATGATGGCGCTCTTCAAAGAAAATTTCTCACGCAGACTTCACAGCTGGAATGACTGAGCACGAGGTGTGCTAGGTACTAAATGCGGCAAAAGTCCAATGAGAGCTGCATGCCCTTTGGGATACCATATGCGCGATAAATAGCATTCTAATGCATTTTGACCGTTGGGACAAGATTCCTTGCTCCTCGTGCGAGTTTGCTTGCCTTGAGGGGCAAAGAAGTTTTTCTTCGTTGCATATGCATAACGTAGAAATCCCATTTCTGTCGATCTGTCTTTCAACATCATTTTTTGACCTCTCGCGAAGAAAAACAGTGACGTCAATTCGTCAAAAGCGTGCATTGCTCTCAGCAACGCAAGAAATAGTTCAGTTTTTCTTACATTCCAATAGAAATTTACAATACAAATTTACTAAACAACACTATGAGGGAATGCCACTGCGTGCAAAATACTATGACTACTCCGTGGCATCATGAAAAACTAAGACGATTTACAAATGAATTACGAAAGAAAAAGAACAAGACATGAAAAAAGAAGCAAACACTTTGTCTCAAACTGGATATCTGATAAAAATTGCCCGCGAATGGCAGCAGACAAGATATTTGCTGCGTTAAGAATAATTTTGCGTTATCACAGGAAATCACATCTTTTGCGTTTATAAATGGTTTAGTATGTGTATGACGTGTATTTGCAATATCATGATATGATGTAGACTTCTTGCTGCCCAGGGAATCACATCTCTTGCCTCAAGTTGAATTCAGTTGTGAAAAATTTCCACTCAGTAGAATTTTCTGATTGGACAAGAAATTTTTTGTTCACGTGTGAAAATGTTGCTTTGAATTTGAATGGGATGTTACGCGTGACTAACGATTTATTGAGTCAAATTCAGTCTGCTCGGAACATTCTACTGAGTGGAAATAAGCCTTTACACAGCCTAGACCACATTTACACATTACCGAATTTCCTTTGGTAAAACCAATCATCTTTTAGACCAAGAAATGTGGAAAATGCTAGTATGGGATTTGCATCGGAACGAGGTTTCCAAAATTGCTTCTAGTCCTCTATCTAGTCCATGATTTGCAAGCCATAGACATACTCGTGTCTGAAACTGACAATGGTGTTGCATTTAGATTTCAATAATGAATCAGAATCGAATCGGCGATTCTCGTTCCCATGCAAGCCCCTTGCCAGCATTTTGTTAAATTTTGGGTATGAATGATGACTGCTTTTATCGAGCAAACTTTTCCCAGCTAAGTTAGTAGATGAATATTTTGGCTTTGAATATTGGTCATATCCCTTCTATTCCACAGCCCGCCAAATGTGTTATAAAGGAACTGAGTCCACCACTTCCATTAACAGCCTCGTTTCGGAAGTTATTCAAGACCCTGTCATATTGAATTTTAGAGGCCAAATTCAGATTTAACACTCAAACTTTAGTCTGGCCACAAGTTTCATGTTGCTAGCGATCGTAGTATTAATTTTATGGCGATTTAAAGTTTGAAAATCTATAAGGGATTTGACCGTGAAAAATGACTCCGGGTGTAAAGCTTCACCCCGAACGATTTTTCACGGTCAAATCCCTGATATAAATCTTTGAAATTTACATTGTCATAAAATCAACATCACAACTGAAAGCAGTTTAAAAACAGGAAAGAGGACTAAAGTTGGGGTGCGAAATCTGAATCTGGGCTCAAAATTTTCATATGAAGAATAGGAAGAGATTTTGACAAAATGCCAAAACGAGGCTGCTTAATCAAAGTGGCGCATAGTTGCGCGTTAACGCTATCTTGAATGTTTGCTGACAAACCGCTGACGGCCCTTTGTTATCGCACAATAGTGGTAAAGTCATTAGCAGTGGGAATCAAAGACTTCTTGATCCTTGTATTATGCTCAGGAATTTCTTGGGTTTAATTTCAATAGGGATTAAATGACAAATTTTGTCTTATGATAGAAAAGAAGTTGATATTGGTCATGAGCGCGCTATTTTTACGGACTCAATGCCATTAAGGCTCGTGAGATTGCCGGTGAACCGCAGGAAAATCTATCTCCATTTGTTCGCTCAGTTACTAGAGAGACAATCGAAACATAATTGGGAATCAAAGATTTGAATCAAAATCTTTAGCGTTCGCAGGCGATCGCTGAAAATTTCAAGCATCTTGAACTCCAGGGTGTACCGCAGCGACCGGCCTGAAGGTATGAAAAAGTGAACTTCGCATGCTCAAAATGCGACAATCGCTGATGATCGCGGTGATTCGCTTTAATCGAGATCCGCCTTTTAATCTTTTTTGGACTAACCATGAATTAAAATGTTCTCATTAAACAAATAATTTCTTAGAGGCGGCATTTTTCCAGAGGCTATTGTTTATCTCCCCCCTTTACAAAATACGGCAAGGTAGGATCCACGAGAGTTTGTAGCTCTCTAAAATATTTTTTAATAATTATCACATATTTAACATTATCATTGCAATAAATAAATAATCACCAAATATTACCATATAATAATTTTAACCATTATCAACAACATTTAATCTAAAAAATTTCCATTACTGTAAGAATTCGAGAAATATTCATTAAGAAGTGAAATTTTTATTGCATTTACAAAACTAAAACCAAGACTTACCATTGTTATAAGTGACATTTTTATTGCCTTGCAAAACTACATACACAGTGTCCAAAATAGATTGTTCTCGTGTTTGACTAAATTCTAAAATATCTATTTCACACTTCCAACCATGGGCAATAGGATCTTCATGTGTTTTTTGTGTTTTCTTTCAGTTTGTGACCCAGTTTGGGCAAACTGCAAAGCAGTATTTTTATGGCTGCGGTCGCACCATGCGCGATAGGACACCCAGTGTGTAGCACTTTGAAATTTATATCAGAAGCGAGCCACATTAACTTATTGTGTTTTTGTGCTTTGAAATTATTCTTACTTGGCATACAACCACCTTTCACTGTTTCGTAATTCTGAAAGTTTTCGGTAGTGAGCCACCTTAAATGCAGAGCAACCTTTATAGTAAAGCTCTAGCGGTGGGAACTACAGAAAACTAATAAATCACGAAACACCTTTCTCAGCCATAATTTCTGGTCTTGAGCTGTAGAGCTCCGTCACATGCGCTCTTTGGATTATTTGGGCCTAAGTAGTCAACTGGCATCCGCTGCGGATTATTTTCCTACGCAAGGGGGTCTCGAAATCAAACTTTGATGGTAGGAGAGGCCAATCGACGACTCAGGCCCAAACATTCCAAAGAACGCATGTTTTTTGTTTTCAATTTGTTTTGAGAAGGCTTGGCAGGATTTTTAGCTAATGAAAGCTAATTTAGGGCCCCTGTGTATGTCGCATCCAGGCATGGGACTCCTAGTTTAACGTCCCTTCCGAAAGACGACGAGGTGAGTTGTGAGGTCAGGCCTCCGCGATCACCTATCCGGAGTCTGACCTCACTCGACTGAGCTTAACTTCAGTCACCTGACGAAGACTGTATACGCCACTCGGCCACTCACCCAAAACATTTTCATGTGATGGAGCTCTGCACTTCAAGACCAGAAATTATGGCTGAGATGAACGCCAAGGAAGAGAAATTTATGGCATTTCCAGGTACGCAAAGAATCTAATCCGATCTGATTCAACATAATTATGTCCTATCACACATGGACTATCTTAGGATCTGCAACCTTGATTTCAGAATGGAAACTTTTACGAATAGGTCTAAATATGAGTGGAAATGTGTCAAACCTCAAATGGCAACGACACCAAGATCTTCTGGTACTGCTGTTACATTAATTTGATCATTGTCTGTTATTGCCTGTTGTTTTTGCGTTTCTTCTCGCCGCTTCTTCTTTGCTTGTTTCGCCAATTCTTTTCTTTGTCGATTGCTTAGATGCATCGGCTGAAATATTGATGAACAGAACGATTAAAAAACAAGAAACAATAAAACTAGAAATTAAACCTGTGTTTAGACCTCCCCCTTCTTCGATTGTTAAAAATTATCATCTTTATGAAGCATCTCTGAGTTTCCAAGTATTGCATTGTGGTCGAAAGTGGCATTGCATTGTAGTCGCAGAGGAACAACGGCAAACCACGGGTCTTTTTCGAGTGGTTCAAACGACAAGGTCTTCAAGCAGCAATGGCAAACTTTGTGAAACAGAAGATTCATTATAAGATTATTATTTTGATGGGAAACGCATGAAATCCTAGCTGAGCCATTTGCTTGCTTGCACAACAGATTTCACACTTCTAAGTGCACTCGATCAAAAACATCAAGATAAACAGGAAAGCAAAACATTAAGGTCGGTTGCACTGAATGTGCGAAATCTACTCAGGCTGTCAAACTACGATGTGTAATCGAGTCTAGCCGAATATGACAACATCGTCTTATGCCACAACTCCATGCAAATACTGTAAAGGCCATACATCATAAACCTGATTGGTTCATACAATACAATTCTTGAATTCTTTCTATTGTTCATTTCAGAGCACGGGATCGAGGCCGAATTTTTTAGTGCAATGAAAACTCATGAAATATGAATAAAACGTCACGAAGCAATGGAATTCCACTCCAAACTTGTTTGTTGTACTAACTAATAGATAACGTGACATGTGCCCGTTAAAGGCTAAGGCCAAACCAATGATGACACTCAATCAGCTACCCACCTTTACTTTCTTCTTGACATCATTATTCGATTGTTCTTCTTTATTACCATTCTCTTTGTTGCTTTCTGCCTTATTACATTGGCACTGATCGTCACAACAATTGTGGTTTTCATCTGCAGCAACTTTTGGCTTGTTAGCTTTCTCCTCTGCAGCAGCTGGGACATAGAAAACAAACAAAATCTCAATATGCTGATTAATACCCTATTCACACTGCAAGGGTAAACCAGTTTAAACTAAACCAGGTTATCGAATGGAGCCTTCTAACTGGGCGATCCAACGAATCCAATGCATTTGATTTGTGGAAATCTAACCTAGTTTAAGTAAAGCTGGTTTAACTGTGTCAGTGTGAATGCGGTAAGAGTCAAAAACTTCCACCTTTTGCAAAACCGAGTGAATGAAGAAAAAACTTAAAGGGCAAGTCCAGGGTTGCATGGTTGATGATGATCACAATACTGCTATGAATTGCAGGTGATAAGCAATCTACGCGAAGTGAAGAACTATCACGCAAAGAATCTGTCTCTTCTGACGTCACTTTCAATGAAGCGAAGCTTTGCTATTTTTTTCTTGCCTCTTCGTCGTTGTTAGCCTCTTTACCGTGTGCTCATACAAGAAAGCGGCGACACAGCGACAAGGTCTGGCCTGTCGATAGTATCAAAGGAAAGCGTTCTTGGTTCGTGAGTGTAGTGTACTACATCTCTCCACTCCTAGATACCTAGATGTACTTCGTTTTACTTCGTACATATAATGATGTTGAAGCACCATTTAGACGAAGGATTTGGAATTGACGCCTAGGCTGTCTACACGAGTCTCAGTTAGATGAACTGATTGGTGGTTATGGCTTTAAAAGCTTCTCGTGACAACACAGCTTCATATTCAAGACAGACACTGCTTAGGACAAATGTGCCGCATTTAGGGCGCATCCAAC
This sequence comes from Aurelia sp. 4 Dawson et al 2005, assembly GCA_964019985.1. NCBI lineage: Eukaryota > Metazoa > Cnidaria > Scyphozoa > Semaeostomeae > Ulmaridae > Aurelia > Aurelia sp. 4 Dawson et al 2005. Next base: position 3,726,349 of record OZ026509.1, read on the forward strand.
CAGATCTCAACTTTCCAAATAAGGTTAGACAACACGCCTATCTTCTTGGCATGTGACTGGCTGATTTGAGATTAAAGTGCAAAATTTTCGAAGCGAGGCGATGCTCGAAGCAACAACGTTCGATTTTAGTTCGACGCTTGACGGATAAGAAACGTTCGATCTCTCTTCGGATCTTCTGTAAGATTTACTCCTTGTTTAGAATCTGTTTTGTCAGGATTCCTTGTATGGGAGAAAATAACGAAATCAGGTCAAAAATATTGGACAACTAGGGGACAAATACAAGAGATCAAGTGGTCAGTTCAACTGACTCAGGTCAATTGCCTAGTTTTTGCAGTGTGATTTTTCAACCATTGGTACATTTTCTTCACTCTGTATTATCTTATGCATAGCCTTTAAAGAAAACAAAACGAGCATAAACTCTCATCCTACCTGAAGGAAGGCTGGTGATTTCAGTTCTCGTAAATTTTGTTTTTGCTTTACCCAATTAGGCGTACAAAAGTAACTGGTCATCGTAACCATGCCAAATAAACAAGTTACCATTGCATTCAACAGAGCAAAGGATTAGGCACATACATCTATCAAAAATAGAATGCCATGTAAATAGAATATTTTGGAGGCAAAAATTCGAACTCTACTTTGAACAGGATGGGTTACATATCTTTGAAAATTACCTGGTTTTGAAGCATACCTAATAAATGAAAATAAATAGCGTGTGTAACCAATTAACGCAACGAAGAAATAACTTTAATTAAGTTCCCGGAGGGTACAGTACCTTTATCCAACGGGGATTTCCCCTCTTTCATGGTATCGTTTTCGCCTAATTTGTCTAGCCTGCGTGCAGCCCCTACTGTTTCCTTTCAGTTGAAATTTCCCGTTGAATTGAATTCCTTTTCTGACGCCAGTAGCGTCAGAAAATGAATTCAATTCAACGGGAAATTTTAACTGAAAGGAAACAGTAGGGGCTGCACCCAGGCTAATTTTGTCCGGACAGGGGTATTAAAAGAAGGCAATTTTTCGGGAGCTGGTTATCAAAGCATGCCAAAGTTTGTCAAACGTTTTGTTAGATCTAGCTATCATTTAGTCCAACTTTTATGTTTTGAAGCATACTTTTCACCGACTTTTTTCTAGAATCGGGTATTACTTACAGGTAAAAATTCTGGAGCCGGGTTAAAACAAAACTTTTCGTGGGCACAACCCCATACAAATTTACGTTAAATGTGGCTTGATTTTTACCACAGCTTACAACAACGCGGCTTACAATGAGGTACATCCTGAGAAACTCTCGTCACTTGACACAAAAGTAAGGGTAAACTTGACTCCCACTTGTATTATAATTTGATAAAGTCATTCTTGCAACTACGATTCTTTGATATTTCTACGAGTGTAAAATTTTTCATTGGAAAAATCGTATTTACCTTTTCATGTATTGGGCTTACGTTGCACAAATCTTTCACAATTTATGAGCATTTCCGCTTAATTGGTGGGCGGCTTAATTCTTGCGTTCTTAGCTCTCCTCTATTAAGCCCGCCTTTCTTCTAAACTTCTCTCCTCCGAGCCAAAATTTTGAATAAGCCTCCTTCTCTATTAAGCCTCTCTACCAGAAGTTACCAAAGATTTTCTATTTAATGGTATGAGTTAAAATCAGAAGCTATCAGGTAATAAAACTCATACTGACCGGTTTGTTGTTGAGCTCGGTTTTTACTTTTAAGGCCTCGGGATATATAATTTTCCTGTACAACGCTAAACCGGTTAGTAGGCGCATATTTTAGCATTACTTATACAAATCCCGGACTTGTCCTGTAATACCAGCAGAGGATGAACTTTGGTAATTTCTTAAAAGCAGAATACTGGTTAACGAAGTTTGGTTATTTGGCCGGAGAACCACTTCTGCCCATGATCTTGCAGGTAAATAATGCAAAAAACAACATTGCATTCATGCTCGTTAATACCTGTACCACTTGTTGTATTAGTGGCGTTTAACACAGAAATAAACTCACGAAAGACACAGAGTTAAATCACGCCGTAGAAATTCAACCACAACTCGTAAACAGGAAGACTTTCAAACCAACCGTCTGCCAAGTGAGGCAGCTCATCATAACGAGGCTATTTAATGATGATAATACTACATCCCTCTTTTTCCAAATAAATAAACTACAACATTTTTTTCTAATTCGAGGCGTTCTTTAAGTCCTTCGAATTAGTGTTCAAAGTCCTTCAACCACGATGGAGTCTTTACTTGTCTCCCACTTCGTGTAACTGCAACTGGAATCCTTGTTGGAGTCACTGCTTTTGTTTGCTTTGAAGTCTCTTCCTGCAATGTTTGCTCTGGTTCTTTTAATACAGGCTCTACTTGAGTCGCTCTTTCATCGGTATCATATAGTGATGAAAGTACTTGTCCTTTCTCTGTTGGAATTATGTGTCGTCTGTTTCGTCTAACAGTGCTTGTCTCTGTTTTTACTTCATATGATCTTTTGTCTCCTTTATTCTTTACGACACCTTTCACCCATGGCAACTTTGGATCTGTTCTGATTTGAACTTTCTGACCTTCTTCTAATTCTGGAAGTATCCTAGATCCTTTGTTGTAATATCTCTCTTGATCTTTTTCTCTCTTTTTGAGCAATGCCTCTGTATTTGAAACAACTTTAGGTTTTAATACATCTGGACTTACTGGTATTTTAGTTCTTGTAAGTCTGCTCATCAGAAGCTCATTGGGAGAATATTGCCCTAGTACTGGTGTGTTTCTATATTCCATCAAGGCAATATATGGATCTTTCTTTTCTTTGTTGGCTTTCTTTAGCATTGATTTAACTGTCCTTACGGATCTTTCTGCTAAGCCGTTGCTCTGGTGGTAATGTGGAGAACATGGTGAAAATTTGAAACCATATTCTTTTGCAAAACTCTCAAAATCTTTGCTGTTGAACGGATTGTTATCAGCGACAAGTTCTTCTGGGATTCCATGTCGTGCAAAAATGGACTTTAAATGGAGAATAACACATGGTGCAGCCTTATTCTCTAGTAATGCTATCTCTGGGTACTTTGAATAGTAATCAACTACTATCAAGTAATCTTTCCCTCCAAATTGAAATAAATCTGCTCCAACCTTTGCAAATGGCTGTGCCTTTACTTCATGAGCAATAATTGGCTCTTTTCTGTTCCCCTGTCTGAATTCTAAACATATGGAACATCTTGATACCATCTGTGATATCTCTGTATTCATTCTTGGCCAGTAAAGCGTACCTCTAGCTCTAGATTTACATTTCTCTTCTCCTAGATGAGATTCATGTATTCTCTCTAGCATTTCTTTCCTCAGATTCTTTGGAACTATTAATCTTTGCCCTATACATGCTACCCCATTGGCAATATGTATTTCATCTTTGAGACTATAGAATGGCTTTGCAAGATCAGGAACTTCTGCTTTATGCAAAGGCCACCCCTTCTGAACTTGGGTATGTATTGCTTGCATCTCTGGATCACTTTTATTTTCCCTTCTGAACTGATCCATCTTTGTTGAACTCACTGGCAAACTTTGAACTAGTGAATGTACCATGACCTCTGTTTCTTCTTGAAGCTCTAAGTCAGTGTCCTCTGAAACTGTCTGGTAAGCTCTGCTGAGGGTATCTGGTATATACATAAACTTTCCTGGTACATACTCTAACTTATAATCATACTTTTGCAATTGTAACATCATCCTCTGAAGACGTGGACTAGCTTTGAGTATAGGCTTCCCTAGGATTGTTTCTAATGGCTTATGATCATTCTGAATAAGAACTCTCTTTCCAAGTATGTACTTCTCAAACTTTCTCATTGCATAAACAATACTTAAAAGTTCTTTCTCTATCTGTGCATAGTTACATTCTGTCTTTGTAAGTGCTCTAGAAGCATAAGCAATTGGCTTTCCTTCTTGAATCAATACTGCCCCTAATCCGGTACTTGAACTATCTGCTTGAATAACAATGTCCTTGCCGACATCATAAAATTGCAAAACTGGTTGCTGTGTAAGAACAGACTTAACTGCATTCCAGGCATTTTCATGCTTCTCTAACCACTTCCATGTTTGCTCTTTCAACAAATCTCTTAACGGTGCAGTAATATCACTTTCTCCAGGAATATACTGTGAAAGATACTTGACTAATCCTAGCAATCTCCTTAGTGATTCTGGACTGTCAGGTCTTTGCATGTTGACTATAGCATGAACCTTTGCTGGATCTGGTTTGATTCCATCTGCACTGATTATGTTTCCCATATATTTCACTTCTTTGACTTTGTACTGAATTTTCTCTTTCTTGAATTTGATCCCTTGACTTCTAGCTCTCTCTAAGACTTTTGAAAATGTCTTATCATGCTCTTTCTCATCCTTTGCTGCTATGATTATATCATCTGCTATTACATGGACATCTTGTATATCACCAAAAATTGATTCATTTCTCTTTTGCATGACTTCACTTGCACTGCAAATCCCAAAAGGCATTCTTAAGAAACGCTTTCTACCCCAGGGGGTGTGGAATGTGCACAAATATGATGAATCTTCTGTAAGTGGAACTTGCCAAAAGGCATGTCTCTCATCTATTACAGTGAAAATCTTCTTGTTTGCTAACTTTGAATGGACATCATCAGCTGTAGGTAATCTGTGATGCTCTCTCTTTATTGCCTCATTCAATGGTTTAGGATCCAAACACATTCTCATTGATCCATCAGGTTTCTCTGTGATAACTAAATTGTTGACCCAATCTGTTGGTTGATCAACATCTGCAATGATCCCTTGTGTTGTCATTTTGTCTAGCAGCTCTTTCAACTTAGCTTGTTTTGGATATGGAACTGTTCTTGTTGGCTGGATAGATGGTTTTGCATCTGCCTTTAACTGTATCTCATAAGGTGTTGAAAAGGTGCCAAGTCCTTCAAAAACATCTTTGTATGTTTCCAAAATTTGCTCCTTGCTGCTTTTATTTATCATAACATAAACACGTTTAACGTATCCAAGGGCTTCACTTGCATTCTTTCCTAATATTGTGCAATCATCTGAGGGTATGACATGGAATGTCAACTTATGTTTTTCTTTGCCTACTTCCAGGGTTACTTTACCAACTGGTGTAATCATTTTACCTCCAAATGCTCTTAATTTTGTAATAGTTGGTGCAATTTTCATAGTTGGTATCTTCAGTGAATCAAGTGTTTTTGAAGAAATCACATTGGCTTCTGCTCCTGTATCCAATTTACATCTTATTTTCTTTCTTTCTACAATAAGATCAACTTCCCATTTATCATTATTTCCATTTGTATCATCATCTAGCATACCAATAAAGAAACTGTCATAATTCTCCTGCTCAGTATCATCATCAGTTGCTTCCAACTGATTTACTTTCTTAGTGCTCATGCATGCTTTTGAAAAATGATTCAGTCTACCACATGATCTGCATTTCTTACCATAGGCTGGACATTTTCCCTTTTGATGACTCCCTGTACAATATTTGCATTGTGTGTTTACCTTTTGTTGCTTTCCAGGTTTTTTCTGATAATTTCCGCTCTTTCGTGAAATTGCATTTACAGCTTGGGTACCAGGTTGCATAACTTTCAATTGTTCTTGAGATATTTCAGCTGTTTTGCATATATCAATTGCTTTAACAAGAGAAAGTTCTGGCTCTCTTAAAAGACGTTCTTGAACGCGTATATCGTTGATGCTGAACACGATTTTATCTCGTATCATTTCATCAGATGCTGTAAAATCACATGCTTTTGCTTTGGTACGAAGCTCTGTTATGAAATTGTCAAATGAGTCAACCATCTTTGTTGTCCAAAATTTAAATCTTTCATAAACAACGTTCTTACGAGGGTTGCAATAATCCTGAAATTTCTTGAGTATTTGATCAGGGTCATCCTTTGGTTGAACCACTGTTGATGATGATGATCCCGAAGACGATCCTGAAGCCTCGACTTCTGGCCACTCGAATGTGTTGTAAACTTCTATAGCATCTTCTCCTGCACAATGAAGAATCAGCGCTGCCTGCTCATCCTTTGGCTTTTTTCCATAACCTATCGATTTGATATACAGCTTAACTTGCTGCTCCCATCTTCGAAAATTTTCCGAAATGTTTCCATGTTGCAAATTCAACGAAGGTGGAGGCTGTATCAACGAAGCCATCCTTCGATATCTATAGGCCTAAATCTGCTGCCTAGCCAGCTAAATCATGTTTAAACTCTTTGCTTCATTCCAATTCCTTTTACTCCTGTCACCATGTTGTATTAGTGGCGTTTAACACAGAAATAAACTCACGAAAGACACAGAGTTAAATCACGCCGTAGAAATTCAACCACAACTCGTAAACAGGAAGACTTTCAAACCAACCGTCTGCCAAGTGAGGCAGCTCATCATAACGAGGCTATTTAATGATGATAATACTACACCACTAACCGTGACTTGGTTGATAAAGCGATTTGGCTACTTGAAGACCATTGTTGGATTTGAAGAAATATCAAAGCGATAAGCGAATCTTCGATGAGATGGAAATTTTTGGTAAGAACATTTTTTAGTTTTATTGCAGTACTGGTTCCAAATACCTAAATTCATGCTTCAGAACGCTTTTAGATACTCCATTGCTGCAAACTCTCATACATTAGCACCTACTTTTTGTCGGTTTACTTTATATTCGTAATTAGCTTACTTTGTTTAGTTGTATTCTTTCTATCTTTGTTTAACGTTGTTCGTCTTTATGTCTTGGCCATGGGGTAGTCATTGTCTTTCGCTCCTCATGGTGTCGTCCCCGTAGAGTAGTAAAGTAAAGTAAAGTAAAGTAAAGTTATATGAAAAGAAAAAATACCTAAAACGGCAATTTCTTTAAACTTCAATAACTTCAATAACTTCAATAACTTCAATAACTTCAATAAACTTCAATAAACTTCAAATATTTTTTCAATTAGAGTGCTATTGTTGCTGCTTCTTCTTCTTCTTTAAGAATTTACGAAAAATCTTTACATTGAAATTAAATTTTTGGTAAGAAGACCAGAAGTGTTCTTGCAACTTTAGTCTATGGACTTGTGATTATGAGTTTCTATTAATTAAAGTGGACAATGGCACAACAAGGTATTGTGGCGCAGTAGTGTAATCCTCTGACTTTGAAGCCAGAACAGTCAGGCGGTGTGGGTTCGAGGCGCGGTAGGGCCTCACCACTTGAGCGTCATGATAAGGGGTCGCGGACTCGATTAGCGCTTAGCTACTTCTGCGATCCCAGCGCTTAGCGCTGAAAAACGCAACTTCACCTTCACCTTCACATTTTTAAACACAATAACATCAGTTGCTTTTGCAGCGACAACCGCATTCAAAGCTATTAGCGATTGTGGACATAAGATATTCCCTCAAGCATTAGTTCAATGAAAAGCAAAGCCACTGAGACCAGTAGGGCCAATTGTTACCTTGTGCATGCGAAAAGAGACTTTTGGGGGGATTCGTGAATTTATGTTGGGGGCCGGGGGCATACATCTAGGGATATGCTTGGCAACTTTGTCTGTTTAGTACAGAAGCCGAGCATAAGGCATTCCAATTCTCGCAAATCCAGTGCTTAAATGAAACAAACACAGGATTTATCCCCCGGGGGAGTTAATTTGCTCTTTCCAGTCTAAAGAGCAATCGATTTGCAGTCCAAGGTACTTTGTCGTTTGAACTACTTCGACTTTATTGTTATGTGTCAATCAAAAGCAGCTGATACTATTTTCTTGCAAAATTTTCCTCATTATTCATCTTCTTCTACTCGAAAGACTTTATAACTAGTCTACCTTCTTTGTCACAGGTTACGGGCAATAAAAACAACACAAAGAAATAAGTGCCACTGCAAAAAGATGGCGAAGCTGTGCTTCATCGCCTTGCTGTTCACCACGCTATTCACTGGCGGAGATGCTGGTGCTGCTGGCGTACTAAACAGCGTGGCGAAGAAACTACAAAGAACAAGCGTCGCATTCGGGACATTTTCCCGATCGAAAATCGTCGCTGCCGTTTCAAAACAACTCAGAGGTGAAGAGGGTGAATCAGTGCGAGAAAGTCTTAACCAAGCCATTGTTACTCTGGCTGTGCTGGACCTCGGCGGAGGAGTACTAGTGCCTTTCACAGAGCATATCATTGATGTTATTTCAAAGGATGCTCTCTTTACGGTGACCGCTGATGCGTGGCATAATTACAACACAGTGTTATATAACAAACTGAAAGGCAACCTCGATAACCTGGACGATGACGCAGTTAAGTTCGCTCTTAACGTCGAGAAAAAGAAAATCCTTAGTCAATTTGATGATGATGTCGCCGAACTGCAACGAGTTAGGCCACAAAGCAAGACAATAAAGCATCTCAATAAAGCGAAACGTTGGCTCAAGGTGAAGTCTATCGGCAAAGTTTTAGGCCCACTCTTTGATATCATTGGGATTGGAGTAAATGCATGGGCGTTAGACAGTGCACTCAAAGCATGTGAAAATCCTGAGAGTCCGGATTGCAATCTAGGTTCAGTTGCAGCGGCTACACTCAGCATCGCTTCGGGGGTGGTCGGTCTTGGCACATTCGTCGCATCGTTGTTTGTTGCTTCATCTGTATTAGGTCCAGTCGGTGCGATCATTTCATTCGCATTGGCCCTCGGTGCAACACTGATCGAACTGTTTTACAGGCAACCAAAGAACCAAGCAGTAATTGAACGACAACGTCGGTACGAGATGATGCGAGAGCTTGATCGCTACTCCAGGGTTCAATTATACACAGCAAACAAATTCTTCACCGATAATAAGATTGATCGAAGCGATCTGTATGTCGCAAATCAAGGACACATGCCTCACTGGTTTCGATATGAATCTTCAATAACAACAAAATTTGGAATGTGGACAGCTGCAAGACCCCGAAAGAAGAATCCCCTTATACAGCTCTGTTCAACTCCTGTCTTTGGAGATGCAGACGTCCCCACAGGCCCTGGCCCCCCAGGAAAACCACCACCCACACCACACGAATGTCCATATCTCATCGACGGCTATCAACTGGGTACGGAAGGAGACAACCCGGAAAGCCTTGGATATGGATTGTACGGTTTTACAAAAAACGCCCGATCATATGAAGCCGGACAAAAAGAAAGTCTAGGAAGAGACGCACCGTATGCTGGCTCCATCGTGCTCGTACCTACAGATCAGGTACAACCTGAAAAGTTGTCAGCTCTAAATATGAACGCCAAACTCAGGGGGCTGTACATAAGGACCGACTACAAAAGTGGCACTACGACACCTTATGATGACATCATTGCGGTTGGTAACATGAAGAGTCTGAAATCTGGTGAGCGGATCTTCATCAGAATGGGATCTGGAAATGACGCCCTTAATATTGATGGGATGTTTGGGGAGTTCTCTTCAGCATTTGTCAATATCTTAGATGCTGATTTAGGCCTCCCGGGACATAATTCACTCAATTTTCATGCGATCGCAGCGGGTTCACCTATCAAGGGAATAAACTACGATGCACAGACAGGCAGACTGGAATACTACCATGGTTCAAGAGGCACTTCCAAGCATCATGTTGGCAAAATCTTAAACGTTGAAATATTGGAAGCATCTCCTTACAAGGACACCATCAAGTTATATGCAGCAAGAAGAGGGGATGCAGGAGTCGATTTCACTGTTATCAAGTACAAAGGACATGGGACATACACAATAGACATGGCGCTACTCAGAAGAATGACAGAGACGAGGCATTTTAAAATCATCGACAGCACGGATAACAGACGAACAACAGATAAATGCAACAACCATGTCCCTGTGCTGAAATTAACCAACTTTGGAGGCGATGCTGTGGAGAATGATGTACAATACAAAGAAGAGAAAATCTTTGTCTATGGCACTCGACAGCGAGCCAGTGGTAAAAAAACTTTCAGAGCATGGCTTCAACAGAAAGCAAGTCGATTTGAAAAGAAAACAACTGTGTGCAGTGGAGAACCCGCTGATGGCAGCCACCCCGAAGGAGGAGAGATCAACGGTAAGGTGCTCTTGGCGACAATAGGTATGTATACAAAATGTCCCGCGGAAATACGCACAACAACTACATCTGGAAGATGTATGATGTCACCAAGGCCTATCACAGAATTAGATCTAAAGTCTTTTCAGGGAAAACGATTCATTGCTGATTTCACGCGGGATTATGCGGGCAGTGACGGAGCTGATTACGTCACTTTGAAGTGTCCTACACAAGTTGTCAATCGAGGTACAAACCTAAATCTTGGTAGGGGATCACGTGATTACGTCGTCCTTAGAAGCGATTTATTCTTGGATCCCTGTGAGTTCGACGGGGAAGGTTCAACCTTTGTTTTGGAGAAAGATCCAGTCCGTAGAAGTTACTGGACGCTGCGTATTACAGTGGATGAAGATGTCCACTTTACAGGAGCTGGAAAGAGTCACGTGTTAAAGGGTGTTGACAAGATCATTAATGAATATGGGGAGCTGATTGCTGACTTGAAGAAAACAGATGCGACAACCATTCAGCTGTATGATCTTTATGCTGAGAAGACCATGAGAGACATAGGAGCACTGACTGAAAAAGAGAGAAGCGAAGAGCTTAAGGATAATATGCTAGTGTGTCTTGAAAATGTGGAGAATCCGACTGAGGAACAAACTGAACTGTGTAATGCTTCATCAGGATAACCTCAATCTGACATAATCTAACCCTATCTAACTCAATCCAAACTAAGAATGAACAGCTAGTATGTCTTGAATGCGCGGAGAATCTGACAGAGGAACAAACTAAGTTGTGAAATGCTTCATCAGGATAACCTCAACCTGGCATAATTTAACCCTATCTACGACATAATCTAACCCTATCTACATTGATCTAGCTCAATCCAAACTAAGAATGATCTGCTAATATGTCATAAATGCGCAGAGAATATAACAGAGGAGCAAAATGCGTTGCACAATCCCACTCTATCTAACTTAATCTAAACTTACATAATTTTCTATTTTGCAGTGAAGACAGGGAAAATTTCTGCTCTGTATGAGAAGCTTTCTATTCTTTCCACAGCTTGCTCCCTTACCCTGATTTGTTTGCTACTTTACTTGTATATGTTACTGGATGTGTCTTTTAAAAATTTACTGGATAAGTCGTAATTGCAAATACATTGACCGATATAAGCTCAATGCTAGTATCGTTATAAAAATACAAGAATATTGGTACATCTACAGTTTATGTCTGTTATACAAACGAGGACCAGAAACAACGTTAGTCAGTGAGCGCGGCGATTTGGGCACTGGAAGCAAGCTACCAACACCTGGGAAACAAAATCAAATGGGCTTCTTTCGATCCGTTCACATTACAATTTCCGAATATCGATGCCTGTCCTCAATGCCCGTCCCCCTGTCTCAAGAATTAATAAGCAACTACTTACATGATTATTCATCTGGAATACACCACTTCAATTAAGCAGCTTCGTTCTGGAAATTTGTCAAAATTTCTTCCTATTGTTCGTATAAGAATGCCGAGCCCAGATTCGGATTTAGCGCCCACACTTTAGTCTAGTTTTGATTTTATGACGATGTAAAGTCCAAAGATTTATAACTGATTTGACCATGAAAAATCGTGCGGGATGAAACTTTACACCCCGAATCATTTTTCACGGTCAAATCCCTCATAGATTTCAAACTTTAAATCACCATAAAATTATTAACACTACTACCGCTAGCGACGTGAAAACATGTGGTTAGGCTAACGTTTGGGCGCTAAGTTCCAATTTGGCCTCTAAACTTTCGCATCAACAGATTTGAATAATTTCGAAAATGAGGCTATTCATTAAAGTGGTGTATTGGCAACTTCAATCAAACATGTGTGCCTTTTTGTGAAGAAAAATGAAATCAGACAATTCGGCACTCCACAACACAAGAGAAAGATTAAAAAGGCTTTGTTACCACTTCCTTTGACAAAGCCGAGATTAGTTTCAAAAATCAGGGAATCTAGAAATTTAGATATTGCAACTTTTTGACTCAGTTCGACTAAGCTGCGGCTAATGCCGCCGCAATGACCACAAATCAATATCTCATGCTCCAAGGGATGGCATTTTCATTCCCCCAAGAAGTCGACATCTGCCAAAGCGCACTCATTTCATCGTTGAAAGGCACAAACAATGGCGTGACGCATTTACGGCATCTTAGTTGGAGAACAAAGGGCCCCGGATCAAACGGGGAAGACGAAGAACATTTTCACCGAGGCTGTGCTGCTTGATATATGTGCAAAAGGGTCTCTGTATCCATCTCAAAGCCTCTTGCAAAAATCTAGAAATTCTGGCATCGTATATCTCTATTTGTCTGTACTCACTAGACATTCCAAATGATAGCTGTTTGGCGCCAAATTCTCCCATGCACGACGTGTTATTCTGGGGCTCTTACAGGTGCAGTCTCAAAACTTTTCCTTGGGGGAATTAAAATCACTCAACAAAAACAGAATTAATGATTACCTTTTATCTCTTCTTGTGCTTCACTTATTGATAACATCTGAAATACGTAGGCAATCGCAGTGTCAACATCATAATCATTTTCTTGTAGTGATTGGCGTATCAGAACAGGATCCTGTAAAATAATTGCCAAACTTTAGCGAATCAGAAAGATGCGTCTCAATAAACCTATTTGTTTCAACAAGGGCAGACTTTGTAATACAGTAGCATCAGTTGCTTTCATTCACACCTCATCTCAAAGCGATTAGCGAATAGATACAAAAGAAATTCTCTCAACCAGTAATTCAAAACAAACATATCTGCAAAGTTACCGTGAAACCATTATGGCACGTTATCTCTAGGTGCGGGCGAAGGGAGGTTTCTAAGAGAAGTTATACAATCATAATGAAAGAAGAAGGGTAGATCTAAAGCTCTGTCTGGCGGATTTTGCTTACGTGTTCAGAAGCCGAGCAGAGGGCATTACAATCGTTGTATATTTATTTCTCAAACATAGACAGTACCTCCTCAGCTACTGAATCAAATAAACAAAATCCGCCACACAGAACTTTGGATTTACCCTTCCTCTTTCGTTATAAGCACATAACTTCTCTTAGAAGACTCCCGTCGCCTGAACTAAGCGATAGTTTGCCGTACTGGTTTCAGGGCAACTTTGCGGCTATTTTTGTTTTGAATTACCGGTTGATCAAATTTCTTTTGTCTGCATTCGCTAATCACTTTGAACTGAGGTGTGAACCAAAGCAACTGATGCTACTGTCTTACGAAATCTGTCCTTATCATTTACCCCTTAAAAAAGAGGTTAGATGGAGAGCCCAAATCTGGTAAATTTGTAAAGGAAAACAAAAGCATGACCCCTGTTCTCGGTATAAACACTGCTAGCGATGGCAGGGAATTGCTCCTAATTTTAGAACACTTTTCAGAGAAATTATTATCGCCAAATTTGCTCAAAGTGAGTTAGCAGCGGTTCACTTTACACAGAGGCAAGTGTTATTGGTCTTTTTGTTTAGTTACCTTGCATCAATTTCTAATTCGTTACATTCAAACGAAAATGAATTTATTTACTTATCAGTACCATACACTAATTACGTAACAAATACTAAAGGTACAACAAAAGATATAAATATTACAGTCTGACACAAAGTATAGTAGGCTCAGTCCAGTGCAAGCATGTCAGATGCAGTGTCGAGTACTCCTCTTAACTCTTAACACACCTCCGCTGTCTAGATATGGGTTGATATGGCTGGGGGGGGAGGGGTTCTGCAATACAAAATCACTATCGAGCTGTGAAACATCTTGCCTCGTATCAACCTTATATACTATATATTCCCTTGGGTCACTCATAGGCAGTACTGCATTATGCAAAACTCTAGGGGGAACTTTTCCACTCCTTAAATCTCCGGGGATCAGTAAATTTCATTTTTATTGTAAAATTTTATGGATACCATTAATTTTCGTAAGTACTTTTTTGCATGGCAAATTGTAAAACATTATGTATACCGAATTTGCACTCTGTGTAAATGGTTTTAAAATGAAATTGAAAGACCAAGCAGAAAATGCCAGAGGGCCCTAGGGCCTAGAAACATTCCCCAAGCAAAATCAGGCCTGTCTCTAGATGGACCTGATTTCGAAGCGGCTATTGTCTAAAGATAATTTGCATAGCTGGATTCAACCAAATCTGATCTGTATACCTCTGAGAACATCTGATAAAGTCATATACCAACTAACCTTGCAATTAGTCATCTCCACTACACTCATCTCTAGGGCAGAAAATTCGTCTGACTTGCTTTCTGATTTTTGGTTTCCAATGGTCATAACCTTTTTTGGTTTCTTTCCTCCATTAGAAGACTGTGTGAAGACAGAGTAACATTTTGTGTACAAACAGTGAGTTACTTAATTTCTGTCAACCAGGATACTTAGTAGCTTTTAGCTAATTTTCTTGGTTTTATATTATTTTTAAGTTCTAGTTACAGTATGGCCCTTGCACGCATTAGCAATACAAGAATTCCTCACATTATGATAAGAATTCTTGAGCCATGAAAGAATGTGAATTTTTCAATAAATTACTATGAATTCCTAGGCCGGAAAGCCATTGTGCAAGGCCTGTACTGCAGGCAAAAGCACTGAGATTTTGAATATCATTTTTCAAAATAACAGTGCTCTTTGGAAATTCAATCCCTGGGCACTTAAAACTATGTTCACCCGATACCAGCACATTTTGAAACCAGTGAAAAATGTGATGGTAGCAAAATGTAGGATAGAATTCACATGATGCTGGAACAATTTGAAAATGGCAAGAAATTTGACAGTGAAAACTCTTTGCAAGACTTTGACGCCAAAGAAATGTTGAAGAGATGCCAAAAAGAAATGCCATCCTAAGAATTGATCAGTCTTGTTCCAAAAACATTGAAAAATGATCTCTTTTCATTATTTTTGAATGTTCACATGATGAATTTTGATTGATTTGAGCACTTTTTACAATGACATCCCATAATTTATGTCCTATTGTGGATCATACCAAAAATGACACATTAAAATCTATGTTCTTCCTGAAAAAGGCACCCCAAAAAGTGACATATACCATACTTATATGTATGGTTATTAATCCCCCCTCCCGTGGGGAGCCATAACCTTGACAAAAATGAAAATTGGCAGGTTCAATCAAAGTTTGGTGATTTTCTTCAAACACAGAGCTCTTTTTGCATACCCAGTATGTTTTGAGAGAAAAAAATCTATGGTACCTGCTGAGAAAGTCCTTTGTTTTTATGTACAAGATAAGCAGGACCATCTGACATATCATCCAGTGTTCTCAGAGAGGAGTAGTGTTCATAATTGTGATATGCGAGGTGCAGCTCTACGCCATTTGGGTTGACTGGAGAATTGATAACAAATCTAGGGTTATTGAATTGATGGATGATGACATCAACATTATTGTTTCTTGCAAATGCAACAATAGCATCGTTCCCAGCAAATGTGCCATCTTTATCAAGTTCTTCTACTAAAAAGAAAGCAGAATATAGACAGCCAATGTAGGATGATCACAAGCAGGCAACTGGGAGGCTGCACAAAACACAACACACAGAATCCAAAAACTTAGGTTGAGCATTTGAAAATATTATTGTTAGAAACCTTTCGTTGTCTGAAATTTTTAGTGTTCAAACATATTTGCAGTAAAGAAGACTCAAAGGAAGCAATCTTTGGCATTCATTTGAAAACAAAATAAATTCATTTGCCTTGCTCAAGAAATCTTCTGCATATAAATGTGTTGGGAGAGCTATTCTATGAAACACTGTGTTTTTCAACACTTTAACAATCTTTTTTCATCAGCCTCAACCATAGTTATCAGAATTAAAATTTCTCATGGAAATCTATTGGAAATTGAAAATGAAACACATATGGCAGCCATCACATTCAATTTAAAAAACCAAACAACTGTCAGTTGATCATTTTCTGTTAGCTGTTTGCAAGCTTCATAAAGACATCCAAAATCTGGTGAATGAAGTCCCAAAATTTTTTCTAAAAATCTTCGTTTCAAATTTTTTATCCAATTCTGTTGTTGCATTTTACCCTAACAGGCCTAGGATACTTGATGCTCCAGAAAGACTAGGGGGCCTAATTCACCCCCTATTTCATTTCTGTTCTGGAGAGTCTTGAAAATTATGATCTGTACAGAACATCATGGGATGAACCCAAAAATTAAATCTAGTTTTAGGTACGTCACATGACCTGCCCATGATGTCACAATGTTACATTTTGAAAGTCAATAAGATTCAGCACAAAAATTTTCAATCATTGATTTTGAGAAAATGGAAAGCAATACAAACATCATTCAAATATTAGAGTATTGTGCAGCTAAATAGCATTTGCTCTAAGATGAAGAATCAACAAAAAGTGATGATGCCATCACACAGGATTGCACAGAATGTGTGCATGCATAGTGCCAAAATCTGCAAAACCATACCTTCAAGAGACAAAAAGTACTTGGTTGCATAGAGGGTCAAAAGAAGTATATGTTCCTCCCATTTCATCACTGATCATGATAGTGGTAGATTTTATCAGGGTTTATTTGGAATTGTAGACAGACATCACTCAACAAAAATTGATCAGGTTCTACTTTCTGGAGAGAATTTAACTTTTCTAAAAAGTTAATTCTTTATTTCAAGGAAGGATAAACTAAAAGTGAGAAGTCTCAACATTGTATTGTAAGTGCACTCTGTAAAAATCTAAAGAAGGAAAATGCTACACCTGCCCAGAATTGATAGGTTAATGCATACGCCAAAAGAAAAAATAAAAATATAGAACGAAAAAAGAACGCTTGATACAGTACTTACAATACTCATTGAAAGTGCCTTCACCATCATGAAATGGTTCAAAATCTTCTCTATTACTTCTCATAAAATGGACTGTATTTCTTCTAATTTGACCATGTCTATTGTGATCCCCTTCAAGTTGATCAGCAAGTGATCTGAATAAACAATTCCTGAAAGAAAACAAACTGTGAAGAAGCATCTGAAAAAGAATCCAAGAATAAACTGCCAAAGAGACCTGCTGTTCACCCACAGGAAGCCCAGGCAGTTAGGTAACTGAACAATGATAAGTTTACAATCTTAAAATCGTTAATCGTATACTGCCTTGTGTGTTATTTCCTGCACTTCTCCACAGCTGTGTTGGATCTCAATGACTTCTGCACTGCACTGCATAATTGTTCGAATGCGAGAGTTCGATGCAAAACAACTAGCTGATATTCTAATAGGTAGAAACAAGGAGTGAAACTAATCTTCAAGCTAAATTCAATAAACTGTTTTGTCCTCGCTCACAATCCGGCATCCATGCTCCAAATTCGCAACGCAACATATCAAAATGTTTCTCAATCATTGAGACATACTTTCCAATATTTTGTTTCTTCATTTGCAACATTTGAAATGCAATAATTTGCAACTGTTTTATGTATGTCTCGTCATATCACGTTTCTCACTATGCTCCGGCCATCGAACTTTCCCAAAGCGATCAAATTTTGAATATTTCATCTGCCTGCCTTGCTTTGCCTTGCACAGAATGTACACAGGGATCCCCCAATCCATCTGTTGATCGATTCGAACCAACAACTACGCTCTATGGTATGCCAGGGGGTCCCTGTTTACATTCTGTAGTATACAAGGTAGTATACAATTAACGATTTTAAGATTGTAAACTTATCATTGTTCAGTTACCTAACTGCCTGGGCTTCCTGTGGTTCACCCACCAGAGAGTTTGCACTTTATGCATGGAGTTGAAGGTAAAGTTGCAACAGAGAAGTAAAGAAGACCTGATTAAGTCATCAACCCTTTGTCTTTGTGCTCAGGACCATGACCACAACAGCTACCTTTTTGCAATAATGCCATTGATTTAAACTAACTTATCTGTTCGCTTTATTATCATACTGGGACCCTGAATGGGTCTAAATATTGTCAGGGCCTCAGCAAGGAAACATTACAAGCAGAGAAGCCAGGAATCTGCATTTACCATACTGAGTAGACTTTAAGAAAATGTGTATGGCATACGGTTTTTTACATTATTGAGAACAAAAGACCTTGACAAACAGATCGTGCCTCTCCTGTGCCTATGAAGCTCAGATTTATCTAAAACTTAACCATTGCAGTATTCCTCAAAGCTGAAGAGGCACCAAAGTTGATGAAATGCTAAACTATACCAAAATAAGTAAAATGGTACCTTTCCTTTCTAAACTGACACAAAACCGGCACATATAAACTTTGACTTGCTACGTGGAGTTGTTTGAAAAAATAGACCCATTCAGGGCGAATTTTTCCCAATCTATCTGCCTCCTGAAAAATATCCATGTATCATCGGCAACGAAAATTTCCAAGATGTTGGGATGAATGTTAGAATTTAATCTGAAAAGGTTGGCATGAACTGTGAAACAGTTTAACAGGATATCAAGTGTGCAAAAGTGGAAAAAATACAAGCTGACCCATTAAACCCAAATCAACACGAACAGAAGATTTGACGAATCTTGCAAGTCCACGGAAAATAGCCTGCCTGAAAAGCTTCATATTTTTCAGAAATATCCTCTTTAACAAAACAAAGGCAAAGAATATCATGAAGAAACGAGTCAGTGAACCATTTTCATTGGATTATTGAAAAATATATCAAATCCAGGAGCCTTGTATTTAAAGTCGAGAGAGGAGCGTATGATTCTGACGAATAATAATATTAGACCCATTTAGGGCGAAAGTACTCTACTCTAAGCGCCAAAATTTTTGAGAACCATATAGAGGAGTATCGCCCTTTTGGAACACTCTCGGATACTGACACATTTGACTACAGAGCAGAACTTCGCTATGGCCGGAGCCTTGGTCTAGTTTCCCACAATAAGCGCGCGAAAACGGTTTGGTGACGCCATCTTCTTTGTTGTCATTTGTATTTGCTGTTATATTTCCTTTCGCTGCTTTACAAATTGAAGATAAAAGTACTGACCTGAAATGAATGCGTAAGTGTCTTCATTTTTTCAAGCTGCCTTTCTACAAGTCTGTTTTATTTTTACTCCTTTCGTTGAAATTTTTCGGCAATAACTAAACCTGCATGGTCTGGTTGTTGACATTGAGCCTTTGAAATGAAACCTCTGCGGGATCCTGAACGATTGCTTGAACAGTTGAGGCACCGGATGTGTTGATTTTACAGCCACGCTGACTGGCCTAAGCCGCCCTTATGGTGCACCTGTGACCGCTTGAGCCTTCCAGGTGACTTCTTCCTGTGTCACATGCTCAAACGCCATTTCCGTGTAGGAAACTGGGCGGAGGCAATTGGAGATGTTGGAATAACGGAAAGCATGTTTCCAAGCACTTGAGTGTGGTAAGGGGGGAGGGGTAAGATCACGAAGAAATAATAGCCTTTTCACGTTGCACATCAATTACATTAATATTGGCTTTTCATGCTTCACGCAAGGCGCTCGTAACAATTTTGCCCGCGTTCCAAATGGGCGAAAGCTGGACATTAGGCCGCTCAAACCTCTTGGCACTAAAACTAATATAATGGAAAGATAAAGCGACAATCAGACACGTTGCTTTTAGAAAGGTGATATGATGAATAGCAAAGGATTAAAATAACGGTAAGCACTATCTTGTAATTGTAACTAAAATTACAAAATTCTACTTAGTTCAACAGAGTGTTCCAAAAGGGCGATACTCCTCTACAACAAAATTAAGCTACCTATAAAGCCTTACCCGTCTCCAGGGATTTCTTTAATCTTCAGTCCAATTGTTTGAAGCTGATTGCTGAAGTTCACATAATCTTTGTCATCCTCAGGTGAATAATATGCCTTGGCTTTATTCTCTTTTCGCATTGCAAGACGTTTTGCTCTTTCGTCTCTTTTTCGTTCCAAATCATTCTTCCTCTCTCCACGTGATTTAGCCGATTTTCCTTGCTGTTTCTTTCCACCCTTCGCCATAATCAATGACCGTATATTGAACTATGTTAATGCAACCATTTCCAAGGTCTCATAGTGGATAACGTTGCTCAAATCTTGATTGAAGGAAACTGTTAGCTCCTAAAGAGTTCTGCGTCCAATCGGCGGCCATGTTGTTGTTTTCAGTCGAAGCGAAAGTCTCGATTTCATGAATGGCCTCGCCTCAAAGAGTAAGGCTCTTAGCATCTAAGGGGAGTGTGGAGGGGGGACAAAGCGACTTCAAGGAAAGGAAGTCAGCGGCAGTTGATCAATATTGGCGTTAATACCAACACATAGTTGTATTCACTTTCCCCAAGAATGAAAAGAGGACACCACACTCATCCATGATTTCACTGAGTGCCGGGAGGAGGGGGGGGGGTACATAACATGTTGAAGGTACGGGTATGTGGCATGTGCCACCCATATGGATGGGATTTTAGCCCCAAAATTTCCTAAACAAGGGTCTCT
Organism: Aurelia sp. 4 Dawson et al 2005; assembly: GCA_964019985.1. Classification (NCBI taxonomy): domain Eukaryota; kingdom Metazoa; phylum Cnidaria; class Scyphozoa; order Semaeostomeae; family Ulmaridae; genus Aurelia; species Aurelia sp. 4 Dawson et al 2005. The sequence continues at coordinate 3,746,695 of OZ026509.1, forward strand.
TTTTCGGCAGATTTTCCATAAACATGGGTGGGCGGGGTTGTCCACAAATTGGCAAAAAATAGCCAAAAATGGGTCGTTTTCTGCCTTCGCCATAAAAGTGGGTATGATTGCAAGTGTCGGTAATTAGAAGAGGGTGCCTTTCTGAATACCGGGTGGCAGACCCCAGTTCATCCGCAGGTCATGTACCCCTCCGGGCGCTGAGTACGGGGTACATTTGGAGTACAATCCTAGGGCCTAGAATCTAGAAAAACAGCATTTTTCTTAAAAAAATCCCAACAACAGTTGAATGCAACTGGGAGATCCTGCAAATTAGTCAATTTCACCTAGCCCGATTTGATATCCTTACTCCTATGAGATTCTGCTGTTTTCCAGTAAAAGAGATACAGTAAGGCCCCGCATTTAGGAAACTACTTTTTCTCACCGTAGCCTAAAATGTTTCTTATATCTCTGATACTTCTCATGTTTTAGGCTCAAGTTTCTTAAATTACTACTTTAATTTCTTTGAAGTCCTAGGCAAATAAGTTAAACCAAAACGGGACGGTCTATTGGTATATCATCCATATTCAGCCACACATGTGTGTCAACAATGATTGTCAAGGGCATGAATTAAAATTTAGGCAAAAATCTGTTGAATCCAAAATATCTCGCTAGTAATTTCTTAATGAATCATGTATGAAGTGTAATGCTCTCACTCACTCTATCAGACCAGCAATTAATGTTACTCAAAATGCAAGAAACTTTATTTTGGGTGCGAGCCTCAAGAGTTTCTTATAGGCAGGGAGCCTAATCATTTTTTAGTAGCCTAAAAGTTTCTTTTAGGTGGTTTCTTAAATGCGGAGTCTTACTGTATCAGTGAAGTGAATGTTCCTAAAGTGCAACAATCCCGAAACTTCTCGAAGAACTGGTATTTGTACAGTAGCCATCACTTTGAGGTTCAGAAATACTCCTTTAAGAGGCCCCCCCCCATAGTACCCCTGGATAACGGATTCACGTGTTGATTTTTCGCTTTTCACGCCATCACGGACTATAAAACAGCATTTTCACGTTCACGCTGCAGAAATTTTAAGAATGCTCCAGAAAGATATTTATATGTAAATACATAGCTGGCGAAGACACACAAGGGAAAGCAGGGTAATTTTAACTTGGATTTTAAAGTTTCGGAGCCAAAACTGTGATAGAAATGAGATAAATAGGGGTCCAGGGGCTTGCCCAGGAAAATTCTTTGAGTATTCGCCTTCTAGAACACCGGAAAACGCCGTATTGTGGAAATTAAAGCCTGGTAGCCTATCATTTGCTTCTTAGAAACAGTCGATTTTCGTTCAAATAGACTGCATCTTTTACTTTGCCGGTGGCAATTTGAGTAGTACCATGTATTATCTTTAGGTAACTCAGAAATTCTTCATGCAAGATCAATACTCTTTTTATCTAAGACTTTCTAGGAGACAAACATCTTTATATGGGGTAGATTGCGAGTGAACGGAGTAAAAATGGGGATCGGGGGCTTGCCCCCGGAAAATTATTTGAGACTAAACCCTTCAGAATGACGGAACATAGCATCTCTGTGTGAAATTTCAAGATGGAATCACGTGCTTTAAACGTCCATTTCACGAAATAACGACCAAATTTTTGGCAAATCACGCTGCACGACAGAGTCTTCGATCACGAATTCACGAGTCGAAAATATCAAAATCACGAAATCACGCGCCTAAATTAGCCAAATAACGCTTCGCGTACAAATATGGGGGGACTCCTTTAAAACGGGGCTACCTTCGACAATCTCCCGTAATAAGGGTTCTTTTCGCCAACAGAAAATTCAGAGAATTTGATATTATATCAAATGCTATGGACGAACGAGCGTGGTGTACCTTTTGCTATTGCATTGCACCTGGGCATATTACCAACTGAATACAGCCAACTTAAGACATTTCAGAGAGAACTTCAGAAAGAAATTGAAATCCAGAAGAAAAACGTTGTCAATTGTTATTAATCTGCACCTGCATTCATTCATAGGTGCTACTGACCAATTCATTACAACAATGGCCCCTCTTTCCCTTTAAATTTCTGTCTCAGCCACTTCTTTATTTGATCTTGACAACAAACTAAAGTACACTTTCTCATTTTCCATGTAAATGTATAAACTAACCATCAATCAGTGGCATCTTTAGCACTTTTTATCCGTTAATCATAATTATGATAATTAATCTTATCACTTTTCTTCAAATTTAGCCTGCGTGCAGCCTCTACTGTCTCTGCGGAGGAAGACGGAGAGGAGGAGGAAAGAAGGAAAATCTCCCCCAGTAGAGATTTTCCTTCTTTCCTCCTCCTCTCCGTCTTCCTCCGCAGAGACAGCAGAGGCTACTGGGGGAGATTTTCCTTCTTTCCTCCTCCTCTCCGTCTTCCTCCGCAGAGACAGTAGAGGCTGCACGCAGGCTATTCAGATTCCGCTCTTCCGCAAACCCTGATGACCCCCAACCCTGATGACCCCCAACCCTGATGACCGTTACCTAAACTCTCTGATGATTATTGCAATTTTCGCAAGATATTTGAAATTGGAGGCCATTGTTTCAGCTCATCCATGAAGCTGTTTATCGTTGCAAAATAGTAATACAAAAAGGCCAACCGCTGGTTTCAGCCATCAGAAAAATTTGGTTTTCTGAACGTGATAGCTCCATCATTTCTCAACGGATTTTTAAGGGGATGGTAGCAAATTTTGTAATTGAAAATCTGAAGAGCAACATTATGTAGAAGAGTGGTGAAGACTTTCTGCCGCTTGGTCGTAATCTTCAGGCAAAAGGGGCACAAATTTTCTGAGACACCTTGTAGATGTAGAAAATTTCGAATTACCAAGAATCTCGGAATTTGAATGGCCTAAGATATCTGCAAACGCAAATGATAATGCAGATGTCCCAGGCGAGAGCACCAGTCGCCGACCAAAACTGCCGCACTGGATTATGGCTTTCAAAACAGGCAGCTGATGCCATTTTTTACCAAATAATACCTTGTTCGAGCAGTGTGCAACAACAGGGATGCCCCGTTGCGATGTGAAGGGAAGGCAGCAAGTAAACAAACGCAGGTCCTTGAAAATTCAATCTTTTGCATGGAGTCTGCATGTATGTAACGAATGGAATCGAATTCTACTACGAACGACTACAGTACCACCCTTACCCGAGTCTACGGTAGTATAAAACAGTATCCAAAATACACCCCCGGCTAAGTGCCCCGGCGAGAGGTCAGATATTCACCGGGGTCCTTGTGGTCGAAAAATATGGTCAAGTTTCATCGGGGGGCTCCAATTATGTACCGAGGACAGAATAATCATTAGCAGGGAACTGTATTTACAGGTAGAAATAGCTTCATAAATTTCTCTCGGGGGATTGTCAATTTGAAGCCGGGGTTTCACTTGTCAGGCGTTTTGTACAGGAGAGATTCAAAGCTTGTCCGGAGACTAATTTTGCTTCTTTTTTCGCCGGGGAAATCACCGGGGTAGAATGTACCGGGCCACTGAGCCGGGGGTGTCAAAATCTAAACTACGAATTTTGATCAGCTCTGTTGCAACTAAATATAAAGACACCCACTTATACATAAACTAATATGATTTCTTTATATAAAACCATAATAATACTATATGCAGAAATGTTCTTAAGTTCTTTGAAGCGTTTCCCTGGAGAGCAGGAGCCAAACTTGACATGTGCAGCTAAAGTGGCAAGTGTCTGCATTTGTTAATCGATTTGAATCGAGGTGCAAACCAACGCAACTGATGCTACCCGTCTTTTTTATAAGAAACTGCTTTATAAGAAACTGGTACTAAGATGGCCAAAATTTTAAGAAACTCTAGTACTATGTCTGAGAAGTACTAAGAAACTTTTCAAAGTTAAAAGCATGGATATCATAGCAAATATATAGTTGAACCTTTATTCTTGAGCAATATTATCTAACCATTTGTGTTTTAAACATAACAGAACACTGTTTATTCTTTTATGATATTCTAATTGTCAAGAAACCTATCTGCCTCAGTGTTTGCGACCACATTGATAATTCATGCATTCAAAAAATAAGAAACCAATTAAGAAACTTTTATTACTGAAATCATGCTGAAATGGACAAAATCTCATGTGAAATTAAGAGACTTTTAGTACTATGGCCGGACACAAGTTTCTTATAAAAAACGTGTATTGTATTACAAAATCTTCCCTTGTTACTAGAACTATTATCAATGTTGGAGAAGCACTTCAAATTTTTCTTTTACCCTGATGACAGCTAAAAGCAAACTAGTGGCAACCAGGGCCGAAGCCTAAGGAGGGGTTGGGGGGCGGAGCGCCCCGCCCAGGAGACCATTCGTCGGAAAATTTTGCTCTCTTGTCAGAATTTTTGAGATCTAAATGACTAGTTATGGAGGATTTTGAGGAGAAATGATGCATAAAAACATGAATTTAGTAGCGTTAAAAATAGATTCTAATTGAAATAATTGAATTTATGGCATATTTTTTCTTGATATTCACTACGTTTCCTGATTTCAAGGTTGGAACGCGAAATATGGCTAAATTTCAGTTCCTGAGGAGCTAGATCGGTCATATAATACGTAGATATAGCGTGTGTTCCTAAAATTGTTCTTGTTGCTGTTGTTTTTGATTGTTTTATCGTCCGAAAATTTTGGTTTTCCGCCCCCCCCCCTATGAATTCATGGCTGGTATCGCGATGGTGGCAACTAAGCATTAGATACATCATTCTACAATTCACATATCAACCCATCATTTAAACTACTACTTCAATACACTAAATCAATACCACTAAAACAAATTTATAACACATATTTATTACCTGACTAGAGTTTCAAAAACGAGGCAATACAGAATCCCGCCATTCCTATTGGCTAATCACACATTTCTTCGGGTTTCCCGTAGCTTTGTATAATACGATACAAGGACGCATTTTTGTCACCACAGCAACTGCTTTAGGCATAGGCCTGTGAGATTTGTAGTGAACTCAAACGACGTGATTGTAACAAAATGTGTTTGATGAAATGCGAGTCAAGATTAGAAGATGTCAGGTAATAAAACTCATACTAACCGGTTTTGTCGTTGTACAGGAAAATATAAAGCCCTCGGTCTTAATGCACAGACCTCGCAAGCTCGGTATGTACTTCTAAGACTTCGGGCTTTATATTTTCCTGTACAACACAAAACCGGTTAGTATGTGCATAAAACAAGGTAAAGTTAACAGCTACACCAGCAATCTTGACTGCCGTACATTACTCCGAGGGGGCGTACTTAACTAGGGAAATGACGGGGGTGTGCGGCAAATCTCTCCACACCCTGTACCCTATCGCATAAAAAATGACCCAAAAGTACCCTGTCGCATAAAAATTTTGCCTAAAATCCATTCTTTCAAGAGAACTCTAAAAGGCATTCTTTCACATGCTACCCTGTCGCATAATTTTCTTATCAATTGTAAAATCCTGTCGCATAATTCTTATCCGAAAATGACACCCTGTCGCATCATTTTTACCGTAAAAGGACAATCTGTTGAGAGGCACATCCTGTTAAGTCAAGTATGGGAGTAGCCCCCCCCCTGTCTCCCTGCATTACTAGACAACCCATACGTAGTCTATTCGAAGACCTATCATTCAAAAGTTCCTGCTGATTTGTAACACAGAAAAGCGAATGAAATTGTCACTTCAAAGACAGAAATTGCACTTAAACCCGAAATTATTCATACTGACACGAAATTCTGAATATTTTGCATCGTTCTGTTAGAGGACAAGATTTACAGTGGATGAAGTTTCGCAAGAATACGGTAATAGGCCGAAAAATAAGCAGAACAAGAGATACTGGAAAGAATAAAATATCTTGCAAACTGCTCCACAAATGTAACGATTGAAAATACTCCAAATAAAGGATCGTTCATTGTTTACAGAGGGGTTGTACTGAAGAGAAATGGGTTGGGTAAAGGAAATTTTCTGACATAAAATGTTGGGTGAATAGATTTTCATGCAGTTTCAAGGTTGGGTAAACAAAATTTTCCAATTAACTAATGCTAAATTTTTAAACTCCCAAATTGCGAATTTCACCATCAAAATCATCAGCACTTTCCATTGACATTTAATGTCTACTTTGTTTCCATCTTTGTCATGAATATTTCCAATATGTACATACAGTATTTGACATCTACAATCTACAGTTTTGCCACTGAAATAATTTCTATAGGTGGGAGTTGGGTAAAATTTTTTCAACCTGAAAATTGTCGGTTAGATCTTTTACCTACTCAGTTGGGTAAGAAGACATTTTGAACTACAGGACGTTTCTCTTCAGTACCAACCCCTTCGTAAATAATGAACTGTCCCTAAGGAATGGGAATGATTAATCTCCGGCTCAAATGTACCTTGCAGTAAATTTGAGTAAATTTTGTAAAACAAGTAACTTTTGTTGAAGGAAAGGGTTCTGGTGATGTGTTTGAATTTCTCATACATATTTTAAACGATTAATGATGTTCTTATCCATAGGACAACACCATTAACCCTTATAAAAATGTAGTGACAAATTAAACACAGCATACCGACGATAGAACCTTTCCTTTCAAATTGACATAATTCTACACAGTTGGAGAACAGTAGCAGTTCTGTTTTGAAGCAATCACTTTTTGACTTTCTTGTATCATAAATCAGTAAGATGGGTTGGCAAAATAAGATCTTAAATTCAAATTGGAGGCCTGTTCTATGCAACTATCAAACAACGGGACAATAGTACGCGCACTTCCCCAGCAGCAGTGGCGCAAAAGTGGCACAATTTTTCCGGGACCTCTTGTATATCAAAGTAGATAGATAGAATTTAGATCACCAGAGTTTTCTATTGAATAGCTAATACAACACGATCATCTAGTATTCCTTCGAAATGGCACTGTTCGATTCCCCATCGGAGTGGCCATGCTACATCCTGCGCAGCGGCTGCCTCTCTCTTGCTATGGAAGAACTGCCTCTCTTTAATTCGTTTCACGAGAGTTCTTTTTGGCAAAATCAATCAATGATGCCAGTTTTGTCAAGCTTTCAGCTCCTTAATTGCACCTTACCAATATGGTGCCATCAAATTAGCTGTGAACACAGTGCAACTGAAACTAAGCTGTAGAAGAGACTTCTGAAATTGGGTCAAATTTTGTGTACGCACTATTATCAGTTGAAGTATGAAGATCTAGTGATCCAATTCACAAGGAATAACTGAGACGATTGCAGTAAGTCTGCATCTGCCTGACCGGTACGACAGTCAAGTTGCTAACATCAAAGAGGGGCATTTCACATTCAAAAAATCTCGTGGACCTTTAGCAAAGTCAATTTATTTTCACTGAAAACCATTCAGGAATCCTTAAAAATCCCTTATCATAAAAAATCTCGTATGCTATTTTGAAGGAGTGAAATGCCCCTCGGCTAAAATCATTGTCCTGGACCCATATGAACTGGACGTCACAATCCAAAACAATTAACTACATATTCATATACTCAAAAATAATATGAAAGTTAAGTAAAGTATCAAAATCACCACACATATGTCCGAAGGAGAACATGTAACTGACATACTTTTTGCCGCGCAAGGGGAGGGAGTTAAATTTTCCAAATGGTTGAAACTTTTTACATCCCAGTGAATTATCCCCAAAATCATTTAATCGATAATTGAAAATTTGAAAAAACTTTCATATCCCAGCGGCCAGCTATCAGATTGTTTTTAGATGATCATATTGAAGAGTATTTTTGTCTTTGTCACACAGGTAAAAGAAAGGATAGCTAAACTATTTCAAGATAATGAACCCGGGGGAGGGGGGTACTCCCATACTTGACATGACGGGATGAGCCGCTTAACAGGGTGTCCTTTTACGGTAAAAATTATGCCACAGGGTGTCCTTTTCTGATGGTCAGGGTATTACAATTTATAAGAAAATTATGCGACAGGGTATCATGTGGAAGGATGCCTTTTAGAAATCTCTTGAAACAATAGATTTTTGGCCAAAATTTTTATGCGACAGGGTATACATTTGGGCCATTTTTTATGCGACAGGATACTGGATGTGGAGAAATTTACCGAACACGCCCGTCACTTCCCTAGTCAAGTACCCCCCTCCGGGATACTGCAGCACCAAATATCCCAAAACAAGTAGACCCGTTGGAAAGATCACTAAACTTCGATTACATGGCCAGTCTTCCAATTTCCCTTTCTGGCAAGTGGATCCAAGATCAAATTATTTCCAAGCATAGCTAATCTTGTGATGGTTTTGAAATGAGCAAATTTATCTCTTTGCAAGGCTACCTGGTTTTGAAGCATGCTGCAAAAAAGCAATGATGACTACCAGACTTACACATTCAGTTTCTAGTTTGGTTTGGTCACAAATTCAGGCAGAAACGCGCACTATCATTGTAGACTTCAAAGGTAATGAAATATCTCATTAACAGGCTCCTGAGCTCAATTTGCGATGTTACTTAAAGAGTACAGCTCAAAATAAGATTTCATTCGACTTGATTTGATTTTAAATTCTTTAGGCATGGTGACCACGTCAATCAAAGCATTGATTTGCAGTTGGCCGTGCAAATAGATACAGCAAACTAAATCTAAGACTTAAAATAACCTCATTTACAAACTTCCGCATGAACAACTCAAAATTATGCTAGCTATAGCAGGTGAGAGATAATCAGCATTCAATTCAATGTTGACGTTGATGATACATTTTTGAAAATTTCATAAGTTTTGGATGATTTGACTGCAGTTGAAAGATCGTTCGACACTTAAACGCCATTGTGCGAGACTTTAAAAGTATATGATAAGGTTTTATACGCGTCACTTTACACCCTTTCATTGAAGAAAACAAACATTTTATCATCTTTGAATGTATATAGACCAATGGGAAAAGAGATCAAAAAGAAAATTTCATGACAGGTCTCATATTGGAAGTTTTTGTGATTTTTGTAGCGGGAGCGCTTCTAAAGACACCCGGCACTCCAATGGAAAGTCTAGAGCTGTATACCAATACCTAGCGAGTAGGTAGGTAGGTAGGTATTTATATTTAACGTGGCTAGCCCGCGAAAGTCTGAGAGACTTATTTCCAGCAGGGGCCACGGATGTTTTACCATCAGTCCGCCGCAGCTACCAGTCACGGCTACCAGATTTCCCTCACATGGCTCTAGTCGACCCGGGCTAGTGTTATGGACAGCGACCAAACTGTCCAGCGTGGGATTTGAACCTACGGCCGTTCTGACCTTTGGCTTACGAGTCAGACGCCTTAACCACTCGGCCACACGCTCACTTAACAAAAGTTAGTAAAAAAAGTTAACAAGTTTGATAGCCCATCGAACAAAATGCATACTTCGGATTTAGACTGACGACGTGATTCCTTGTATTCGTTCGACATTTATAATCTGGTGTTTTAATTTCGCTCATACAAAGGACTCATGAGCAAACGGATTCTAAACAGGGACTAAAATCTTACGAAAGATCAGAAGAAACTTAGAACATCTTCCGTCCAACGAACGTCGAAAGAAAATTCGAACGTCCCTTCGAAGGTCACTTCACTTCGAGAAGACGAACTTTGAACTAATGAGCTAATCAAACGCTACAAATAGGCACGATAGGCACGTGGGTTGACCATATTAAGAAAGTAGCGATCTGATTCGTCGCGCCGTGAACGCGGCGGACTTGGCCTAATTAATCCCCGGATTGAAGCGTGAGGACATAAGTCCCTCAACTGAAGCGATAACAACGACAACAACGAGTGCAAGTTAGAGGGACTTATGTAATGTAGTCTACTTCGGATTTTCAAAACTGACATGCTAATCTATCGCATCCCCCAATAACGACCCCGCCGGACCTTGAAAATACAGCGGGGAAATTACGAAAACATACATTTTCAGTGGGGACTAGAAGTTTCATGACGGGGAAATGAAATTTTAGGTTATCATCTATAATGGAACTTGCATTATTTTGACGGGGAAGCAAAAATTTGAGCGGGGAAACAACAAAAATAAGGCGGGAAAAGTGATTAAACTCAAACCTCAGCGGGCAAACGAGCTTTCTTGACGGGTCATCCTTCAACCTTAGCGGGGAAATTTTTCAGCGGGGTTGTCACTGGGAGGTTTTCCATCAGTCAAAGGCAAACTTGACATTTCTCGTTCGGTAAAATCACTCATCATTTAGAACCAGAAATTAGGAAATGCTGGTAAGGCGTTTGTATAGGAGAAATAATTTCACATTTGTCTCTAGTCCATAATTTACTTATTATTGAAGTTGAAATCAATGCAGTAGTCAGTTTCAGAAATAGAAATAAATTTCCATGACAAGTAAATCATGAACCAGAATTTAATGTGGAATTCTCACTCTAATAAAAACTCTGATTCTACCAAACAAAATTTTGACATCTAAGTTGTACTTCGATAGATTCAAATTTCAATTCTGATTATTGGCAGCGTACCTTTATTCCACTGCCCGCCAAACGTGTAAACACGTTTCGATTCGACGGGTATACTTTAAAGCAAGTGAGCCTTGTAAGTGCGCGAAGATATGCTAGTCCGTAGTAGCACTTTGCATCTCATTGATTAAAACATCTCAAGAATTTAAAGTTCCTTGGAAACTTTCATATCCCCACAAAAGTTGCAGACATGTATCATACTCCCGATTTTTCTTTGAATAATCTTCATGTCTTGATGATGTATGTCTTGTATTTCATTTCGTCTGTGTGTTTTTTGCACGAAGAGCTCCATGCTTTGCAAGAAAGAGTTTCAAGCTTCCTGCATCTAGAAAGAGAAACGTTCAATCCGTTAGGACTAACCAGCAAACGAACATGAAATGTTTGGGCAAGATACAGAACACCAACCCTTCTGGTTACGGGCTGGGCTTATGGTTACGGTAAACGTTTTTAACACAAGATTTGGTTTTCTCTCCCTGAAAGCCAAACTACCAATGGAAATCAAGTTAACCTATACATCATTCGATGCAAGAGAATGTGGGGATTCTAACCATACCAAAATAATTGGCAAATATTGTAAAATGATATTTTCCAGGCAAATTCATTGCTGAAAAGAGTGTACCACCTTTAAAAGCTATTTGGTACCCATGTGTTTGAGATAACAGATTCTGACTTACATCAGCAGGAAGTGCCAATCCTGAGCTTTAAAAGGGGTGCCTAGAATTTTTCAAATTCCCTCTCCCTTTGAATCTACATGCTGTCAAAAATTAGCAAATGATTTCGCTGCCCTCCCACTGCAATGTTTGGCTATAAAAGACGGGCCAGAGCAAATACGAAGATTCTGGGTCACACTTTCCATTGGTCGTGTGTAAAAATTTCGAGCTATTTGATTGGTTCAAAGGGTACAAAATAGCTTTTTCGTACCTGTACCTAGTGCATGTTTCAATCCTTGGAAAAGGGACTTTTACTGATAGCAGTTATATGATGCAAACATCGAAACGAAATAAAGCCTCAAGGATAATCAGGGTCAAGTAATTAGGGCTTAAAAAGCAATGTACACATTAAACAAAGGAGTTGATATACATAGTGTGGTTTCACATTTGTTTTCAGGAACGCCAGCAGCTTAATAGGTCAAAAAACTAGGACTAGCATTTGAACCACAAAGAAAAACTTTATGTGAAAAATTGTTGTTCTTTCTTTCAATCAACATTTCTCCCCGTTCAAAGTTTCTGTTACTTCCAAAGATGGTATCTTCGTGTTTCTCAAAAGCTGAGCTGCTGAAATATGCAAAAATCAGAAAATCAACATTTTTGGCCCACAAACGTTTACGGTTACCTTAAAAAGACGCTAAATTGTGTTCCTCATTGCAGATTGACTTCAAAGGTAAGTCTCCGTTTGATGAAAATTGGAAACATTTGCCACAAACGGAAAAAGGAGACTATCTCAGTAAGTCACTCTCATAAATTTTCTAATTCTGGATGATCAGCCATGAATTAATGTCTTACTTCTATAAAAACAGCATAGAACATGACTGGTCTTTTTCATGCCCAATAACACATTTGGGCAAATAATTTTGTTAGTTCGTCTGAATACTCACATGAGTAGAAATTATTTATACACTTATTCTTTACATTCCATAGCAAGCGCTTCACTGAATGCACAAAATGCACATAACTGACTGACCAACAGAATTTTTTGTGCAAAGTGAAGTTTGACTACCCTCTTAGCTGACTGCACATGGTGGATCACAGGGGAAAAGGTGAAAGCGAAGGAGAGAGAGAAGAAAGAAGTTAGATACAATAGCACCTTCTTTGTATCCCTGTGATAAAGCAGTTCCCTCCGAAGCATCATGTGCAGTCAGTTAAGGCGGCAGTCAAAGAGCACATTGCGCAAAAACACACTGTCGGTGAGTTAATTATATATACGTAGGGTTGTAGGAGAAATCTTAGGCCAAGTACGAGTCATCTAAATTGGTATGGCATAAAGGGTATACCAGATGAGTCGAAAAAAAAATTTCAGGCGTTTGGGGAGCTATGGATTGAAAATGTTTGGGCGACATTCAAAAGTAACATGTTAACCTTTCAGTCAAAGGCTAACTTAGATGAGAAAATTTGGTTTCATAAAATCACTCATCATTTAGACCCAGAAATTAGGAAAATGCTGGAAGGAGCATGTTGTGGGATCAAGATTTCCACATTTCATTCTATTCCATGATTTACTGATTATTGACATTAAAATTCAATTTCTGAAACTGACAATAGCATTGAATGCAAACTTCAATGTCATATAAATCATGGACCAGAATAGAACGTGGATTTCACGATTCCCATACAAACACTTACAGACATTTTTCAAATTGCAGGGTCTTAAAGTTGTGTGAATTTACCAAACAAAATTTTCTCATCTAAATTATCCTTTCACTGATAGGTTAACATGTTAATTTTGAATATCGCTCACGTGCATTTTATTCCATAGCCCCCGCCCCCAAATGCCTGAACTTTTTTCTACACACCCAGTCTATCACATTGTCTCCTTCTCGTGTTTGTCTTTCTTTGTCTTTACCTTCTCTGGGGCGGCAAAGCTTCTTTATGGTCTAACACACTGCAAGCGTTCCGGCCCGTCGTTTCAACTTCAGTTTGAGCCCGTTCGTAGCTATAATGTGCTTTGTTTTCTCTCCCTTGCATAGCATTAAAGCTACGCAAGAACAATTACAAATAATTGCAACGAAAAAGATCACAAAAACAAATGTAAGAAAAGGCTAATTACAGAGAGAAGGGGCTTCAAAAACAAACCTTCTGTATGAACTTATTGAAACTGTTCTGAGGCCTGAATGCTCCCTGAATGTATCTTAACGTTTCTTCGAGAATTTTTGTATTTGAGACCCCGTTTACACGATGCCGGTAAAATTTGAAAACGACAGAATTTCATGCCACCTTGGAAAATAAGCTCCCGTTTACACGATGCCGGTAGAATTTGAAAACGGTATGAAAAGGTGCCGTTTTGGCCTCCCGTTTACACGATGCCGGAAGAATTTCATGCTAAGTCCATAGACAATAACAACTGACGTCAATAATCAATCAAGATAGATAAAACAACTACGGCAATAAGGACAATAGGGAGGATTAAGAATATTAGCCTCGTGACGAAAGCGACATCAAATTCTGCCGGCAAAGTGCGTTTAAACGATGCCTGCAGAATTTGAAAACGGTAGAATTACAAACTTTGCCGTTTTGCTAACCGAAACAAAATTCTGCCGGCAGAATTTGGAAATTCTACCGGCATCGTGTAAACGGGAGGCCAAAACGGCACTTTTTATGCCGTTTTCAAATTCTACCGGCATCGTGTAAACGGGGTCTGAATCTAAAGATAACTTTTCGTGGCCATAGAGGATGATGTGCAATAATAGCTATGAAACTGAACGTGTTAGCAATTGAATCCGACTTTTGCGAAGTATCATTGCTCATATATCCGGGAAGCAGGCGCCCTTTCAAATGTGGGAGTTTTTTCTAATAGACCCTTTTCACAATGACGTCATTTCTTTTGAAATTCTTCCGGGAACATCACTTGCCTCGATTCACTGTGGATCGAAATCTCAAAAGCGTGCATTGCTCTCAGCAAAGCATGATATTGTTTTGTACGTATGGTTGCGACATAATAATACGATGTGGATTTCTCGCTGCACAGGGAATCACATCTTTTGCCTCGAATTGAATGTTATTGTGAAAGGGGTCTATTCACCCGGTATAAACATAAAAAAAAGAAATAAATACTTACATAAGAATTTAGCACCTTTGCTGCATCATATCGGCCGATCTTGACAACTGCAGCGTACAAGGCTGGAATCGAAGCACCAGTTCTACCCTCATACGACTGCAGCATGGAATGCAAACACCGATCTTTATCCATGTCAAGATTTCTTATTTCGATCATTGAGAAACCCAGGCCAGATGCAAGACTCTTCCAATTGTTGGTGCTTGTTGGATATAAGAGTTTTGTTAGCTGCTGCCTGGTTTCATACGACAAATCCGCCACGTCTTCCGTTCTCCACCTGATGCTCTCCACCTGACCTCCGTCAGTGCCTTAGAATAGGTAATTCACAATAATGATATACACCTTTTCAACTAAGCGACCTCGTTTTGAAAGTTTTGAAAATTTTCAAAATTTTTTAGCTTGCGTCATATGCAATTTCAGACCCCATATTCACATTCAGCACCTTAATTTTCGTCTAATTACAAATTTTCATGATCTTAGTACTAACGAATTTGATTTTATGAGAATAACAAATATGAAAATTTATAAGGGATTTGACCGTGAATAATGACTGAGGGTGTAAAGTTTCACCCCGAACGATTTTGACGGTCAAATCCCTTATAAATTCTCAAAGTTATTATCGCCATAAAATCGAAATCACATACTCTAGGAATATGAAAATTTGGAATTAAACTAAACTTGGGGTGCTGAATCAAAATCCATGGTCAGAAATTTAGTATCGAGAAATTTTAAAA